>CM075887.1:10722079-10932079 GCA_038021265.1 Cyprinella venusta | reverse complement strand
CAAGACCCGAAAAAAGACACGAGGAGGCTCATCTACATTCCAAAAAAAATATGAAATCAAACAAGGGTTTTGGCAAAACAAATATCTAAAAAAAAGAGTTAACATTATGAAGCTGCCGTCGTTCTACTTTTAGAACAATCGACACAATCTGATTATTACACAGATTTCAAGACAACAGACTGCAGTGTTGAACCAGAGCTCCTGCGTGCAGTCACAAGAGCTGCCTCTTATCCATCTATCTAATTATTCCCTCAGAAACCAGAAATTTGAAGATACTAAAGACAGTCCCTATCTGCCATGAAGCAGCATTGATCTCATTGAGAGCAAAATGTGGGTGTTGAGGGAGCCCAATATAACTCATGCCATTAAATTCCAGCTTGCCGTTATTCGCCAACAGAATTGACAGATTTTCCGCAGACGTTTCTTTTAATCTTCAACGCTTGTTCAAGAAGAGGGGAAAACACACAGTGTGTGCTTTACCTTTCTTATATGGTATTTGTGAGGAGGTTAGCAGAACTGCTATTGAAGTGTCAAGACAGGAAAAAAAGAAATGAAAGAAAAGCAGCACACAACACTTGTTGATTATCAACTGTCAAAATGTAGGAGAAAACATTGTTACTTTCCTTATACGGAACAGAAAATGCTTCCTTCAAATGCTCTGATTGGATGTTATAGTACTGTATAGTATCCTCTCAGCTTATGGCAGCCATTTTATTGCTGACAACACATAATATTGCTTATTATTGATGCGGTTTGAGTGTTAATGTTGTGAGGTGGAAATATAAAATAGCCTTCCTTTTGATATTATATTTTGACACTAGGAAGATTACTGTAAAAGTTGCTGCCTTAAATTTTTAAGTACATTGATGTTTAAGCCTTTTCAACTTAAACTGACTTTTAAAAAATGAGTTGAATCTTGTATAATATAAAAAGTTTGAAATTTCTTAACTTATTTTGATGAGTTAAAGCAACGTAAAAACAGATGTTGTCATAACTTATTGATCATTTGATTTTTTTTAGATATGCTGATGCGGTTATCGTTTTGTAACTAAATAAAAGTCTCAGTTTATTGTATTGCATGCTTCGCTAACAATCTTGCAACTGGTAATCACGGGTAATACAGGCCTATCCAGAAGAAAATATGAAGTTAGTGGATGGTGAAATTTGGCGTAACATGTGAATCAAATTATGATTTTTCTGTTGTTTGTTCTTTAGTTTTTCTAATATATATTATCATTCAATGGTAAAACTGTAGCTGGCTCTATGGCTGGCTCTAAAACAATTACAGTTTTACCATGTTGATCATATAATATTTAGAAAAACTAAATAACAAACAACGGAAACATCATAATTTGTTGTTTATATATATTTAAATGTTGAGGAGAGTTACTTTTAACATTAATACGTTACAATATTGTCTCACTCCCTCAAAAAAGTAACTAATTGTGTTGGTTACTTTTCATGAAGAGATGTTACATTACTTTTGTGTTACTTTTTCTCACCTGGGCTGGACTAGCTTGTTTGTTTTTTAATATTATATATATATATATATATATATATACAGTATATTTGTAATGTAAAGGCACTTTTATATCAAAAGTGAAATGAATAAAGAAATGCAAATTCATACCTGTACAGTAGAGGGCGCAGCTTGTAGCTTGTGTCATTTAACATAGCATAATTTAATTCAACAGCCCAGGTAAAGTTAATGGTACAAGCCATTTCAGGGGTGGCCAAAATTGTCACAGATAGAAACGTAACTTCACATTTGCTGGTAAATCGTCATATTATGGGTAGACTACTTTCTAATTCTAATAAATGTTTCTGTTTGTATTTAACCTTACTTGTATCCCAACACAAAACTTAGATTGTAACAGACTACAATAGAACAGATCAAAATTAAATAGAATAAAATTTTATTAAATTAAGTTTGGAGATTAAAACGGATGTGTAGGTCAACTGAATCAAATAGTAGTGAAAGTGAAAGTGAAACTTTAATAGAAGTGAGAACAGCAAAAAATACAACAGAGTGAAGTGAAACATACAGAATAGAACAGAACAGGCGTCAAATGAAACTTACGGAAATGAAATAGGAATACTAAATTACAGAATAAAAGAGCAGTTAAGCAAAATTTACAGAATACACCAAAGTCAGTTAGAAATGTGGTGACATGAAAGTGTCATGAAACAGAACATTGAAATGAAACTTACAGATATAGAACTGAAGTGAAACAGAACATAAGGTTTTGAACTGAAGCAGAACAGAATAAAATAGAAGTGTGGTGAAGAGAATAGATTAGAATAGAAGGTAATGTACAACTGAATAGTAAAACTTAAAAAGTTATAATAGATCGTGGTAAAGTGCAACAATAAAATAGAAGTGGCGTTAACCTTTCTTATAGAATAGAGCACAATAGCATAGAAGTGAGGAAAAACTTGTAACATTAAATAACACTGAAAATAGAAGTGTGAAATGCAGAGATACAGATTAGAATATTGATGAACTGAAAAAAAAGACAATAATACAAGTTTGTTGAAATGTACAAACAAGAGTAGAAGTGAGGTGAAACTTGCACTATAGGAAAAAAAATGAAATTGAAGTGAAACTTACAGAATAGTATTAAACTGAAACAATTGAATATTAGTGAACTGAGAAAATAGAAGTGTGGTGAAATACAAGAGAATACATATAGAAGTGAGGTGAAAATTGCAATATAGAATAAAATTGAAGTGGAACATACAGGATAGAACTTAAGTGAAACAGAACAGAATAATAGTGAACTGAAACAAATCAGATTAAGTGTAAAGGAGTGCAGTGAAATTTATATTATAGAGAATAGATGAGGTGACGTGAAAGAGAATAGTGAAACCTTGAGAATATAATAGATAAAAATCTTGTGAAGGACAACAGAACAAAATAGAAGTGATGTGATGAATCTTCATTGAAGAATAGAGCAGAATAGACTTGCAAGTGAAATGAGATGTGCATGATAGAATATAACTGAAACTCGTCTTTCTGCATAGCCTTAGTTTACTCTTGTCTCTGTGAATGTTAAAGTTATTGGCCTGTGTGAAGTTCCCCGCCCTCTTTTTCGAGCATGCTGGGATGTGTGTGTAACTTTCACAGGTCTGGAATGGCGTGTTGAGGAGCGCGCACACGCACACACTGACGCGAACAGAACACACACATCACTCTCTATAGTCGCGCGCGAACAGCTCGCGTTGGTGTTGCGGCGTCGTGCAAGAACTCAACAGGAGCTCGTCCTTGACAGTCTGGGACACCATCCTCATCCTCATCCTCATCGCGTGAAACTCAGCTGGCACTTCCTGGTAAGAGTTTAACATCATTCCCTCCTGTCAACTTCAAATACTGATTGTCACTTTTCCTTGTTTATTGTCACTCAACAATGACATTTTGAGTCGGCGAGGCAATGTGTATGCGCTAAATGTTATACGAGGTTATAACAGAAAAGGCTGAGGAAAAGTTGACCGAACTTTGGGCTAGTTTGTGTTAGCGTGCTAGGCTAACCCTGCTGTGGCACTAATTTAGCCGAGACAAACTTTCAGATTATTTGATTCAACACTAAAACGTCTTTTATCCACTCAGACATTCACTTACGCTGTTTCAAGAGTAAGTTTGGAGCTGTTTTAAGAGTGTTGGTTGTGTTTCCACTGCAGTGACATGGCACGGTTAGTTGGAGCATTGTGGCTAAGCTAACGTCTGTCAGTGTGACACATGCAGTAGAAATGTTGAGGGAAATTCACTCCTAATTTATCTGACATTGGCCAAATAAACTTAAAAGCAAATAACGAAGGTTTTTAATGCCATGTTCCTCTAAACACAACTAAGCTTTTTATGTGAGTGTGAGGGATTTCTTACGTTGGCAACACTTTCCAGCTGTTGACAGCAACGCGTCGTTACTTGTTTTGGGTTCATGATGAACCTCCTCCATAATGTTCACACTGGTGAATCAGAGGACAAGTTTAATATCACGTCTTTCGGTCACTTATATTTTTATAGGCCCATGTTAGAAGTTATTAGAAGTTTTTGCATTGTGTTACATTATACATCCAGTGAAATTACTATGGAGTCAGGGTTTGTCAGAATGACGCTGAACAATGAATCAGCACAATATTTTAAATGCATTTGTTATGCAAACTTTGCAATATATTGCTTTTTAGCTTGTTATAGCAGATATTTCACCCCAAAATTGTTCATTCACTCACCCCTGTGTCTTTCCAAACCTATGTTATTTTTCTGTGGAAAACAATTTCTGATATTAGAATGACAGATTGAGGGAGGCACCTTTCAGTGATGGATGATGCAATGAAAGTGAGTTTCACAGAAGAAAGAAATTCACACTGGATGTAGCTAGCAACATGAATGTAAATAATGACAATTTTTTTTTTAGGTTTGCAAAATATGATGTGCACATTAAATCATTTTAACCTGTTAACTGTCCTTGTCCCTCTATTTTTTTCCCCTATCAAATATTTCATATATAAATAATCAGCATATATTGGGTATTTGATCTGTCGGAAGCTAAAACACTCCAAAGTCATCATGTGAAACCTGTTTAGAAAGAAATAGTACTTGATAACTTTTTAGCAGGTTTCTACCCCGAAGTGGGCGGAGTCATGTTTCAAATTTGTACAAAATTTACTACACTATTTTATAATCTCATCTTTTATTAATTTTGACAAAACTCGTATTGTTGTAAAGGTCTGAGACTCAAGGATCAATATTTGGCATAGATAGAAGTGATATTTCTATTTTGTGATGTGAAATTTTGAGAAAAATGTATTATCTAATATGATGGGAAAATAAGGTGAATAGAATTGTTGCATAAATTGAATAAACTGAAATGTGGAGTGTGTAAATGAAGCCATTGTGACAAGTGACAGGATGATTGACAGGCCAGTTTATGGTGACAGGAATTATCCAACAATGGAGTTTGTTAAAGACGCAGTTATGACATTGTTGTATGTCCCAGAACTTGCCTAATCTTCTGCTACACACTCAAAAATGTACTTTTTCTTCAGTAAAAGAGTACATACTTTAGTAGGGGAATTTTTATATTCCATGCAGTAAATCAAATGATATTTGGCTGAAATTAGCATCAGCCTCAAACCTCAAAGTGGTCCGATTAACAGAAATTTTGAATGAAATGTTGAAGATGTTGAATGTTGAACAAATGGTCTCAAATTCCTTTAAAAATGTGTATTAAAATGTCTTCAATTTAATTTCTGTATTAAAAAAAATTGGTGTAATTGTGTTAGTCTAAATATCTATTAATTTAATTCAATCTAATACATTTTTTGTCTGTCTCATATTTGACATTTCAAGTTTCATCATTAAATCATTAACTCAACGCTCTAGATATCATATTGGCTGCTGTTAAAAAAAAACAAAACAAATTTTGGTCATATGCTATCAACATATCAACATTTACAGACTTTTTAAAGTATTTTAAGATTTTAATCACCATTGAAGTTGAGGAGATTTAAATATACCCATTTTATTTGTAGGCAGTATTTTAGAGTACATCATTTAGTTGACCCTCATATGTGTCCTTGTGTACATTTAGTTTTATTGTCATTATTCAGCAAGTAATCATGACTTGTATTTTAGGCTGATCTGGCACAATTTGAGTTCTTTTTGCAAGACAGAAATGTTTGTGAAATTTGTCGTCCTTTTTGCCTTTAGATTTCCTCAGGAAATGAACTCTTTCATAGCATAATTACACAATGCATATGCCACTGGAAACACAGTAATGGAGACGCTGACAGCCTGCATTTGTCACAAAATGCGAGAAAAAACAAACAAATATGCACTGTGATTCAAAAGAACATACTCGGTCTTTTCGTATGGGTCGCTATCGGCATTTGTTACGTCCTCATTGCAAACGACACTTAACGTTTCACACAGGATGACTTGGAGAGAAGGCAAGAGGCCGTGTGTTTTGAAAGCCTGTCTCTCTTAATACGCAATACCGGAGTGTTGCAAATAGCCGGGCATGCCAGCCTGGCATACTAACACTCGTCAGCTTTCCGCTGAGTTTCTTCGGCCCAAGGGCTGTCGAGGTCTGTGGCTGGAGTGAGACGTAACACCCCCTCGT
This sequence comes from Cyprinella venusta, assembly GCA_038021265.1. Classification (NCBI taxonomy): domain Eukaryota; kingdom Metazoa; phylum Chordata; class Actinopteri; order Cypriniformes; family Leuciscidae; genus Cyprinella; species Cyprinella venusta. The sequence goes on along the minus strand of CM075887.1, from coordinate 10,925,960 downwards.
TCTGGGATCTTCCGCGACAGGACCCTGCTCTCTGCATTCAATCAGTCAGGGAAACAAACAGCCTGCTCGAGAGCTGCAGGCGGAAGCTGTGGCGCTTTTTTGTTTTTCAGAAGTCACGCCAAGCTGGAACTCGGAAACCTTTGGCGGTGCCTTTGCAGGGCATTGAATAACAAAAAAACTTTACACGTGCCTGAAGCCAAGCCTGGAAGCTCGTGGGGCGTTTGAACTGCTCTGGAAGGTCTCGAGAAGTGGGCCGGTTCCCGGGCCTCCACGCGAGCAGGCATTGGTGGGGGGCCGAGGGGGCGTAAACTGAGGGCGAGTGCCACCATACTGTGAAGTCCGGGCGAGTGGCCAGCATCGTTGACAGTTTAACAGTGAATATTTTACAGCACAGCATACTGCATGCTGTAAACAGGGGTGAGCTACATAAAGGCTGTTTATCGTACTTGGGAAGCCTTGAAAAAAACAGCATCTTTAAGCCCCGTATTAGAATAAAGCAGATGGCTTGGGCCAGTGTGGCTCGGGAAAAAGCCGCAGATGAAAGCAGGCCAGTTTCTTTGAACAAGGAGTCTGTCACGTTACTATCTCCAGGTCTCTGGGTCAAACCGTGCGCTGAGCCATGCCTTTTTTTTTTTTTTTTACTCTGGCTTCGGCCAAAAATATCGCAGGGAATCTCATTGATATTGATGTTTTGATGTTGCAAGCATTTTGTCTGGTTGTTAACAGGCCAAGCGCATTTTAAATGCACTGTTATGATATTCAAAGTGTTTTTTTATCTGTCGTTTGTCGTGAGCATTTGTCGACCATTAAAAGTACAACAGCAAGACTAGGAACACAAGACTATTATATTACTGGTGGATTTGGGTAGGTCTTGATGATAAAAGTAACTGAAGTAATTATTTTATTTTCTAAAACATGAGCACTATTGATCCAAGATCAGCTTTAAGGCCTGGCATTTTGGCAGAACTGTAGCTCCTTTAAGCAGCCAATTTGGATTGTGATTTATGAAGAAAAGTTAGCATTTATTCAGCAATCATTTTCAACTTGATCAGTGAAGTCAATGGATTGCATTTGCTGTGCTGTCTTGTGCTTTTTAAAATGCAGTTATTAAACCGCCATATATGTATGTGATTTATTTGTTCTCAGTGGGCTGTGTATGTGAAAATGTGTTTTCCAATTTGATTCTGATTCTCAAGCTCCTGATTCGTTTTAGATTTGATTCAGGTTCAGTTTTGGAGTATAGAGTGGTGCAGGTAGGACATCTCTTTGTTGGCCGAAATGTCGAAGCAAGGTAGCATTTTAGCACTTCTGGTTCCATCGTCCAAGTCGATGGGTTTTTTGTTTATTCTACGTTTAATTCTACGTTTTATTCTATGACTTAAAATACATAAGGATTACCCCACTTGTGTTTTTTTAAGCTGTTATGTGTCTTGAAAAGGGTGGTTGCTAACAACTCAGTCCGCTTTTTAGGTGCGCAGAGACAAGGGCGCGATCGGACAGTGGAGACATAAAAACATCCATCATTTTGTTCATACAGGACAACATTCAGTCTGCAAAGTGTTTACTTATATGTGTGTAGGCCTATACTCGCATTAAAACAGTTTAAAAATCAAAACATATCCAACCCGTTTGAAACAGTCCGTGTGTTGTAACGTCTGCCCAGATGAAGAATAGGAAGACAGTGCAAACGAACTGGTAGTTCCATGAGTCCTTTAGTTGCTTTCTTTCAGTTAAGCACACTCTTCACATACATGTCGAAAGAGATAATCCAAAGGCCTATTGGAAAATCCTATTGGGTTTTTGTCGAGGGAAGTGTGATGCTAACTGCCTACTCGCCGCCGCTTTGCCGAGAGCGCTGTTTCTCACACACGGAAAGAGAGAGAGCCTACATTCTTTGTTCCTGTCTAAAACATGCCGGTTTCTCCTGTAGTGGGCGGAACTAATGCGCAAACATCAATCTCATTGGTTGGCTCATCTCATCATTTACCTTCCCTGAATTTCAGTAAATCAGTTCAAGCGATTGTTGATAACGTGATTAATGAACCCAGCAGGTCATCAATCCTTGAGTCAAGTATATTGTGATTTAGTAGTAGTATCACCAGTCCTAAGTTCAGTTAAAATGCCAAAAATGCATTCATACGTGGTTGGCAAGTTTTAGTTGTATTTGAAGGTCTATCATTAAATAGTGCTTGATTACCATAATATCATAACATAACGCTTGATTGACTGGTGTTAAGTGTCTACATTCAGATATTTAAAATCTGTTCCATTTTACCAAAATAAGCTGATTTGCCAGACTGATATATATATATATATATATATATATATATATATATATATATATATATATATATACTGTATATATGATTCCACCATATATAATAGTATATCAGTCTGGCGGGTAAACAAAAAAATTACAAACAAATGGCAATTCTGTGCGCCTAGTTGTACCTAGAGGGTTGGTAAAATCGCTGAGAATGGGGCATAAGACTTCAGTACTGAGCAATGCAAGCCCTAAAATCTTTGTACAACTGCAGCGTTTTTCCCCAGTACCCTTATCTCTCATGAAAAGGGCAGATCCTTTGCGCCCCATTAAAGATTCACCAAAGACATTCTCTTTAAGTTCTGCTCCGTGTTCTGAGGAAGAAGCACTGCTAGTAGATAGTGGTATGAGATGGATTGAGTTTTACAGATGTATTTTCATGAAAGGGGTGAAGGGCAATTGATGAATAAGCATGGAAGGGGCTCATAGAAAGGGAAGTCCCTAATGGTAGATGGGGTGGAGAATAGACCTCTCAGGGTTTCTGTGAGTTCCTCACTGCATGAACGGCCAGCATCAATAACCGACCCCACTGAGAGCCCCTTGGTAACTTCCGTTCAACCTTTCTGCAATACCACTTTTAATTGACACCAGTTGATTAGTAAGGTTGACTTTTCTATCTATATTATTTGGCATATATGTCATGACTTCTTTAAAACAAATTAGTAGACTAGTTGATCAATCAACCTACCAAGCAGTTGATTTTAAAATCAATCAGTCATTTGTTAATTGCTTGTGTTGTTGAACAGTACATGTTTATTGGACTGAACTTTTTAATTAATACTTTTTTATATTGAATGAAATGTTGCCGAAATATTGATTAAAATTGTACAATTTTCATGTAGATTGATATATATATATATATATATATATATATATATATATATATATATATATATATATAATTAACTATAACACCAGAATATTTGGTAAAATAGTTGCATTTTCCAAAAATATTTTATCAAATGTTTATTTTGCACATCCCTAATTTTGACATGGTTTTTATAGTACATTTTAGATATCACATCTCTTTGCATGACCAAAGTGTTGAAGTAGTTAATTGGCTTGTATATCATTACGCTTTGCAGAAAAACACAAAATGTTTCTTTCCTCGACTGAATTGTGATGTTGACGAACTGTCAAAGGCCGCAGAAGAAATCGTGTTATGATATGCGTCCGATTATTGCATCATGAATATTCCAGAGAAATGAAGCATGATCAACATCTGTTGTTTTGGTTCTGCGTGATACAGAGCATAACGGTAATAATGTATCGTGCGTTCAGTGATTGCTGGGACGCCACTGAAAACGTTGTCAAACTTTTAGCTGAGAAGAAAGGGCCCAGAAGCTAGAAATGGAGGGATGTTCACTGTAGGCTTGTATTAGCATGATTGCAGCTGGTGGCCTTGACCTCTGGCTGCGGCAAATAAAGGGAATTTAGGCCCGAAGTGGAAGTTGTCACATCCCGTCGCGGTCAGAGGTTAGCTGTGGTCAGTGAGATGGCTTGGTCCTCATTAGACCACGTGACATGGGGTCCTCCACACATAGGGTCACGGGTCTTCAGGCCACATGTAACAAGCGGTTGTATCATGCAAGAAAACATTTGCTGGCTGTGAAATATTAGCCTTGATGTCTTCTGAATACACAGCCGCATCCTAACTAAATGATAACAGTAACACATTTTGTATTTAGACTAAGCTTTTTTTAATTGACACTTTTATCAGTATTGATTAACATATAAGTATTGGGGAAATGGTTAGTTTGTTGATTGAACTGTTTATTTTATTGATAGCATTCAGTATTGAATCATGTATTTCACACAGTTTCTTGGGTAAAATAGTAAATTATTATTTGGATTCAATTTCATACGTTATGTTTAATGAGATATTGTTAGTCTTAGTTAAAATACTTATTTTGTACACTATAAAAAATATTTTCATTATTTGTAATCACAGTATTTTTTTTCTTTTGTCAAATCAACTTCAATAATTTATGTAGTATAGATAACATAACATTTTGAGTTTCTGATGCTTAAATCAATCTCCTTCATTGTATTAACTCAATTTGTCCAGTTCAACAAACTTAAAATTTTAAGGCAACCAGGTTACTTCATTTTTAAAGTTAAACCAACAATATATTTTTTACATTGTATAGACTTAACTCTATTTAAATCAGTTCTTTTTATTAAATGTAAAATGACACACATGTATAGACACATGAAATATTGCACAGCACACAAATATTAGATAAAACAGTATATTTAACATTTTGGGTTAAATAATTAATTATTGAAACTGATAATTTGAAATTGTAATATCAATTGTAATTGTTATTTTGTAGTACTTAATGAAATATAGCACAAATATTGTTTGAAATAGTAATTTATTATTTACTTATTTTTCAGTGCTACTTGGAGTTTAAATAAAATATGCTTAACAGAATTTGTTTTCCACTGAACTTATTTCCACTGAATTGCAGTGTATTCTGGGAAGAGTACATGCAGTGCTTCCTTAGAACAAGGGCCAGAATGCAGTGCTTTCCTTAGAACAACCCACCCCCCTAAATCAGATTAATGTCTCTTATGCTCTGCTTTCTTTAGAAGTCAATCAGGAAGTGATACTGATTTACTTGACAACTCATTGAATCTTTAAAGACCTTCACTCTAAAAAATGCCGGGTTGTTTTAACTAAATTTTGGGTCAAATATGTTTTTTTTTATGAGTTTGAAGAGTTTGTCTATGGGCTGTGCACATTCAATTCAACCTGTTTGACCAGATATACTGTAAGGTTGTCATGTAAAAGACATAATCATTGTTTATTGTAGAGTGAAACGTCTTGGTGTTAAGAAGTGCTCTATATCATCTATTGTTTGTTTCTCAGTCGAGTGACTATTTATGTCATTGAATGATAATCTGGTATGTTCATTCATAATTTACTTTTTTACTTTGTCCCCCCCCCCCCAATATAAAACCTCATATTTAAACCCCGTTCACACTACAAGCGACAAAGCGACACGAAACCATTCATTCCAATGGGAATTGGGTGATTTCCGGCGACATGCGCGACAGTGACCGTTGGCGACCTGTGGGGCGTGTCTGGCGATGCGACAAAGTTGAGATCTGTTTTACTTTATGCAAATTAAGAGCGACTTTCGGGAGCGACAACCAATAGGAGTGAAGTCGGAGTCTGACCGAGGCACGTTGAATGAGAAGCTCATTTTGGCAGTCAGAAATGGTCCTATAATTTATGATATATCACCGGCATTTGCCCATAAATCGGCATTTGCCCATTTGCTGCAGTTAAATAGCTGCGATGGCAAAGAGTAATCGCTGTTTCTCATTCATCTTTAATATTATGCATTTTATGTACTGATTCCATTTATATTTAGACTTTTCCTTCCAAACTGTTTGTTTGTAGCGGCAAGAAAACAAATTTGTTGTCTAACAGAGTAACATCCGTGAATGTCACTGACAGACATTACTTGGGAACCAGTAGTGGGAACGCCCTCCAGCGCAGCCACTGGCGACCTTTAGGCAGTTTATTAATGTTGAGTGACTACTTTTTTTGTTTTAATTTATTTTTGTTCTAATTTTGGGCTGTTTGTTGATTATACACAAGATATATAACATATAAAATTATTTTTTATTTATATAAGCAGTATTTGTTGAGATAGATAGATATGATCGATACGATCGATAGATAGATTGATTAAAAGCCTTCAGAAATTATATTTAATATTATTTTAACATATTTTGTTGTGTGGTTAATATATTTTATTTGCTTTTTTTCAGATCCAATAAAATCATTGAATTCAATGAAGTCTAATATTAATAAAATTATTAAAAGAAAATAGGACTTTAGTTATTATCGTTTTTGGTTTTTGGCCAAGTACATCCAAAATTTTCGGTTTTGACCTAGAAGTTTACCTGTTTTAAATTTACATGTAAATTAAAATGTTGCCCTAAAATCATTGTAGACAACAATTTTTTTTTTTTTTGTAAAATATAAACATTACAATAAACATTAAAATCCTCTCATTAACTATAAGAGGTCTCAATGTTTACAGTGCTTTTGGATAAAATGTTTATTCCTCATCCTGTGTTATTCAAATCGGTCATCTTTGCGCAGACAACAGGCTAGTCAAGTTACCTCTAATGGATTATTTGCATCACTTTAGGACTCCCTTCAGCACGCTCAAGCTCTGCACATCAAACAGCGTTTGGGGAGCCGCACGCCCCTGCAGGGTAATTAACTGTTCCCTCTCAGACCCTCCACTATAAAACACCTGCAGGCTTGACGGCACACTCACAAAAGCCCAAGCCCAGAACTGATTCATCCAACTGGCCCTCGAGAAGACGCACACAAAAGGCAGCAGGCCGAGGTGGCCCGGGTCTATTGCTGCCCTGCCAGCTCCTCCGAGCCACGTCCTTTTGACTCAAGCGTACGTGAAGTGGATCATTACACCTGCGCGCACTCCAGCCTCCTACGCCGCGTCCAATGTTTGTGTGTGTGATGATTGAAGGAGGCCGACTTGGAAGAGATACAAACGCTCGCCGTTACTGTAGCGGGTTTCTGACCCCAAAGCAGAACGGTAGTGCTCTCAAAAGTGTGCTCCTCTGAGACTTGACATAAAATAGAGTCAGGTATTAAAGGCAAAGGCCTGCGCACTACTTTGTGTGTGGGTATAAATCAAAGCCGGCCCTCACATGCAGAGGCCATTTGTGCTGTGCTATTTACTTCCGCTGAGAAATAATCATTACCCTATAAAATGTGAAAGTGAAAAATGTAAAGGAGGCCTATAAATAGGCGACGAGCAGGATTATGGATGGCCGGCCCAGACTCCCTCAAGACCACAAGACTTGGTTCCTTATGGAAATGCAATCGTTGGGTACAAGAAAACAGCCCTTTAGATGAAATAGTGGGGTGCGGCATTTGTATATTTGCAGGATATTATACAGTTAGGCTGCATTTATTGCTTTACATAAAGCTTCTTGAACGTTTATTGAGATTAATGAAATTCTTGGTAATATTTGAACATTAATAAAGCAGTGTATTGAGCATATGGTGCAACATATGCATTTGTTTAAGGGTCAATTAATACTGATACTGATTAGATCCTGTTTAATAAATATTCAAATAACGTAGAGCCCGACCGATAAAGTATTTTAAGGCCGATACAAATATTTGTTGGTTTTAAATTCCGATATATCGGCTGATTATATACTTTTTTTTCTTCAGAAATGCGCAACAAAACATTTACAGAGTTATGCGCTCCATGAATTAAAAATTTATTAATTCTTATGAAAGATACAAAAGTTCTTTAGTCAATAGCAGTATGTATATGTGTGTGAATCATTAACATTATTCTTTCATTGAACAGTGTTAAATATCCTAATTGTCCAGTTAGTCAGATAGTAGATCAAAAGTGCTCTTTGACAAGTTAAAATTCATAAATGGCACCGTTAAATAGCTGCATAATCGCCAGGACCATATTCTGAAACATCAAACATGTCTTGAGCTTCTCCATGTCGACTTGTACTTCTATGCTCATGTTTCTTCGGCACTGATTAAATTAATGTGCAAATGTCGGTCCTTTTTTAATTTCCAACTATTCCATCATTAATGATCAGCCTCGCTGTCATAAAAAGGATTTTTATAATCACGGCCACTGCTTTTACTGTATTCACAGGCTCAAAGCGGCCTTTCATGTGCTGTTCATACCATGCGCTTCTACTGTTGGCTTTCCTTTTCTTCATGCACTTTTGAATTCATCTGCGTATGATCTGGTCTGCGTGAACACCTGTGAGGAAAGGCTAATTTAGGACCAGAAGTAGTTATCATCCAGACTCCTTGATCCAACCCTTTCTTGTTACTTTGCTTTTCATGCATGGAAAAGTGGCCAAGAAACGGGGAATAAAGGACATATAGGGCAGCCTGTCATCACACAATCACTTAAGTTGCCCTGTTGTGCTTGCTATACCACCAATGGGTTCAGTTATGTCCACTTTTAACATTCTGGACATGGGAACACTGGGTAAATCTATTCTTTGATTAACTTTACCTGCTTCAAAGAAAGTAGTAGTATGCAGTCCATGCACACTTATTGGAAATATGATATGAAATCACTGCAAACTCCAGGCGTTTTGCCAAGTTATGAGAAATTATTACTTATAATTTCTACATAACTAAAGGCTGCATTGATTAATGATGGACACCCACACACAATAAAGACTTTTAGTTTGTTCTCTTTTAGCATCTATAGGGTTAGAAAAGTTACTGATATTTATTTTGTGTTTCTTGCTCATAAATGTAAAAATGAATAATTAAAATGTGTAGATAAAATCTATAATAATTTCTAGACTTGCAATTGTGGAATTCCAGCAAAATTCCTCTAATTTAAATTTTTGACCTTTTTGTTGAATTTTCTTTGAACAATTTGGAAATTCTGAAAGGGATTGGATTTTTATGTCAAATTGTAATATTTTTCTGTCAACTTCAGTTCAACTAAACTTTCTTGAGAGCAGTTGACGAAAGTACGCTGCTCATTCACACAAAGACTTGCGGGAACATCCAGACAGCATATTGAAATTTGATATTCACAGACACTTGTCCACATGATTAAGGGTACAACTGATTTATTCATCCAAAATTTGCCAAATTCAGTTACATTCTGTTATACTGTAAATTAAATTTTTCGAAAATGTATGCAATTTATAATTGGATTTTGGCAATATTGCGAATAACTTTACCTCATGTGAACGCAATACTTAGATCAAACTAAAGTGAATAAACTCATAATTTTAGAAACCATACTCACATTAAACTAAATGGTGAACATCGAATATCAATAAACAGGCATTTTAACGCCTTTATCACATTATTACCACTCTGACCAAAGTGTGCATGTGCTCGGACATTACGAGGATGACCTGTGTTGTTCACACAACTTCATGAATGAACTGCGTGACATTTATTCTGTAGTTTTCCCTCTTGCGAATAACTGTCCAATACGTCCATAGAAATGGGTTTTGCATTTTTGTAATATGATTAAAACGGTGGCCGGGGACATACTTGTTCATTTGTATAATGGGGTGAATATATAAAAAATAACTAGCCTGACTTCGTTATACTCATATTCTAGTCAGAATAGGAGTCTGATACTGCTCCATAGGGCTTTGATTGTGAGGCCTGTTTTAACCTAACCAGGAAAAAAACCTACAACCAATCAGAGCAATGCAGTAAGTGACGAAGGTTGAGCTATGCATAGTGCATAGTTGTGAACAGAACTCGACTGCACGCATGCTGGAAGAAGTAGTAAAATGAGTGTTGCTTCTTTTACTCGGTCCTCCATGAGTGAGACCAAAGGAGAAACCACAACAACAGAGTTTTCAATCGGCAAACACATCTTTCCGATCAACAAATGCCTTGATTGCAGTTTTCTGTTCGTCTTTTAAAATGCATGCGCTGCCGATTTCTTTTACAACAGACGTGATAGCGTAATCTTTACATCTCAATTCTCCAGCTGCAGTCATCTTTGAGGGAAACCAGTTCAACCCAAGCACTCTTTGATTACGTAACTGTAGATCATCTGTCCATCATCGTATAAAGCCCGCCCTGGCAATTTGATTGGCCCGACGATTTCTGAACAAATCAAAATTACTCCTCAATGGGTCGAGTCCAGTCCGAACTTCCCTACCAAAAAATGTTGTGGGCGGGGTTCAGGCTGGCATCCAGGCTAAAAAAATATCCGCTCTTTTTAGCGAATAATGAAAATTGCATGTAAACTGGAGTGAAGAGGTTTGCTCGCGTCATGTAAACATCTTAATGTGATAAGTCCTTTCTCTGATCATTGGACATAATCACATTATTAATAAAAAATTTGAGTGAGAAGCGGATCAAAATGTGAAGTCTTTCTATGCAACTATGCAGCAAAACTGCCGCTTACGTTGTTTGTCAGCTCCCAGGCCTCTATTTCAAGTAGGTTGCTGTCATCATGGCACGTGATGGCCCTTTTTTATCATGTTAAGCTATGTATAGCTTCTTAGTTGTTGCCGCGGCCTCTTTTCAGTATGTTAATTTTACAAGCAATGCAGCTGTAAACCACGTGGACACCATAAATAGCCAGTGGAAAAAGCGCAGATTAATGTTTCTCTAGACAGTTGGGTGTTGTCGAAATGTGTTGCGTGCGTGTGCATATAGTCATCTTCAGAGCATGCGACTGCTGTAATCATTCTTGTTTGGGTCCTTTTGCGCTGATATCATGTGGCGTTTTTAATTGATTCTGTTAATGAGGGTGTTGGCAAAGGGCTGCGGATGGAAACCGCTGATGCCCTGGAGTCATTTTGACACGGAATAGGTCAATCAGAGAAGCTATGCTGCCATCCTCAATCTGAACTGCTTGAAACTGAAGGAGAGCTAACCAACAATGAGAGCAACCCATCCCGCGCTGACACTGCCAAATGCCAGCAAACTCTGTACCAAAGGGACAAAATTATATACACCTGCTGAGGGGATTATAGGCCATGTAACTTAAATAATCCTTCCATCTGTCCCTCCGAACTTCCATCCAATCAAGTTGGGCTTTTACCGTTTTCGAATCCATTCAGCTGATTTGCTGATATTTAGAAGAATATCAGTAACCAGACAGTTTCTGGTCCCATTGACTTCCATAGTATATTTTTTTCCTACAATGGAAGTCTATTGGACCAGAAAATCGTCTGAATGGATTCGAAAATGGAAAAACCCAACTGTTCAATTCTGGGGGAGTTGTAAAATGAGTCTATTTCCAAAAAAAGTGGAGTATCCATTTAAAACTCGCCTGTGGCTATGTGATTGCATTTTGATTTGTCATTCTGATCAATGGAATTGCGTAAAATAATAAAAAAATATATATATAATATTATGAAGATAATACATTGCCAACAGGAGTTGGCAATGTGATCCATTGACGACTGTCTCAAACTGCCAATTAGTGTCCAGATTTATTCACCTTAGTGTACATAAGTACCCTTTTTTGGGAGCTCGGGTGTGTTTCATTAATTTAAAAACGTACTCTTCCAGTACTAATTACATACTCGTAGAGAGGCTGTTTAAATGTGTGGCTTTAACGACTAGTTTCTTCCCCAGAGAAAATGCGTCACGCAAGCAGTTTCTACAATCCTTAATGTGGAGACAAATTTAGCTAAAATGGCTAACAGAAACAAATCTTCGGTGGCAACAAACCCTGTCCTGCTCACACTGCCACTCAAATCTCCGACGCGGGGTTGGTGCTTAATTAGTGTTATTAACCTTCAACAAACCGGGCTGATTTTATTTTGCCATGGTGACAGCTTCAGCTCCGTTTCTCCGTTCACCGGCATGAGGTATTTTAATTGGCTCGAGCTCCTCGATCCACTCAGCCCTGACAACGTGCAGAGACGGACGTTCACCGCGGTGAGCGACATGTAAATGGCCTTTCTATGAAAGGAGTGTTTCCTTTTTTTTTGTGTAACCCCTCGCTCGTATTCCTTCAGTACAGTGAGGACACGACGAGCTCACCCGAGCTGCACGCCGCAGTGAAGTGACAACCGAGCAATCATTAAAAATTTTGATGGCTGCCGCACGCACAGGCCCATCTCCCGGCTTGATGTAAAGAAAAGCGCGCAGCCATCTTTTGTATTTGCTCTCTGTCACCGATGAGCGCTCAGGCCTAATTTATTCCTTCTCATCGTCGGCTCTGCAAAGGCAACTCATCTTCACTGTTTCTTACTTGCACATACGCTTTATTGTGCTCACATTAATGTCTCTGTAAGCTTTCAAGGAGCAGGAGACTCAAGCCGATAGTAGGTTCTTTATGGCCGGTCGTTATTGAAGGTTTGTTTTTTTGTGTCTAAAAATAATGAAGGAATTTTTGGGTTGACGTTTGTGGTTAACCTGTATATTGTTGTTTTTTTTATTATGTCCTAAAATGGATATCTAGAGGATATCTGTTTCTGAATTGAAATTGAATTTTTTGAACACATTTTGCACTACTTGGACCGCCAAAATATTTGATAAGTAATTCCTGTTAATTAGCTAACTTGGTTAAGTTACATTTATTTATAATAGCGCTCAACACAATACAGATTGTTGCAGCTTTACAGTGATAACAGGAAAATGTCTTCAAGATACATAGTTGGTTTATCTACATGGAAATAGTTATCTTTAAATGTTTTTTTACGCTCGCAATTCAAACATTTTAATGGGCAGGGTTAAAACTGTTGCCAGTCTACACACTGAATTTGAAGGTCTACCTTCAGTTTTGACACCAAAATAAAGACTTGGGGTTTTAACTCTAAACAAAACATAAAAAAGAAGAATTTAAAATCAAATATATTTTGTTTTTTTTAATGTAAAACCATTTTAACAATGGCCCTACGATGGAATCCAATGGCTTGGGCAAACGTATATTGTGTCTTGCGCTTCAGTAAAGTTGACTTGGATAATTTAGTTTAAATTTCAAATAATTACAACATTTAGTCTGTTATTAATAATTTAGATTTTTCTTCTAATGTGGTTATTTGATTACTCGTGTGTTCCCTGTGCAAAAACACAAAGCTCCACTTAATCTACTGGAAATGTGATTTCAGAAGAATAGAGAATAAGTCATATTATTATTTTATCGGTATACTAATTGAAGGATTTAAAGATCATGTAACTAATAATAATATTGAGTTTCAGAGATGGATCTGGTCCTGTACTTAGTACATATTCTCGTTTTAAACTGTAATTGTGAGTCTATAGTATTTTGACCACTGTATTTGGTTACATCTCTTTGTATCTTTTTTTAGTTTTCTTTGGCACTTTACGAATTGGTTTCAAGTTTTAACATTTGATTTAACAATTGATACTTGCAAGTCAGTTTGAAGGGTCTCGGGTAGCGTGGCTCTTTGACATTTCTCATTAACACAATGGGTGTTGTGTTCTCATCGGATCGGGTTCCTCGTGCGAGGTGACGCAGGCCAGCCGTTCTCGCGGAAGCTCGTGATTGTCAGGAGCGCTTTTCCCGACCCTAATTCTATTACCAGATTCGCACGTCCACCTTCACTGGAGATTATTACATGGAGGGAGGGTTTGTTCCTGTAGCCGTGCTGGAATGGTTGATGCATCTTATTTAGTTTGTTGGTTTTTTCACAGGGGTGCAAGGGACTGCTGCTGTCACGATGGACGCCCAATCACAAGGCCAGCAGCCACCGGTGCCAGTGTTTCAGCCACAGGTTTGTGTTCTCTCACACATAAACACAAACACACATACAGTCTAGCCAAACTTTCTTTTGTAATCTCATTATATAGCGGTTCTACAAAGCTACTTGAGTTGTTTTTTTTTTGTTTTTTTTTCTCGGCGTCTACCATCCTGACTCAACACCTGCTTGCTTAGCAGCATGTAGCACGAGCCTGTCGCCCTCTTCCACATCCACATCTGCCCCCTTCAAATCTCCCCGTGTCTGTCAATCTACCCGCAGAGAGACAGGCGGCGGTCTGCTCCGGCTGTCTCTCTGCTGTGCTGGGTGAGAGGTGATAATGAGATTCTGCTCTCTGCACAAGCAACGTTTCCTGCACACAGGAGCCATCATGTGTTTCCAGTGCCAGAGACAGAGGTGTTGGAAATCTGCTGCTTTTAGCAGTCTTTTGCTCTCTCTCTCGCTCTTCCTCATCTCTCTCAATCTCTTTTTTTGAAGTACTTCCTTTTCACACACCCAGACTAATTTCCTCCAATCATCTGACACCATTATTGCTTATTAATGACTGTCAATACAAGCTTTCTGAACATCAGATATCACCCCTCATTTATTTATTCATTCATTTTTACATGGGCAGTATCTTTCTTTTGCGTGTAAGTCAGTCATTCAACTTTTTTATCCTCACTAACTGGATGTTTAGAAGATTAAGATTAGAAGTTTTAAAAGTAAAATGTGCCTCGTCACAGACATTCCATTTTTGGTCATTTGGTCAATGTAAAATCATCATCTTGTGAATTCTTACAATATTGTTTATGGACTAATATTTTTAGTTAGCCTGGATATTGAGGATGGGAAGTTCAGTCTGGACTTGATCCGTTGAGAAGCAAGTATGCCTGAACCAAAGCTGTTCGGACCAATCAAATTGTCAGTGCGGTCTTTATACGATGATGGACAGATGATCAACTGTATCATCAACCACATCACCAAAGAGTGCTTGGGTAGGATTCGTTTATGACAAAGAACGCTGAAGAATTTAGAAGTGTAGATTCAGCCATCGCGTCTGTTATAGAAGATGTTGACAGCACGTTCATTTTAAAAAAGGAACAGAGAGGCGCGATCAAGGCATTTGTCGATTGAAAATATGTTTTTTCCGTCCTTCTTATGCGATTCGGTCGATTCCAATGGAGCAGTATCAGACTCACATTCTGACTAGAGTCTGAGTATGATGACGTTAGGCTATTTTTTAGTATTGCGCAATTATTAATATCAGATGTTAATAAAGGAAAATAAAACAGTTTAGAAATATTACTTTTGGTAAGTTACTGCTCATTCTTGTTTATACTGTAGTAAGTGGTAGATGATTGACAATGTTTTTTTTGGTTTCCCTTATCTGAAGAGAATTTTCCAAGATTGTTATTGTTCAAAGTCCCTCTTAATTAAAAAATGAGACATTTCTTCTCTTTAACCTTTCATTGAATAATCAATTGCTAGACTTACAATGAGAGTTCTGTTTAAACTAACATTAAATATCTTGCATACTTTGATTTATATCTCTATACGTCTGCCAGACGACATATATTAAATTGTATGGATACCAATAGATAGGGTAAGGGAAAAGCTGAATCCAAAAGGTTTTAAAATGTTTTTTTTTTTTTTTTTTTTTTTGGGATGGCTCAGCCCATATGTAGAGGCAACAGGAGTCTGAAATGTATTAAATCAGTTTATAAAAGCTGGTTCTTGGTTATTTTGGGGAATTTTGGTTGCAAGCTGCTTCTGGGATTTCATACATTCTAGGCTCCTATACTCAAGTCAAGTATATTTATATAGAGCTTTTCACAATATAGATTGTATCAAAGCAGCTTCACAGTATCAATCAAAACATAATAACAATGTTCATTTCTTAGTGGAAAACATCCACCTTTGGTAGAGCTGATCAAGGGTATTATTGATTGGTTAATTCATTTGAATATCCCCAACTGAGTAAGCCAAAGGCAACAGTGGCAAGAAACCGAAAAACTCCATCAAGTGACCTAATGTTGTCCTAAAACTCCATCAGGTGAACTCTTCAATCTTCTACTCTCTCAAACATACTTGTTTAAAAACACATTGGCCAATAAAAAGTGGAATTCGGCTTTTTTAAATCATAGTTATTGCACAAAATCCAATATCGCTCAAACTTCCTTGATATTGTTGAGTACAGCTGAGGGTGAAAACTGAAGGCCCGCTGTCATCAATAAACATAGAGACATTTGGCATGAATTTGAAGGCAACACTCAAGGTGAGTCTGGCTACGGATTACACCATGACAGCTTAAGAGAATGACTTTTACAAAAATCGTAACAAGCATTCAAGCTCAGCTCGTATTCCCTTGGAAAAAAAGCAAGTGAAAATGCTGAATTGTGAATGCAATCACGCATATGATATCATATCTTAAAGTCCCCAAGGTTTGATGGATATGCATAGGAGATGCCGGATGAGTCGGTAAGGCGTGCATATTTGATGGCGCATTTGCTCTCAGAGCGAGTGGGAGGGCGAGATCTTCAGATCCGATTTTAATCGTCACAGCGGATTTTTCGACGAAGCAAAATCCTCTTGTAAAGCAAGGGCTTTAAATACCGGAGCAGATTGAAGAGTAGTGGGGCGAAGGAGGTATAAATATTGCATGGGCTGGGCCTGGAGAGAGACATTGATGAAAAGGATGCGAAAAGGATCTCCTGCCTTGTTCCCCCCACCATGAAGATCCCCCCCCCCCCTCCAGAACCCACCAAACAGCCAACACTACCACCACCACTGCTACTCCACCACCTCTTCAGCGCTTCGGTTGTCCTTTCCTTGGCAGCCGCTGGCAGTGTTGTGCTGTCAGCTCACACCTAGTCTCCACGCTGCTGCCGCCCCGTCCTCCGTCATTCTCCTCCTCCTCCTATCTCACATCCCCTGTCATACGGCTGCATGTCTGCATTTCTCTTTTTACATTCATGTCACCAGTGGCCAACCCTCCATCGTTTGCTGTTGCTCCTATGATGTGTTGTCCCTTTGAGTCATTTACCCAGCATGCTTTGCTTCATCTTCCGTCTCCTCTGACCTTTTTTATTTATTTAACCGAAACGATGGATCTAAAGGCCCATTCACACCAAGAATAACTATTTTTGTATCCACATCAACGCACGATAGCATTATATTTATTATCAATGCTATGGTTTTGTCATTTTTAAATGCTTAAGCTCTTTGAAGTAGGATGAAGTCTGTGCTACTGTTTTTATCATTCATCATCTGGAAAAAATAATTCTGAAAGTCATACCAACTATCATTTCTCTGTGCCGTTATCGTTACAATTGTGGTATACACAACTATAAGACTTCCCTGATCTTCCCTATAGACCCCTTTTCAGTTAGTAGGGCCCTATGAAATACGTTTTATTTTTTCCCAAATTCCGTTTTTTCCGTTAATTTTTTGGGAATTAGGTTTTTTTATCCTTGACTGTTATTTTAGTCGTAAAAAGAGAGTGCTTTTAAAGTTAATGATTAAAATGTATTAAAAATACAAATAAATTAGGAATGACCTTAAATTTATTGTATAGACATTTACTCAGTAGCCTTTTCAGGACAAATATTGCATGATGCAACATAACACGGCCCTCTTCAAGTGACAACAAAATATGGTTATGAGCTTTAAACTGTCCAGTAATATAAATTATATTAGTTTATATAAGTTTAAATAAAGTCACACTCTGTCTCTCTCTCGCCCAGTGTCGCTAACAGAGTTCGCGTCGCTTTTGTCCTGTCCGGCGCCTCAAAGACAAACGCGGAAAAACAACTGAAAGGATACGCTGCGTGTTTTAAATAGTGTTAAAAAATGAAACACAGTATGTGGCGGCAAATTAGTAAATGTGTGGGAAACACTGCATAAGTCACGTGCGAACTTCTCGGCTCGGCACTGACAGCTTAGAGTCGAGTTTCTTAACTTTTTGCAGACGAAAGGAGAGGCGTGGAGAGCCGCTTCGCCATGGTTTCGTTGTTTTGATTTCGTCATTGCAGCTGAAATGACGGGGTGGGGGGTTGTGTCGCCCAGATTTGCTTCCCCCGGTCTGAATTTTCATCAGACATACGTTCTTCTCCCACACAAAAACAGAATTTCAAACCAAATAGGTAAAATTCCACGAAATTCCGCATTAACACTAGAATCCGCGTTAATTGACCAATTCGGCAATTCCGTCCGCGAATCCGTGATCGCGGAAATCATTGGGCCCTAAGTTAGTAAACATGGTGACTTTTTTGTGGTCAGAGCTTATGTGGAGGCAGAACGATACCTCTGGCCATTAGTTTGCAAGTTTTTTTGGCTTGTTTTTTAACAATGACTGGAAAAAATCTGAGTTTATCTTAATGTGCAAGGTCACTCACTGTCCAGGACCACGATTGTTATTTGCAAAAAATACATTTTAACAGACAGAACCAGATTGGCTTACCTCTACTGTACACGCTGTCAAGGGATGGACGATCTGACAAGATTAATGTTAACGCTACCTCCGGTTGAGTGGCCTTACTTCTACACCTAACGTTACCTGATAGAGAATCAGAGCGGAAAAAGAAAGTGAAGGCATATGAATCTTTAGATGCCTATAACTATGTGCTGAATGGTCATGTACAAGACTTTTGTGGTACGATACGCAGTTCTGCCTAGCCAGCGCCAAGATGACGACAATTTAAAGATGTGAAGGTTCACTTTTAATGATGTAAATATTTTCTTGAAATAAAAATTCCATATGCGGCATATGCATGGTTCATTGATTCTTGCACCCAACAACACAACAAGATGATATTTTAATAATAATAATGATTTAAGCCTCTTATTATAGCCGAATCTGTGCTGGTTTTATTGGCCGCCTTCAGTTTTCCCATTGCTTTGCATCCAGCTTGCAGCGTGACGTAACTTTGACGTCGGCTCGAAATTGGTCTATTCTCATAGAAGTCACATTCTTTTGTCAGATAATTCTCATTAAATTAGAACGATTCGTTAACATTTTTATTTTTATAGTTATTGTTATCGGTATCGTCATCATCCTTGAAGTGAAAGGTGTGATACTGTTAACTGTTGTTCAGCTAAATATTGTGAGCATAATCCAGTCATTTCAATAGGAATCGGCACTATTTTGCGAGTTTTTTGTGAGGATGGAAAAGTTCCCCTCGCAGATTTTACTCATGTTCAAGTTGGTCACGTGAATTTTACGTGCTCAGAGAGAAAGCAGTTTGCTTTGACAGTGACTTCAGTGTGAGTTATGCTTTATGCATTGCTACGCTATTGACAATAGACTGGCCTTTTTTTTTCTGCAAAATTTCGCTGACATTTCATTTCCATCTAATGTGACTATCCTAGTGGAAAACGTTGCATAAAAGTTGTTCAGCATCCCAATTCAAGGCATCCTTGGCCCCTTTCCTCCCACCTCCGTGTGTTATTTTTGTTTTCTCCACTCCCTGCAGAGCGGCAACAAGCCCTTTGAGCTCTCGCCCCTCCTGCAAGCTGCAATCTGTACAAACCGCGTCATGCCGCTGTCGAGTGACCCCGGCGGTCGTGGAGATCCTCGGCTGCTGCGGTTCATCTCTTGTCAGCTCAGTGCTCTAAATTGTGTGACATCGCAAAGCCACGGATGAGACAAGCTGTCAGTCAGGGCGCCCCTGCTGCCCTTTGAAGGCGAGGCCAGGGGGCAGAAAGGTGCCGCAAATGGCCTGTGAAGTTTACATACACTGCCCACTGCTAAACAGATTACCTCTAATGAAGTGTCTGGAGCTCAGGCCGCGTCAGGCCTAATCCTGGCTGGCAGTGCGTCCCTTCGGCTGCCAAAAAAGCCGCCACCCTCTGGCCTCCTCCCGCCGCTATGCCGGCCTCCTCGGCGCTGGGAGGTGCCCATCGTTAATCAGGCCGGACAGTGCGCGAGCTGACATGCAAATGTAGGTCATTGCATATGTAAATGTGTGATTAGCGAGCCGCATGCCAGAACACATTAGCTCGACTTTGCTCTCAGCATGCGCTTGTCATGCCGCTTTAGAGGCTCATGCTAACATTTGTCAAGCGACCATGTGGGGAGTGAAAGCAATGCCTTGCCCCTCTGTGGACCATCCGCTGCTGACCAAATCAACACGATATGTATGCATCATCTATGGGGCAATGACGTATAAGAGTGTCTAGAATAAAGAATTGGAAAATCTACGTAAAAAAAAAAAACGTCAAGTTGTGTGCTCTGTGTATTCGTGTCGGAATCAAATGGTTTTGAAAATAAAAGTAGTAATTGTACTACTTTCATGAAAAGTTAATGTGGTGTAACTAAGTAAAATAAAAAAAGTTTTTCTTAAATAATTTAAGGTAAACAATGTGTGTGTATGTTTTTTTAAGTAAAATAAGAAAGTTTTTCTTAAATAATTGAAGGTAAACAATGTGTGTATGTTTTTTTTTTAAGAAATTGCCTTTTTCGTGAGTGGCACAACTTAAAATTACCTTGCCACATCATAATTCATCTGATATTTTAAGCGACTCGACTCTTACCCCCACACAGTCACGAGGGTCTGCAGGTTTTTTTTTTGTGTGATATCATTCCCTGTTTTGTTTTTATTTATTGTTTAATGCATTTTTACGCACGTTTATTTGGACCACACCTGATTGAACCACATGGTTTTTATTTGGCTGAAAAAGCTTTAAATAAAAGCAGTCAAGGAGATGTTAATATGTATGAATTAATTTATTTTAATTTAATTAAAAGAATTTTAACTAATCAGTGTTATTTTAGCACTGTTTATAATATCTTATTTATTATTTTGAATGACCATTTAATTTTTTCAGTTTGTTTATCATTTAGCTTTTTTCATTTTTAAAGTTTTTTTTTTTTTACATTTCTATTAAGCTTTATGTCAGTTTATGTCACCCTGTTTTTTCCGCCTCTAGGAAAACATGAATTTTTGCAACTTGGTATTGTTTTAATAATATTTTTTTACATTTAACCTTTCTGGATTTGACACAAAGTGACTAAATGTTGCCAAGAAACCTGGTGTCTTTTATATTAGCTCGATATTGTTACATTTAGTGAGATCCAGCTTTCTCTCTTCGCTGTGGTGGAGAAGAGCTGCACCAGATGTGTCCCTGGAAGAAGGGGCTGAGAGCGTGTTGTCACATGGAAAAACAAGCTACCTCAGTGTGTTAATTGGATGGGGCAATTCTTTGGCTCACACCTTCCCCCCCCCCCCCCTTAAAGCTGTCAAGTTAGAAAACAATGAAATTCTTAAATTGGTCGCCCCTTGATCTACATCCACCCCTCCGGCATCTAGTCAAGTTGCAGTGCTTCCACCAACTCATTTATTTCAGTTCAACCTGTTATATATATCAGACAGTTTTACACAATAATGTTGATGGATTTGACAGATCGTCCAAGTATTCTTGTATTGTAAGAAAGACACTGATGCTGTTCACATTGAGCTGTCATTTGTTGGCATGACTGAATATCTTAATGGATGAACATTTCAGGAAGCTTAACTTGGAACCATAATATGAAAATGCATGCCAAGACTATAAATAAAAGAGATTTCATTTGTTTACAAGACTACAATTGTGTCATCTTTCCCCTACCGTTGCCATCTTCACAATATAATTTGCCTTCAAGGCCATCTTATGGCCAACTTTGGGTAGTTCGCCATGACATGACAATGCGTTCCACTATCTGTCACCTCCAGTAGCCAGAACGTTTGCGGGATTAAAGTTTGCACTCGAAAAGCCTCTAAAGGTCAGAGTGTTAATTAATTAATTAATTTATTTGCTCACGCCATCTCCGAGGGGCTAATTCTGGGTTTTGTTTAGATTTTTAATTTTAGAGCACAAGTGTCAAGGCGCCGCACGAAATCTTGGGAAGAGCACTCGGGGCCGTTTGTCACTAACTGGTCCAGCATAAGTCACTTCAGAAGTGGGGATGTCACCACTCGGCTGATTTGTCCAGACAGTATACGGCAAAGATTCATACGGCGTTTTGGATTCAACGTGGATGGTTAATGTTGATTCGTTCCCACACTCTCTTGCCCTGACATATCGCCCTAATGACACCTATCCCCGATGCCCTCGAGAGTTTTCTTACATCTCTTGGCATATAAACAAAAACAATCGCCGAGTTTGGCTAGCAATGGCCGATCTGTGGGGACATGTTTGTTTTGTCAAGACGATTGGAAAAGCGCAAAACAAAAGCTGTCTGATGTTCATTTCTCTTTCTTGAAATGTACTTATAATCTTGTGCTTCATTTCCAGAAAATCCAACAGGATATGGGCTATAACAATTTAGCCAATTTTGCCATTATAAAGAAGATCGGAAGGGGACAGTTCAGCGAGGTTTATCGAGCTACGTACAGGCACGACCATACTCCAGTAGCTTTGAAAAAAGTGCAGGTAAGAACTTCTTTTTGTCATGTAATGTCTTTATGCCCTCAAAAAAAGTCCAATTCTCACTATTGTAGTTGCTTATTAACATGCATATTATTACTAGGATATTAACTGTTTATCAGTGCTCATAAAGCAGCACATATATATTCTACATCCCTTAATGTTAGCTATTGGGTTTTTAGTGTATGTTTCAATTTGTCAAATTATAGGCCTAGCATTATAGCTAAATATGTTACGTATTTTTAGCTAAATACATTGTTATATTTATTATACATGTTTCATCCATTTTACAGCACCTCTCAATATTGCTTTGATATGGCTTGAAATAACCTTAAAATGTTCCTTAAGACATTTAAAATTGTGAAATGTTCTATTTTATTTAAGTTTACATTATTAAATATTATTATTTGGATTTTATATTTACATTATATTGACTTGTACCAATTTTGTTAATACATACTCATACATACATTTTTAATATTACAAATGAATTATGTTAAGTGTAAATAAGTCTTGCGGAAAAACTATATTGTCAATATTCTGTTGCGACATTAACTGTTGTTCAACTCTCCAGTACTACGTATATTCACATGTCGGTCAAAAATGACTTATTTATGTATTTTATTTAAAAAATTTTTTCAAGGAAATTATTGTACTATATTTTAGTTCAATAATGTTTATTTTTTTTGTATTTTTAAATTTCATGGTACTAAATTATATTTATTTAGTAGTTATAATCCATTTATTCACTTTTTGAGTATAGGCTTGAAAATATAGTGTACTACTTTAGCGGTCACAAATCTTGAAAGCTTTGCAGCACAGACTTCAGTTCGGTCGATTTTTAAAGACGATAATTGTCAGTTTATTGATAAAGTGACATTTTAAAAATCGCTATACCGAAACGAAAACTTTTATAGGAAATATATATTTTCCGAAGCACATTTTATTCTAAAACTGAGAAAATCGAAGCCATAAATCTAAACAAGCTGTGTTCCAAATTTGAGGTTGATATCTCAAAAAAATTAGCTTTCAATAAGAATTTGTTTGGGCGCAGTACCAAAGGTTTTCACTAGGTGAAATTCATTTCCAATGCTGTCATTTTTGCCCACCAACAGTACAGGTGTGACTTTTTTAGGATCATTTTACCTTTTTGAATCCTGTCCATGATTTTTTTTTTGTATTGTTCACACAACAATTTCCAAAACCTTTACCAAGTTCCATACCATCCCAAAACCCCCAAAATATTTAGGGTTTTAAATGAACAAACAGCACCAGAGGGTTAAGTGTACGCAACAAAATCATTGCAAATAAATCGATTAAAATAATAGGTATGCCGTCCAGTCATAGTAAATGATGAAGCGTGAATCTAAACCTTCCAGAGTTGATTGTAGTCCATGTATCTTGATGAACAAGATTTGTTCTTCTGAAGTGAAATACAAATACTTAAAATGTATTTTTTTTTACAATGCGTAATTCCAAATGAAACGACTTTAATCCAAAGCCATTGGCTTAGCGAATCAGTATTTGTTTTAACATTGAGTCATGAATTTTGCACAACAAAAACAAGCTAAAACTGTATTGGGTTGAACAATTGGAAAGCACCAAAACATCCTTGCATAAAAACCTTCTGTACATTGGAATAGAAGCAGGCATCTGATTGGCTCTTACGCTGATAATCACGATTGAATGTGTTTCTTTTCTTGCCATAAACACATTCACAGACAGAGCCAGCTCAAAACACAGTTTCCTGTAGATGTGCAAAGTAGACGTGCTGGAAGAAATAATTGGCAAGCTTTAGATTAAAAAAAACGGTGCCCAGATACCATCGCTCCTGCTTTCCTAACACACACACACAGCTCCTCCACCACAGTGGTCGTCTCCCTCACTACCACTGACTTTATTAATGCTAATGATGAGCTGAGAAAGAATTGGTATTTTTGTATATGCCATTATAAAATGACAGGTAGTAACACACTTAATTTGGCGAATATATCCCATAATGCAGTTCTGTTCATCCATGCAATACTGCCATTTGTTGTGTTCTTATAATAGATGTATATTGACTTAAAAATCAAGCTTTCTTTAAAACACATTTAAGAGCTGCAGAAACGTAATATTTCTTACATATTGCAATGCAAACTTCAATAAACCTCTATGATTTTTGCGAGTGGTTCAGGGTGGAAGTCCACTATGGGCAACATTTCAACGTTTTGTGATTAGGATAATGAATATACTTGATGTTTCCTGATGCAAATATTGTGCAACCCTGATTGCATGAATGAAGAATGTAATATTTGCTTCAGGACTAGTTTTTACTCTCTTAAAGCTTGAAAGGTTTGATTTGAGACTTTTGGCCTTGATGTTAACATTTCTGTTTACTGTTTACAGTACATTGTGTGCTTTATCATAATCAGGACAGACATGATCAAAACAGTGTTTTAACAGATGCATCTAACATACTTTCAGGATCATCAGCTTTTGATTTTGTAAAACAAGATTGTTTTAGCTGTTTTCGAATAAGTTAGGGGCCATTCACTCAGAACGCATCTTTGCGTCTAAAAACGCTCAGGAATGGTTAAAAAAAAAGTGCAGATCGAGATGTCTTTTTGAGATGGAAATAAGAGAAATAAAACAGTTACCATGCCAACTTGCTACTTTAAACAAACTCTTGCCCTGTCTTCTGATTGGTCCACTGTTTTTGAATGGCGCCTTAAAAATGCGGCGCTCGTGCGAGATGATGCAAAAGACTTTACATAGAAAAACAATGTAAAAGTAGCGGATTGGAATGAAAAAATGCTTTCTGTGTGAACAGAAATAAGACATAATGTGAAGTCAGCTGGTTATTATTATCGCAAAAATAAATTGTGTTATTAGGATGGTGTTTTTAATTTTTTTTATTTAAATCAATAAAAACTAAATATTTAAAATATTAGTTATAAATAAACAAAAGTATTGAATTTAATACAAATATTTAAAGATAAATACATTAGTATGTAATTAAATATAAATTACGAGAATTAAATACAAATAAAAGGATATATGAATTAATACTAATAAATAAATTAGTTAATACAATTAATGTATTAATGTATTAATGTACAATTAATGTTGGATACGATTAATCGCGATTAATCGTTTGACAGCCCTAATAAAAATTAATACTAATGAATTAAAAGTTTAATAAATAAATCAAATTGATGTATCTTTTAATTTGAGTTTCAAGAATAAAGAAAATGTGAAGTGATTATGACAAATAAACTTTATAGCGGTTATAATACAAAAGAAACAGAGCGATTCCAAGAGGGTCCGCACACCATCGGTGCTCGGGCCCTAAATATTTGACTGCCGAGTAACGTAAGAAACCTATAATAAAAATCGAATGAACTAAAAATGAACTCCCATCTTCTTAACAGTTCTCTAGACTATAAACACAGGTGAATGTATGAAAAGGGGTATGCTTGAGTCAGGAGGCGTGTAGATGTGGTGGGGCAGAAGTTTGGGGGTCCTGGGTTTCAGTGTGACGTACCCCCTCCTCCTTGCCCTACCACCCTGTACCAGTAACATTTTTTTACTTGTTTTTTTCTTTTTCCATCTTTTTATGCCATAACACTTTCTCCTTCCTCTTTCTCTCTCCCGTTTGATCTTTTGATAGATATTCGACTTGATGGATGCCAAAGCTCGGCAAGATTGCATCAAAGAAATAGATCTCCTGAAGGTAAGAAACCAGAGAAAAGAGAGACCGACACCATGTGCCGCTATTAGGATCTCTAAAGGTGCCTCTGCCGAGACCCGATACCAGAGAAACACGGAGAGAGAGAGAGATTCAGACACAGAAAACAATTGATCTGGATTAGACCTTCAGCTCTTTCTATCCGTCTCTCCCTCTTCCTCGTTCTCCTCTCTCTTTCTGTTTAGGCAAGTGCAAAACACGGTCCTCTTTGTGTCGTTCCTCCAGGCCAAGATTGACACTTTTTCTTTTTTCTTTTTTTTTGCAGTGCCACAAAATACAGATTTTATCTTCTTCTGCGGGGCATTTTATTTTATTTTTTCTGACTAGAAATTTTTTCACTTTTATCTATTTTATTTATTTATTTAAGATTTTTACATGCCCTGATAACATTTTGATTGCCTACAAAGCCATGGATATGATCAAATTAAATGGTATTTCATTTAAATGATTTTACATTATATTATATATTTTTTTTTTAATTTATCAATCACTAGTTATATTGAGGATGACGATAACACTGCAACGTAAAGGAAATTTAGCACATTCTCCCATGAATCTTTTGATGTGTCTTAATCTCTTCTTTCTTTGTAAATCGTTTGTCGTTCATCAAACCACCTTAAACACGCTGCAGCTCACGGTAGCATAAGCACTAACGAAAGTTAATGACAACACCAATAAGAGCTGACGTCTAGCTGATCTGAGGTGTCTGGCTTCTCTCTTCTCTGTTGTGTTTTTGTAGCAGTTGTTGGATAAGCCTTCCCTTAACACACACACACACACACACACACAATTCTCTGTTGTCATATTAATTGCTTCAGCTCCGATTGCCGTCCATTGCCAGATCTCCATCTGTACGCATCTTCCTTGAAACAGCATAATAGCTTCCTTTTTCGCCCTGCTGCCTTTTTATATTCTTGCTCTTTGTATAGTAATAATCAGACAAAAGGGCCGTTTGCACAAGTGACCCGAAGGCGTTACTTTTCTACGAGACTGTTGACTGTGATGTGGGAGCCCAACTACAAAGTTGAAAGAATTGTATGCCTCAAATGAGCATAAAGTGTTTGTCTTTACCCACATACTTGGAATATCAGTGATTTTTGTCGCAACTGAAGGTACAGTGACCTGGCAACCTCCAGCGATAAAATCAATATGGAAGAACGGGGTAGAAAGAAGCAAGTTGGCACTTTCAGGCCCCCGAGATTCCTCCATTCCCACGGGAGGTGGCGGGTGAAGAGGTCATGTAGCTGGCGAAGGTGACTGAGGTCATCGTTACGCTCCTTAGCTACACTTTGCCAAGCGAATGCGCCGGGGTCAGAGGCTGGCCTCGTTCCTGGTCTTCCTATCATGTTCCTCCTCCTCTTCCTGTCTCTCATTCGCCCCCTTTTTTTGTCTCCTTTACACAATCGTGTCTACTCCGCTGCTAATGAATTCAGTCGTTATAACCAGCTCACCTCAAGCCGCTAATAAGCAGTTTGCGTGGAACGCAGACTCGTGCCTTCTACCTCAGTGGACAAAGCTGGGGGAAAATACGAAAGAGTCGCAAATCAAAATAATGAGGGAGACCGGCGTGAGCAGCCCCTCCCAGATGTATCTGTCTATTTGTTTTTCTGTCACTTTTTAGACCCTCCCGTTTCACATTGTAAACAAAATTACGCTGTTATGCGGAAACTGTTTTGCTTTCCACATATTTTTTTTCCCCCCCGACAGAAATCCGCAAACCATTCTGACATACTTGTACCGTTTCCCATTTTGTAATCACCCTCACTTGGTTTCCTGTAGTGGATCAATATATCAGCACAAACCCTCATTTATATGAACATTCTGACTCATGAGGAATCACTGGGATTGCGAAACGGCTCGCAGTGTGTGAGTTGGCATAATATAATTGTCACTGTAATCTGCCTCGTCGTAAACAGAGGGTTGGCTTAATATTGTTCCCAATGGAAAACGAGAGTGGAATTAAAGCGTTTAACCTGATTAAAGTCAACATCGTGCTGCGTTTCATGTCCGCCACATTGGATGTGCCAGCTAAGGGGAAGCAAGAATGGGGATGACACCGCCGGCTGCACTCGCTGCAGCTGTGTGATCCAAAAATACATCTAACGAAAGTCACAGGATGGCGACAGAGGCGCACACGTCCTCCCCTATATCAGCGCGGGGCATGAACATTTCTTTAATAAACCCCCTCTGCTGTGTCACAGCGTGTTGCGGGGGCCCGACACCCTCCCGTTCGCGAGGGCCTTTGCCTGTCTCGCTTCTCATTGATGCACTTGTTTCCTTTTATTTTCCACCCCCAGTCATCTTCAACGCTACGAACCGATTGCAACTCTTCTACTCATTGACCAACCAACAGGAAACAGGGGAAAGCTGAAGGCTTAGGCTTGGGGGATCATGCGATTCTGCCATGCACTGTTGCTGTCTGGCCTCTAATGTTAACATCAGCCATAGGATTCAATACGTTTGTTTTCTTCTGTTTATTTGCCTTGTTTGCTAAGGCAAGCATCGGTTTTACTATAGCTCATATTTAAAGGACGTGAACAAACCCATCACCCTTAGTATTAAAGCTGCCGTCGGCAACATTTTTTTTTTTTGATCGTATTCAGTGAAATCGACACTATAATCCGACAGGACAACATAAATAAAGTCGTTTAGAAAAAAAACCCCAAGCTTCTAACTCCACCTAGAGCGTGTTATTTGTGTTCGGTACGCAATGAGAGTATCGCGATTCAAATCGTGAGTTCTGTATCACGTTTTTTCGGTTCGGTTCGAATATCGTTACACCCCTAACAAATACATCTTAACAAAATTGTTTATGTATAATTATATTATTCTTTACTATCAAACTTTAACCATTGTATACATTTTATGTACACATCCCACTAATATTTGTTTATAAATATACATGCGCATATTATTGGACTGACTTCATTTTTATATATTTCTGGTTGTTCCATTGTTGTTGTTTGTGTTCCATTCAAGTCGTTTGGTTTTGAAGACACCAGTGTACCTAAAACACTAGACGATAATGTCACTTTTACCTTCATACAAGCATCTGCTGTGGCTTTTCCCGCCTTCATGTTTGCAGGCTTTCCTGACCCACAGAGTCTTGTTAATATTTAAACAGTCACTGACACACTGTCTTTTTCCTCTGTCCCTTCTCCCCACAGCAACTGAACCACCCCAATGTAATTAAATACCACGCGTCATTCATTGAAGAGAATGAGCTAAATATAGTACTGGAACTTGCAGACGCTGGGGACCTCTCACAAATGATAAAGGTAAGGACACATGCCGATTTGTCAGCAGTTTCTCCCCCGTGTCCCCCCCCAGAGTATTCCCACCACCCCGGCTGCCTGAAAGAAGGTAAAATGATCTGCACTACGACCACGTTTTTGGGATACCTTTGGTTCTGTACAAGAATCGTATTGTTTATTAGAATCATGTAGCTTCCTCACGTTCAATACGCTCAGCCTTCCTGTTTCCTCCTGACAACCCCTGCAACTCACATCTACAACCTGATGCTCCACATTTAATGGTCTGCATGTAAAACCCTTCGCTGCCAAATCTCGACCCGCATAAATCATTCCCGGCGCAAACAAAGCGTTTGCAGAAGGATTGCGTCGGTAAATGAGGAACAGGACGGATTAGTATGAAGACGCCTTCGACATATGCATCATAACGCACGCTTGTGCAAATATCCTGACCGTCAGCTACTTCGGTCTGCTCCACTGCGCCGCTGGATTTCTCAGCCCGTCTGCTCAGCAGCGCTTTAATTAATTTTATTTTTTTTATTAAACAATGTCACTACGAAGGTGTATAGCAGGGCTAAATCCCCCAGCATTGTACGACCGAACATTGAGCCATATGTAAAACAGAGGGTCCGAATGCATAAATTTTACTTGTTTTTTATTCTTTTTGATTTTTTTTTCATCTCAGCCCCCTCCTCGATGCTCTCTGTCCATCTCGGAATTCAAATGAAATCAAATGGCCCCTTCATTTGCATGCACTTACAGAATATTGCATGTGCCGTGTTTGCTTTTTAAAGGCACAGAGGGGGCTGCCGCTCTCCCTCATTGACATCAAACAGCCCTCTGATATGCAAATAGAAAGGCAGGGGAAGAATAGATCCACCGGCTTTGTTTGGATGTGGGCCAAGGTTTTCTGGGGCTCGAGCCCGCTCGCTCACCGCCTTTCTGATCATTTCTGTGAAGCGGTACAAGTGCGGACGAGGCTCAAAATAGGCGGAGTGAGCATTCACACAATGAAGTAATATGTCGCGCTAAAATAACCTCTGTTTTGTTTCGTTAATCAATTCCCGACCCCTTTTAACTGCCTCGACAAGGAGGTTTACTTCTTTGCCGGTGTCTCAATTATTGAGACTGCATGTGAAAAGGTCATAATTACCGAGCCATTTTGGCTAAGCAAGCTTCATTCTGTCTTAATTAATAGCATAATGTCATATTGGTTTCTGCTTTGAAGCAAGGTCATGCACTCGCAGACCTCGTCCAGACTAAACCGACCGCACTGGATGACACCGTACTAAAAGCTTTGAGTCTTTGCAGAATTTTAAAGGGTTATCATTTGATGCTGTATCACACTGTTTTAGGAGGATTAATAGATATTGGTTTTATTACGTATTCAGAATTGACAGAGGCTTAAACTTTTAAACTTTCTTTTTATTAAAACAAACATTGCACTTTGATGTGGAATTGGTCAAACCAATACCAAACACCCTTGAAATCTGTGTTTAAGAGATCAAATATTCAGCAGTCCAGAGGAGGGCTGCTCAATTATGACAAATATCATGATTGTCAATTATTCCCTCGAAATTGTAATTGCGATTTATTACTTACGATTATTGCAATTTGCGTTGAATATTGTTTTGAGTAAGCAATATGGTATGAGAGGCTGTGCTGAGCTGTGCCGAAGCGGAGTACAACTAACTTCTCTACTGAAAATGTACAGATTCTCTGGATCAAAACACAGGAAAAGAAGATGCAGAAACAATTGATAGAAGCGTTGCTTGTGCACATGTAAGCTAATGTGATAATTAAATGGAACATAAATCAAAATTGTCTTCAGTGATGGAGTACTTGATTCCTGGACTCGGACTCGAGTCCGACTCGAGACTCCGACTCTGGACTCCAACACTAGGACTCAAGACTCGACTCGGACTTGAACTCAGGGAATGGTGACTCGACTTGGACTCAACTCGGACTCTTCTTTGGTGACTTGGACTTGGACTTGGACTCCCACTCAAACACTGGGACTCGAGACTCGACTCGGACTCGACAGTTGGTGACTCGACTACAACTTCTCTGGCATTTCTTTCTTTTTGCTGTATTGAAAACATCCCTACTAAATAGGTTATACAAATTTGATATAGAGACATGTAGGCACTGAGGGCTCGAGACTCGACTCGGACTCGAACACGGGACTCGATACTCCACTCTGACTTGAACTCAGGTAATGGTGACTCAACTCGGACTCTTCTTTGGTGACTTGGACTCGGACTCGAACACTAGGTTTTGAGACTCGACTCGGACTTGAACTCAGGTAATGGTGACTCGATTTGGACTCGACTCGGACTCTTCTTTGGTGACTCGGACTTGGACTCGAACACTAGGACGCGAGACTCAACTTGGACTTGAACTCGGGTAATGGTGACTCGACTTGGACTCGACTCGGACCCTTCTTTGGTGACACGGACTTGAACTTGGACTCGGACTCGAACACTAGGTCTCGAGACTCGACTCAGACTGGAACTCAGGTAATGGTGACTTGATTTGCACTCGGACTCTTCTTTGGTGACTCGGACTTGGACTCGGACTCGAACACTAGGACGCGAGACTCGACTTGGACTTGAACTCAGGTAATGGTGACTCGACTTGGACTCAACTCGGACTCTTCTTTGGTGACTCGGACTTGGACTCGGACTCGAACACTAGGTCTCGAGACTCGACTCAGACTGGTGACTCGATTTGGACTCGACTCGGACTCTTTTTTGGTGACTCGACTTGGACTCGACTCGGACTCTTCTTTGGTGACTCGGACTTGGACTCAGACTCGAACACTAGGTTTCGAGACTCAACTCGGACTTGAACTCAGGTAATGGTGGCCTGACTTGGACTCGACTCAGACTCTTCTTTTGTGACTCTGACTCGAACACTAGGTCTCGAAACTCGACTTGGACTTGAACTCAGGTAATGGTGACTCGACTTGGACTCGACTCGGACTCTTCTTTTGTGACTCGACTCGGACTCTAATTTGGTGGCTCGGACTCGGACTCGAACACTAGGACTCGGACTCAACAGTTGGTGACTCGACTACAACACTGATTGTCTTATTAACGAATAAACTGTCAAACCCGTTTTTTTATAGAATAAATGCTGTTCTTTTGAATTTTCCATTCATCAAATAATCCCGAAAAAATGTATCACTGTTTCCACAAAAGCTGAACGGTTTTCAAAATTAATAATAATAATAAATGTTTCTTGACCATCAAAGCATTATGCTAGAATGATTTCTGAAGGATCACGCGACACTGAAGACTGGAGTAATGATGCAGCTTTGAATTTCAAGTTGTATTTAAAAATACAGCTTTGCCATCACAGAAATAAATGGAACAATTTTAAAACAGAATTTTAAAACAGAAAAAAATATTTTAAATTGCAGTAATATATACTTTACAAATGTACTCTTAACTGTATTTTTGATCAAATAAATGCAGCCTTGGTGAGAGTAAAAGACTCCTCTCAAGAAATAGAAATAGTTCTCTTAAAGGCACATAAACTTTAAGTTTAAACTACTGTCTCTTTTAGGTTGAACTACAGCAAACCTGAGCATCCTTAGTTAAACAAACTATTTTGACTAATTAATATTCTGTATCGACTGATAAAATCAGAAATATCAGCAAATAAATGTTCAAAATATATTGTACATCCATAATATAAAGATTATGCTGACATTATCTAATTGCCCTCTGTCAGATTCATTGTGATGTTTTTCAGCGCTCGTATGCCGTAATCATCCTAAGCATGTGTGCATCTTGAAAGTCTCCCCAAATGTTTGTTTCCCCATGAGCCTCCTGCTATACTCACAAACTTCAGATGTTTTCCATTGCTGTTACTTCAAATGAAAAGGGAAGGAAAGTTTATTGAGGGGTTTCAATCTAGAGCCTGCATCAGATTATAGGCAAACCCAGAGCCCTTCACATCCATGGTCACTGCTTTAAACCTACCAGGAGTCCATGCTGAGCTTTTGGAACATTTTCATCTTAAGACCCTCAATATCCTTAAAAACTGTAGGCTCCAAATAGTCAGCTGTTTGCCCGTTTAAAGATATAAAGTAAAATGTCGATGTTCTGGGTTAATGAAGATTGCATGCGTCTATGAAAAGTCTGTGCCGCCAACATATTTATTTATTTATTTGTTTATTGCCTGCAGCATTTCAAGAAACAAAAACGACTGATTCCCGAGAAGACAGTATGGAAGTACTTTGTTCAGCTGTGTAGTGCACTGGAGCACATGCACTCCCGCCGCGTCATGCACAGAGGTACACACAAATCCAGTGACATGAACACAAATACACAGACTTTTAAGGGCACGCATCTACATTTCTGTGACATTTGATTGCATTCTCTACCTTTTATTTTTGTGTCTAAATTTTATATAATGAGGGTCCATACATGCAAAACGAAGCATTGAGAACTGACTAAGTGTAACTCTGGCACCGCCATCTTGGGAAAACTAAACAGAAGCGAACTTCTGAACTGTATGAACGTTGTTCGTGGTTCGACTTGTCTAGACTGTTTTCCAAAGATGGCGGCGCCTGTATACACGAAGTGAACTGTCTTTATAAAGTACCTTCTTGTTAAATGGTCTGTTCACTTACAGAGTTCTCAATGCTTCGTTTTGCATGTATCGACCCTCATGTTACTGTGTTAGTGTGGGGCTATTTTGAGCCTTGTTAGTGGTATAAACTAGTGATTTATTTTTACTTAGTCAGTGCCCCCATTACTAGCGTTATACGCTAAACAGTTTTTAGAGATAAAACTCTTTACATTCGGTTATCATGAAAACAAATCTTAGAGAATGGTTAACTAGGTACCAATGTTTTATTAGACCAAAGGTTCATTTTGTGCTGGAGTTCTCCTTTAAGATTACTTTTTGATTTTTGCCCACATAAAATCTGATGAACAACAGTATGAGAGTTAGTTAAAATAATTGCTTCTGTACCTTTAAGAACTATCTATGTAAATTAATGTGTTCTAATTGTCTGACTGCCACAAACTCATACTGATGTTAAACAGATTTTGATACATAAATAAGTCAATGCGCTTGTGGAGAAGCAAAATTATGTTGACTAGTCGTTGGGTTGTCTGAATAACAAGTTGACTTTTCAAATTAAACTTTGCATGAAACGGATGTTACGATATTCTTTCCCCACTGTGACGTATATCTGAGTGAAACAGCTTCTCAAACAAGAAAAAATGTAGGACGGGACTTGATTTTGTCCATCGGGAACGGAGTAGATGGCTGGATGGATGTGATTTGCTCTTGCTGTGATCTTGTGAGTGACTGGTTTCATGGTTTCATTAAGGAACTCTCTTTAATTAGACTTATTTTAGGTTCATCTGACCCCAATCATACAGATTTCTTAAGGTTGTATTCCCATAAGATGCATTGACACTGAAAACTACAGAAATGCATATAAACTACTAATCAAATATTCAGTTGTTGGATGACTAGTCGAACATAGTGATGTATCACTAATTGGGACATCATTGACACCACACTACGTCATCCTTGTGTTTTATTGCATATTGTGAAAAAAAAAAACTTCTCATCTGCTTCTCATCAGCTCTGAGACGAGACTCTAAGGTCTTTGCTATGCACAAGCTTGACCAGACACACTGCTGAGCGCATTGCATCATCCTTTTGCCATTTGAAAACAAGCAAGATGACGCAACTGTCCATAGCGACCTGAGACTGTCTTCCCCAGTTCCCATGTATTTACGCAACACTTGTCGAAGTATTGTAACATACGAGACTCGTGTGAGTGTATGTTTTGGGTAAAGGTTACAGCAGGCCATGGGTTTGCATTCAGATCCTTTCCCTTGTTGATTGTAAACTCCTGCGGCGGGGTATTTCACAGCGCTGGCAGTCAGTTCAGATCTTGTTCTTAAGCACCTGGCCTGTATGAATGTTGGAAAATGGTTAATGTTGGATTTGTTACTGTTGGAAAAGTTCATGTCCAGAGGTGTCTGACATCAAACACGAGCACATGGTTCCTGCGCCGCCTTGTCCCGGCCGGTCTCTTTGAAAGTCATTTGAGCCAAGGTGATGCGTAATACCTTGCTAATTGTAACCTTTCTGTTAACCTTTCTTAAACTTTTCCTAACATTTACATAGGCCGTTTTTGTTTGCTTTGTGGATCTGAATGAAATGTTTCTTCCGTCCGACTGGTGTGATTCTGTCCCCTGTTGATGGTTTGCTGATTTTTTGCAGAATTTGAATGCTTGTCATTCATTAAGTTTTCACACTTGCAGTTTAGGACTCACAAATTGGTGGAAAAAGTGCTGTGTTCCTGCTGAAAGTTTTATTATTATCTATCACCCATTTTTATGCCTTGAAAACCCAAATGTTTGCTTATCTGTAATGTTCTACTTTGTCTTTGCACATTGATTTGCTGATTTGAAGAGATCATATTATCTAGCTGTGAGATTATTGAAACCGAAATTTTGTTTATTGATTTACTTTAAATTTGTAGCACTTCTACCTTGTTGCAAATTCTGGAAAAAAAGAAATGGAAAAGAGAAATATATATTAGTACGGTAATGTATTTTATAAAAATATATATATATATATATATATATTTTAAATACAAATAATTATGTAATATTTTTATATACAGGGTGTCCGCGGGTTTTTTTTTGTCAAATTTAAGGCCATTAAAAGTGTTAAATGTAGTCCGAGAGGTATTATTTTTTAAAAATTAGGTTTTATTTTTTTCAGACTATCAGGTGTCCTATTCTGTGTTTGCGTTTGTCCGTTTAAATATGGGCTTTAGCTTATCTGGGCACAATCAAAGATCTTTCGGCTCTGTCTATGTTTGATGCTGACGCCATATTCAATGGTCGATCGACATCGTCTGTGAACAAGTGATCACCCGGATTTAGACCTACCTATATTGTTTTTACATAAAGCGTTCACAGGCAAATTTGCTTGTCAATATCCACGGATCACTGGATCTTTAGTGAGTTGTAAGGAACACTATATTGAATCCAACATTTAGTTTAAATTGATAAAATTATTCGTTTTAGTCGCATTTTCACAGTTTCCCCTATTAAATTCTGCCACGCAGCAGATCTTTTGCCATTTTTATGTTATAAATGTCAAAATCTGTGTAAATAATAGAAAGGTTGCTGCTGATTAACACTTAATTCAGTTTCGTGATGGTTTTAAAAAAAATTCTGAAGGTAGTAAAAAAGGTATTAAAAAGTAGTAAATTTAACTTAATACTGTATATACCCTGATATAGTATTGGTCAATGGATGTTGTTAGTCCATTGGGTCGTTGTTATATTATTATATTTATATAGTGTAAAATAACAGTACAAATATCTATTTTTCTTGAAAATATCTCAATACATTGCAAAAAATGAAAATTAAGGGGGAAAAAATTCCCCCGTTTGAGGACATAAAAAATGTGGCAGGTCACATAAGATCAGAGCTACTCACCCGATGGACCAGCAGGAAAACATAATTGATCTTCAGGAAAGATCAATTATGATTTTATGAAATGTTTTATTATGAAATGTATGCATATTCTCGTAATTTGAGCCAATTTGGGGTGTAACAATACACAAAACTGGCAGTTCAGTATGTACTTCGGTTTGATGTCACGGTTTGGTACAGCACAGCAGGGTGGAGCAAACTAAACATAAATTGTTTCTAAAAATATTGCCCTTTTTCCAACTTCCAATCAGAGTACAGTGCTTCTGGCTCAATTAACCTTCATTTTACCATATTTAAAAGTGCAGAAATTGTGAATTTTTATTTGAATTGTGAATTAATACAGATTAATGATGGTCTGTCACTAAAACTCACATTTACTTCCTCCACAGACATTAAACCAGCTAATGTCTTCATCACAGCCACTGGGGTGGTGAAACTGGGCGATCTGGGCCTGGGACGCTTCTTCAGTTCCAAAACAACCGCAGCTCATTCTCTAGGTAAGTGCTCCTCCCTACAACCACCTTGTCTATTTCATTATGTCCTTTGTGGAAAATGGAAAAATGAGAATGCATCCTTGAACCTTGAATGCATCAGAAAGGACCTTTAATTGTTCAGTAGGGCCCGGATGCGTTTCATTAGGGCTGACTGCGAGCAGAACCATGTGTCTTATAAAAAAAAGTGCCTTTCCGACGGCCCCTGGGGCCAGTTGGGAGCAAAGCGTGCCAGTGGCTGTATCCATTTCATTGAGCAGTTTGGCCTTTCCTGTTGCCTCGACCCCGCGTCCGCGCTCCACACATATGATGTCTGGATGAGTTCAGGATCTTCAATCCCTAACGATGCTAGGCTAGGGCACCCTATGGTGACACAGCAACTTTTGGCGAAGTTGCCCGAGGTGGTGCAGGTTTTAACACGCCGTATATTTCAGATGACCTGTTGTTTAAAATCTCATTTCAAGAGTATACAAATTTGTTAACAGCTTGTCTTCTGCTTTATAGACTGTGGTATTGCTAAAAAAGACTTTTTTCACCATCAAGATCAGACTTTTTGCTACATTTTAGTATAAAATATCTTAAATCACATTTTTATTGTCTAATCCACATTGATTCACTTGGCTTTTGGACACACTTGAGAGTCAATTATTTATTCCTTGATTTTAATAACAGTGTTAAATAGGGGTGTAACGGTTACGGTACACAAAACTAATGGTTTGGTACGTACAATGGTTTTGACGGTTCGGTTCAGTACAGCAGGGCAGAGAAAACTAAACAAAATTGCTTTTTCTTTTTATTAAACAGTAGTTTACTGAACAAACTCTGTCTTAAAATTAATTTAAACTATGCTGTTAACTATATAGGGAGCCCTCACTTGCACTTTACTATAATATTAAAGGTTAACAACAAAGGCCAAACTATTTGCCTAAATTCAGTTGTGATTTATTTTCATTTTTTACAATAATTAATTCTCAAATAATGAATTGTATGCAAACATGTAGACCACAAAACTTCAAAATGTTATTATTTATGTTTTTACTCCAATTCGCAGTTGAAATATAATAATTTACACACTGGCTGTCAGATATTTTAAACACATTAAATAATCAAGACATCACTAACAGGTTAAGTAAAATATAATTAATATAGGCTAATATAGTGCATATATTTAGCAAAAGAGGGAAAAACAAGCTGTCGAAACTGAATGACTTGCCTGAGGTAAATGTAATGCTACCTGGGATATTGTTTACAAACTGTTTTACTGATGTCTTTCCACCATTGAAACACTGAGCGATTACACAAGATATAATATGTTTCAGTAAGTTGTCTGTGCTGTATCTTTAAACATACCTTCAGATGTTCATTCGTTTTTATTATACTGAGGTGCCTATACAGTGATCTGTCATATACCACGCTAGAGAGCGTCAAAACGTCATTTATTTGAATTTGGTGATAAAATGGGCATAATTTTGAAAAACTACACATTGTTTCTTATATAGAAGGCAACAAAACGCGGAGCTTATTGAGATTTGGTGGTTAAAGGTGGTGATTAGGCTACAACGAGACACATAAGACACAAGTAACATAAGTGAGGTCAATCTTAACGATGCGCTGGGCAGAAGGGGTCGGGATGTGTTCGGTACGCCATGAGAGTATCGCGATACATACCGTGGGTGGTGTATCGTGGTTTTTCGGTTCGGTTTGAATTTCATTACACCCCTACTGTTAAATATAATCTTTAAAATATCCCAAAATGAATTTCTATTTTTTCATCTAGAACATTATAATGCTGTGATGCCTATATTCATTCGTAATATTAAAAAATAATAAAGAACTCAAACCATATCTAGGGATCCAAGTGTCATAGATATACTTTAGTATTATGCTAGTAAGTTTTGGTCGGTCATGTCAAACTCATATTTTATTTATAAAATGTACAAATGTACTTAGTATTAATGTTATCATAATTTTTTATCTAATTAAGCTTATTGAACTTAATTCTGCATTTACAATTATTAGGCTATTGCTGACAGGTTACAGTAAACAACACAATTAGCACACCAGAATAGATTTTAACTATTGTCTTGTATTCACAAATGCATTATGTATAGGTAAACTATGCATCTGTGTGTAGGAGTATAAAATGGTGTTTTATGTCAGTGTGATGAGTATGATGTTGATACGAATTAGAAAAAAAAAACACTGAAGATGTTTTGCAAGTGTCTAGAAATAACCTTAAGTTCGGAGCATGTCTTGCATTGCATACTTCCAGCATTCAGCTTCACTGAAAACAACACTGTGAGTCAGGAAACGCATGGCTTCTGAAAACCTGAACTCACAGCGCCCTCTACAGGATGCTTGTCTTCCTCATCTCAGAATGAGCTACAATCTCGGCAGGGGCTTAATCAGGGCTGTCCTTAATCATGTCTTAATGGCGCCTGCGTCACCTGGGAACCGACCACATCATCCATTCGCACCTGCTCCTGGGGCCGGTGCCACACCATATCATTTACAGACTGCCATGTTGGGGATCCCTAACAAGGCTTTTTTAGGACCCCGACATGATTTATAACCGTTAATGCATTGGTGTATGATACCACCGCAGTTGTACTTGTCTTTTGTAGAGTTATCTACCTAGCTACTTCCCTACCTACTTATTTATTTATCCGAGCGCCTGAAATTCTTCTCTCGGGATGTTTTAGTATTGACAGTCGGAATGTACAAACGAGCATAGACACCCAGGTAGGTACAGCACCCGTGTGTGTGTGCGCGAGAAAGAGAGAGAGAGACTCCTGCGGTTCTCTGTCACCTGTCCCGTAGGCTCAGGCTCTCCATACGAAGGCTGAAGGTTGAACCGTAGCAGGGTATGAAATTCATGAGTGTCTACATGGCAGGTTAAATTCACCCATGGGCAAAGAGACCTTCGATCTGTGTCTCCCTCTGGGGCGAGCAGACCAAAGCTTCCCGTTCTCTCTCGCTCCTCGCTCCCCCTTCTTCGCTTCTCTCCCTGCATGGGGGCGGTTTAGGGTGGAGGGCGCAGGGTTGCTTCGGTACGGTTTGGGGGTTGACAGTTCAGCCTGTAATGAGACAAACCACCACGGTAGATCTCTGGGATGCACGTTGGATGGAGGTCCGGGAAGTGCCGTTCCACGTCTGTCAATTCGTCTCTTAAGAAGCCGATCCCTAGCCTTTTAACTCCGTCTCCGAGTGGCTCTGCAGCCCACAGATACAAACAAAGCGGAAGACTGAAAGCAAGGAAGATGGCTCATCTTTACTTTTCCTGCCAGAGGCTTCCTAGCCTTTAAATTAAGCAGGGTAATGAGCTGAAAGGGAGGCTTTTTAAGAGGAAATCAGAACAAAAGAAAGTCGGAGAGAGAATTTAACAGTATAATGGATAATTAAAATCAGGAAAAGCAAGCTAATCCTGAACCCTCGTATTCTGCAGTTAACGCAGAGAGCATGCTAATTAGCGTCTCATCCGAAGGTTTTCAGGTGATGGGGAGATCTGCTCTGACTCATAGGTCTGAGGAGTTAACGGGACCATGCGGATTTTTCTTTTAATCCCTCACTTCGCACTGTTTACACTTGTTTTTTTTGTAATTAAGCATGTTTGTGGATTTCCGTGTTACTAGCGTACCGTTGAGAGTCTGTGGTAATCTCTTCTCTCTCTGTTTTGCCGTACAAAGAAGGATCTTGGCCCATTTCTCATGCATTGTAATGTCGTAATTCATAATAATTGGAATGAATCCCAATGCGACTTGATTTATTTGCATGACTAAGTAATGCACTCTTAATTTGACGTGTTCTCGGAGAAGTTGCTCTGTAGCTCTTGGCTATTATAAAACTATTAGCACTAAAGAAGAGCCTTTTCAAGTCTCTAATGATGGATGTCGATTCACTCCTTTGATACCTCAAATTTGTTGACCAATATATATATATATATATTTGTTTTTAGTTACGCATGTGATGAAGAGGTCAATTTCTATGTTGTGTTTCAATGTTATTCTTTTGATCACACCTCAAAAAATTTAAAGTAGTTTAATAGCTTTAATAACTTTTCAAATAGACAAATCGTAAGTTCATTCTCGCAAAAAGTGTCAACACAAGTTGATTTTTTTTTCCCAAAATATAATATAATTAAAGCTGCAAGCAGCATTTATCGGGGTTCAAGCAGTTAAGGCCTTTCAGTGGAAAAACATTACTCAATAAAATTTTTAGTTAGTAAGACCATTTACAGTCAATACTGGCAATTTACCATAAGAAATACATGTTTTTTTAGATTTGTAACAGTTATAGCGCCACCTATCGTCCGATCTCCATGAAACTTTGCATGCTTGTTAATGATGTTATGACACATATGCTCATCAATTTTTGTGAAGTTCTGAGTTTTCCTTTAGGATTTATAGGCTTTTGGTGCATTTTTTCACGCATCCTTTTGTAAATGACCCTGTTATAGCAAAACAAATAAAAAAATTGAACTTTTTTTGATAATTATTGATCTAGAGAGTCCAAAGAATTATCCTAGACTGGTCTGGTTCCAATCGGGTGAAAAACCAGGGCCTAGTTTGCAAAAGTAGGTTTTTAACATATTCGTGAATATTTAACGAACGATTTGATTGACAGCAATGGTTCTTGAGGCAAAGTTGTTCAGCATAAGGAGATCTATCAATTGATATACATATTGTGGGGGTGTGTGCAAACCACGTGATTACAGAGCCATTAAACTCGTTAGCGCCAACTAGTGGCCGATTTCTTTCAAAATTCTTACAGACCTCTAGGGGCATGAGTCGAACATGCCTGATGAGTTTCGTTCCGATCGGCCTTCGTTAACCTTGTTTAGATGGGTGCTCAAAATTCATCGGCCAATGGCGGCCATGTTTTTTGAGATACACCAATGTCCTCATAGACATACATGGGGCCTTGGACCAAGATAGTGCATACCAATTTTTAAGCCAATCGGACTAACGGTCAGGTAGTTATATGTTTTTTTTTCCATATTATAGCGCCACCTAGTGTTCAATCGTCGCAGTTTTTT
Organism: Cyprinella venusta; assembly: GCA_038021265.1. Lineage (NCBI taxonomy): Eukaryota > Metazoa > Chordata > Actinopteri > Cypriniformes > Leuciscidae > Cyprinella > Cyprinella venusta. Next base: position 10,884,044 of record CM075887.1, on the reverse strand, counting down.
TACTGTGACCTTAAATTTAACTCATACACATGTGTACCGAGTTTGGTGAAAATTTCTCATTTACTTCTCGAGTTATAGCCATTTTAGTAAAAAAGGCTCCTCCCATAACGTTTATTTTGCTCCCCCTAGTGACCGGAAATAGAAATTTCAACATTTTTTGATAATTATTGATCTTCAGACTCCAGAGAACATTTCTGCACTGGTTTGGTTCCGATCGGGTGAAAAACCAGGGACTAGTTCGCAAAAGTAGTTTTTCAACAAAATTCAAAATGGTGGAAAAATTTCCCTACCGGAAATGAAATCAAAGATATACGTTTTGTTCGTCAGGTGATCAGCTTTCCAATGATATAAGACACTTGAGTGTACGACTTACGGTCTAGGAGTTATGAGCCGTTTCGCGCAATTGGTTGCTATAGCGCCACCTATGGGCCAATTGGGCTCATAATTTGATAACCTCTCCTCGATTTTTGTACTACCATCTGACAAAGTTTCAGAGCTCTTGCCCTTACGGTTTGGGCTGCACGATGCGTTTTACGGCGGAAGAAAAATAATAATTAAAGCTGCAAGCAGCATTTATCGGGGTTCAAGCAGTTAAGGCCTTTAAGCACAAAAGCATCAAAAGGCATTCAGTTTTATTTAGCATACATTTATCCACTGACATAATAGATGGAAAACACCATTTACAGTCAATAATGGCAATTTACCATAGGGAATACATTGTTTTTAACAATTTTAACATTTATAGCGCCACCTATAGTCTGATCTCCATGAAACTTTGCATGCTTGTTAATTATGTTATGACACATATGCTCCTCAATTTTTGTGAAGTTCTGAGTTTTCCTTTAGGATTTATAGGCTTTTGGGTGCATTTTTTCACACCTCCTTTTGTAAATTACCCTGTTATAGCAAAACAAATTACAAAGTTCAACTTTTTTGATAATTATTGATCTAGAGAGTCCAAAGAATTATCCTAGACTGGTCTGGTTCCGATCGGGCAAATAACCAGGGACTAGTTTGCAAAAGTAGGTTTTCAACATATTTGTGAATATTTAACGAACGATTTGTTTGACAGCAATGGTTCTTGAGGCAAAGTTCATCATGAGGAGATCTATCAATTGATACGCATATTGTGGGGGTGTGTGCAACACCACGTGATTACAGAGCCATAAAACTCGTTAGCGCCAACTAGTGGCCGATTTCTTTCAGAATTTTTACAGACCTCTAGGGCCATGAGTCGAACATGCCCATTGAGTTTCGTTCCGATCGGCCTCCGTTAACCTTGTCTCATAGGTGCTCAAACTTCATTGGCCGATGGCAGCCATGTTTTTTGAGATACGCCACTATCCTCATACACATACATGGTCCCTTGGACCAAGACGCTGCATACCAATTTTCAACTCAATCGGACTAACGGTCACATGGTTATAGCCCTTTTTATGTTTTTTCGTTTTATAGCGCCATCTAGTGTTCAATCGTTCGATTTTTTTTACTGTGACCTCAACTTGAACTCCTACACAAGTGTACTGAGTTTGGTGAAGATATCTCATTTACTTCTTGAGTTATAGCCATTTTAGTAAAATAGGCTCCTCCCACAACGTTTATTTTGCGCCTCCTAGAGACCGGAAATAGAAATTTTCACTTTTTTCGATAATTATTGATCTTCAGACTCCAAAGAACATTTCTGCACTGGTTTGGTTCCGATCAGGCAAAAAACCAGGGACTAGTTCGCAAAAGTAGTTTTTCGACAAAATTCAAAATGGCGGAAAAATTTCCCTACCGGAAATGAAATCGGAGATATACATTTTGTTCATCAGGTGATCAGCTTTCCAATGATATAAGACACTTGAGTGTACGACTTACGGTTTAGGAGTTATGAGCAGTTTCGCGCAATTGGTTGCTATAGCGCCACCTATGGGCCAATCGGGCTCATAATTTGATAACCTCTCCTCGATTTTTGTACTACCATCTGACAAAGTTTCAGAGCTCTGGCCCTTACGGTTTGGGCTGCACGATGCGTTTTACGGCGGAAGAAAAATAATAATAATTAAAGCTGCAAGCAGCATTTATCGGGGTTCAAGCAGTTAAGGCCTTTAAGGCCTTTAAGCACAAAAGCATCAAAAGGCATTCAATTTTATTAAACATACATTTACACTGGCTGCCAGTTACATTTACGATTGATTTTAAAGTATTATTACTGGTATATAAATCATTTAATGGGTTAGGACCTCAATATGTGGCAGATGTGCTCACTGAATATAAACCTAACAGATGATAAAAATAAATATAAGAAATGCTTTCACATACTCATACACCGACAACAGTATCAGTCATACAAGGCTCACTCAGCCATCTTGCTCATGGACACCTCAACGCTTGTTAAGGTGGAACCGGGGATCGAACCACCAACCTTTCGGTTCGTAGACAACCAACATGAACCACTGAGCCACTGTGTCCCCTACCCTTTTTGGATAAATTATTGTGATTGTGATTATTGTTAAAATAGTGAATTGATAAATTCACTCACTGGCTAACATTATGATACGATCAGAGATGGAAAACACCATTTACAGCCAATACAGGCAATTCACCATTGGAAGTGCATGGTTTTAAAGCTTTTTAACGGTGTCTTGCTCATAGACACCTCAACACTTGGTCTGGTGGAACCGGGGATCGAACCACCAACCTTTCGGATTCATTCACCAACCTTCTCAAATTTTATTGGTTGATGGCAGCCATGTTTTTGAGATATGACAATATCCTTTTAGACATACATGGAAACTTGCACCAAGACACTGCATACCAAATTTCAAGTCGATTGGACAAATGGTCAGATGGTTTTAGCCAATTATATGTTTATTTAATGTTATAGCGACACTATGTGGTCAGTCGATGCAGTCTTTTTACTGTGACCGCAAACTGTCCTCATACACATTTCTGTTGAGTTTGGTGAAGATATCTCATTTACTTCTTGAGTTATAGGCATTTTAGTAAAGTGGCCTATTTTTGGCCTATTCTTTAAGCTCATAAGCACTCAAAGACATTAATTTTATTTAGTAAGACCATTTACAGTCAAAATTGGCAATATACCATAGGGAATATCTGTTTTTTGAAGATTTTTAACATTTATAGTGCCACCTATTGTCCAATCTCCATAAAACTTGGCGTTACGGTTAATGATGTTATGGCACATATGCTCACCAATTTTCGTGAAGTTCTGAGTTTTTGTTTATGATTTATAAGCTTTTGAATTTATTTTGCCACGCCCATAATTTAAATGACACGTTTATGGCCAACCAGAGGCACAATTTCAACTTTTTTTGATAATTATTGATCTCGAGAGTGCAGAGAATTGTCCTAGACTGGTCTGGTTCCGATCACTCAAAAATCCTGGGACTAGTTCGTAAAAGTAGGTTTTTGACATATTCATGAATATTTAATGAACGATTTGATTGACAGCAATGGTTCTTGAGGCAAAGTTGTTCATCATGAGGAGATCTATCAAATGATATACATATTGTGGTGATGCGCGCAACACCACGTGATTACAGAGCCGTAAAACTCGTTAGCGCCAACTAGTGGCTGATTTTTTTCAAAATTCTTATAGACCTCTTGGGCCATGAGTCAAACATGCCCAACGAGTTTCGTTCCAATCGGCCTTCGTTAACCTTGTTTCATGCGTGCTCAAACTTCATAGGTCGATGGTGGCCATGTTTTTTTGAGATACGCCAATATCCTCATACACATACATGGCCCCTTGGACCAAGACACTACATACCAATTTTCAACTCAATCGGACTAACTGTCACATGGTTATAGCCTTTTGTATGTTTTTTTAATGTTATAGCGCCACCATGTGGCCAATCAATGCCGTTTTTTTACCGTGACCTCAAAATGTCCTCATACACAAGTGTTTCGAGTTTGGTGAAGATATCTCATTTACTTTTCGAGTTATAGCCATTTTTGTAAAAAAGGCTCCTCCCACAACTTTCAATTTGCGCCCCCTAGCAACCCTGAATACAAATTTCAACTTTTTTTGATAATTATTGATCTTCAGACTCCAGAGAACATTTCTGCACTGGTTTGGTTTCGATCGGGCCAAAATCCAGGGACTAGTTCGCAAAAGTAGTTTTTCAACAAAATTCAAAATGGCGGAAAAATTTCCCTACCGCAAAAGAAATCGGAGATATACGTTTTGTTCGTCAGATATTCAGCTTTCCAATGATATAAGACACTTGACTCTACGACTTACGGTCTAGGAGTTATGAGAAGTTTTGCACAATTGGTTGCTATAGCGCCACCTATGGGCCAATCGGGCTCATAATTTGATAACCTCTCCTCGATTTTTGCACTACCATCTTACAAAGTTTCAACGCTCCAGCACTTACGGTTTGGGCTGCACGATGCGTTTTACGGCAGAAAAATAATAATTAAAGCTGCAAGCAGCATTTATCGGGGTTCAAGCAGTTAAGGCCTTTAAGCACAAAAGCATCAAAAGGCATTAAATTTTATTAAACATACATTTACACTGGCTGCCAGTTACATTTAGGATTGATTTTAAAGTATTATTACTGGTATATAAATCATTTAATGGGTTAGGACCTCAATATGTGGCAGTTGTGCTCACTGAATATAAACCTAACAGATGATAAAAATAAATATAAGAAATGCTTTCACATACTCATACACCGACAGCAGTATCAGTCATACAAGGCTCACTCAGCCATCTTGCTCATGGACACCTCAACGCTTGTTAAGGTGGAACCGGGGATCGAACCACCAACCTTTCGGTTTGTAGACCATCTGACAAAGTTTCAACGCTCCAGCACTTACGGTTTGGGCTGCACGATGCGTTTTACGGCAGAAAAATAATAATAAATATAGCTGCAAGCAGCCATTACCGGGGCCAAGCGCAAGAAGCGGCAACATATGCCAAAATGGCAAGGAGTGGCAGAACAACTGCAGCAAGGAGCAATTAAGGGCATTTTGAGAAAACTTTGGGCTAATGGCTAAAAAAATCACATAAACATTGACTTATAAGATGATTTAATGGCTTATCACTTTCGAACAATAGGTGGCGCAGTTACGAAATAGATGTGATGTGGTGAGAGTGAGGTGACAATGACACATGCAAAGTTTGGTGTCAAAATCTGAAGGCATTGCAGAGATAAAGCCTAAATAGTCATTTTGGCTGCATGCCTCAACTTTGATGCTGTGGTATACAAAAACGGTTTTGTCTATCGTCACGCAATCCATAACTTTTAGTCGGCACGGTCTGGAGATGATACGATTCAATTTTCGTGATAATCGGACACACGGTCTAGGAGGAGTTCGAAAAAGAAGGTTTTTCAAAGAAATAAAGATGGTGGACAGGAAGTTTGGCTGATTATGGAAAACCTGATATCTATGTTTTCGGCATAACCCAAGGAATCTATTAAGATCAGTTTCATTGCAATAGGCAAATTTATTCAAAAGATATTAGCATTTTCAGAAATTAATTATAACATTTGACCAACAGGTGGCGCTGTCTCAAAATCTTTTGAGTACCTTCGGGCATGCTGCTTATGGCACAAACTGAGTTTCGTAATATTACACCAATGCATTTGTTTAATATAGCATTTAAATCACAAAACTGTATTGAAGTCAATGGGAATTTCACGTTTTGTTCTATTATAGCGCCACCAAGAGGCTCAGTCCCACAATTTTTTTCATGTGTCCTCAGAGTGAGCCCATACATATGTCTGTCAATTTTGGTGAAAATATCTCAATTCGCTTCCGAGTTATAAACATTTATATGAAAGAACACATAAAAAATGACCGACACATGTCTTTGTTTGAATTTTACTACCCCTTACTATCAATATTTTCGAATTTGGGCATTAGCGTTTAGTTAACAAGCTATGATTCCGTGTTTCTGGCGGTGGTTTCGTCTCGATCGGAACAGCGGTTTCGAAGATATCGCCAAGTGTTTTTTTCGCGCTAAATCGCTACGCTACACCAACCGTAAGACGAAACCCAACATATTTGGTATCGTTGGACTCGACAACGATTCAGGACCTCAAAAAGATGACTCCCGTGAAAATAAGTGTATCACACCCAAAGTTATAAGCGTTTGAAAAAAAAAGTTCACCACTAGGTGGCGCTGTTTCGAAACTTCTCAGGCTCCTTTAGGGCATCGTACTGATGAACCATACCGAGTTTCGTAACAATTCGTTCATGCGTTCAAAAAATACAGCATTTTAGCACATAATTCAAAATGGCCGACAGCCAAAATGGTCGATCTGGGAAAATTGGATATCAGTCGACTCGGCATGACGCCCTGAATCTAACGAGACCAAGTTTATGATTTTTGGACAAACCGTTCAGAAGTTACGAGCAAAAATAGCCATTTTTCATATCTCTGGACCACTAGGTGGCGCTGCGCCGAAACGCTGCATGTAGCCTCAGGTCATGCTCGTGACAACACATACCAAGTTTGGTCTGAATAGGATGAAGCGTTGCGGAGATACAGCCTTACGTCTGTTTTCGCAAGCGCTACGTAAAATTAGTTTGTGCGTTTATCGAAAACGGCTAATCGAATCAACTTGAATTCCATAACTTTTTGTCAACACTGCCTGGAGATGATCCGGTGCGATTTTGGTGAAAATCGGACAAACGGCCTAGGACGAGTTCGCAAAAGTAGTTTTTTTGGACAATTCAAAATGGCGGCCATTTTTTATGACGCAAAATGACGTCATAGGGTGCGATCAAATCGGCATGAGCTCAGGAACAAGAGGAAAAAAGAATTTCGTTGATAGGCCTTACGGTTCAAACGTTATTAGCATAATAAAAGTGAAACTTTGGACAGTTGGTGGCGCTAGAGGGAATGAGTAAGAGACACCAAAATTGGTGTATTTAATGGTGGGACTGTCCTCTATCAGAATGTCAAACCAAAACAACTTTCCCGCAAAGCGGTCTATGGGCTGCCATAGACGCCCAGTCGGAAGAAGAATAATAATAATAATAAGAACCGGAACAGATACAATAGGTGCCTTTGCACCTTCGGTGCTTGGCCCCTAAAAATCCCTACAATTACAATAGGGTTTCAGCACTTCGTGCTTGAACCCCTAATAAAAATCCTTACAATTACAATAGGGTTTCAGCACTTCGTGCTTGAACCCCTAATAATAAAAATCCTTACAATTACAATAGGGTTTCAGCACTTCGTGCTTGAACCCCTAATAATAAAAATCCTTACAATTACAATAGGGTTTCAGCACTTCGTGCTTGAACCCCTAAAAATCCAGAGTAACCCACTATAGCAACCAATAGCGTGCGTTTGGGGGCTATCTGTTTGTTTTGGTAGTCAGATGAGTGGAGTGTTTGGAAACCGGTTTAAAAACATTTTTAACCTTTCTTTTTTTGCAATTCTATTTTTCTAAATTCACTTCAGCTTCAATGATATATTTAGGAATACACAACACAATATATTTGTACCTTATTGGTTATCGAACAATATTAGAGGTTTATTGGATTTTTCTTATTTAATTGTGAATGCTTTTACACTTCCATTTTCTTGATATCATCTTGGTCAATTTTTAGATACACAAATCATCCCTTGGTATAAATGCAAATCTATGACAGTTGAAATCAATAATATTGACCAATCAGATCCCACCGATGCCATTTGGAATTTATCATAGGCCGACCCTCACCATCTGTTTGACTCTCCTCCACTTTTATAAAAGAAAATGCTTTTAACGTAGGTCTGTTTGACACACTGGTTGCATCATGAGACAGTGGGAGGGAACGGCCACGTTTTTCACTTGTGTTTTTCTCAGCAAGCGTTTCAACCTCAGCCCCAATACCCTCCCAAACATTCTGACGCTGTTCGGTGTCGAGACGTTTCGCTTTGGCTCTTGTTCTCGCCACCTGAGACTTCTTAGCGGTTTGTCAGATCTGAGCTGTTTGTGCCAAGGCTAAACTTTTGTAAACTGCGAGCATTTGTCAGAATGTTTTTTTTTAACTCGATTCTTTTTTTCCTGCTTTACCCCTCCCCCTCTTTCTATCATCAATCTTTCACGGTGGATGGCTGGTTGGCCACAGTCACTGAGCAGTAAAGAGCTTGTCACGGCTTCAGGGAGTACAGCGCAGGGAGTTTGACTGGCCTCTTGGGTCCCGCTCTTCTGCCTGATGGCTATTAGTCACTGCCAATTACCCACAATTCTTTGCAGGGCCACAGACTAAGCGACCTGACGCTCTGCTCAGTCTCCCGTCTGTCACGGTGCAATTCTCAATGCCTTCCAACATGTTCGACATCATGGCACGTAATTTGTGTTTACCTCTGGCAGGTTTCCCAAACATTTCCACTGTCTCCCATTGGTTGAGCAAACAGATAGTTCCACCCCCTACTCACTCTACTGGTAATACAAATGACCAAGACCAATATTCAAATGGCAAGACCAAACCAGTATGCGTTGGTGGTTAGCTGTCATGCATGAGCCCCATGCTATAGTGTGAAATCATCAGATATAGGACCTCGATTTTTCTTTGGCAGAACTGGTAAAACCATCGAAGACTGTTTTGGTACAGTGGCTGTTTGGGGTTTATCGAATTTCAAAGACAATCCAACTTACAAGAGTGGAGAAAGAAAGAAAACACGAGTGAATTGATTAAAGTTTCATTTGGCCGTGTTGAATGGCTTCTGCTGTGAATCATTGAGGTTCTTTTATAATGAGAGGTGAATGAGAGGTTTTAAATGTAAGCTGAGATTTTCATTCCCCAAAACACACTTGCAATCTAAAAACAGTCTGTAAAAGTTGTTCTACTTCTAATATGAACATCAAACTACTACTGTTCCCAAATTATACTGGTTTTGTTCATGTTAATGTAACATCTTACATCGAATGCTGTTTTATTTCATTGCTAACTGTATTTGCTGATTTACTGCTCAAGAAACATTTCTTATTATTATCAATGTTAAACAAACAGTTGTGCTGCTTAATTTTTTTCATGATTATTTGAAAAATAATTGAATGTTCAAAAAAACAGCTTTTATTTTTATTTTGTAACATGTCATTGCCAAATTAACGTATGAGTTTCTTTTAAAACTGACCTGTATGTAGTGTACAAACTGTTCTAATGTGTTTCCCTCCACACTGTACACACGCATCACTGAGTTTGTTGTTAGTAACCTCTCTTTAGTCATCTAAAACTCCTCAGTCTGAAACCTTTGTCAATGAAGCATCCATGGATGAACTCCTCGCATAGCAAACCAGACAGCCTAACTCTCTCTCTCCCTCTCTCTCTCTCTGTCTGTCTCTATCTGTCTTTTTTTCTGTTCCAGTGGGCACCCCATATTACATGTCTCCCGAGCGAATACACGAAAACGGATATAACTTCAAATCTGACATCTGGTCGCTAGGCTGCCTGCTCTATGAGGTAAGGTATAGAAACCCATCCCATCACTCCCCCTTCCTCCGTTTATACACCCCGGCCCTCCCTAACTCTCCCTTTCTCTTCTCAAGCTTTTGCCAGCACCGTTCGTCTCCTTTTGTGAGACGCAATCCTACACCTCGCGGTCTGTCATGAAAAATAACAATATGGTTTTGTACTCTGAGGTAACTAGCCTCTGCGTAGGATACCTGGAGTATGTTCCCGAGCTGATGAGGAAATTTGAATGACATTTACATGTGTTTTAAATAACATCCAGCGCTCTTGCGATGAAATGATACTGCCTGCTTTGATTATGCTTTAATAGCATACGCTTCTCGAAGACACAGCGGACCAGGATCCATTAGACTTGGAGCAGCAGTTTTCTCTGCAGCCCTTAGTCTAAATTGAAGATGAAGTTGAAAGGGGGTCAACAGTGTGTTTGGACCTTAAAAGGACAGTTCACCCAAAAATAAAAGTTCTCTCATTAACTTGCCCTCATTTTGTTCCAAATCCGTATTGCACTCTTTTTTTTGCCTGAAAATACATGAAGGGTATATTTTTGAAGAACATCCTTACTCAACAACATAAAAATATAATACAAGTCGTCCATTTCACTGTATTCTCAGGCTTCTTACTGTAAGTCATATGATAAACTTAAATTTAAGTTATTTGTTAATATTCTTGGTCTCCAGTCAGGTTTAGCAATGATTGAATCAATGATTCACAGTTCAGCCTGTTTATGAATGAATCATTCATGTATTTCGTGAATTGGACCAATGGATTTATAAAAAAGATTTGACTCACAAGAATGATTCATTTGTGAAATAGACATCACTACTTCTTGCCTCCATAAATGAACCAAGAAGAGCTACAATGGTTAAGATTTACAGTGTATAACTACAGATTTTGGTCTGTTCAGAAGATTGCAAAGCTTTGGAATTGTGTGAACCATTTTCATGATACTTTAATGTGCTTTTTTGACATTTTGAATCTTTAAACCATTATATCAAAAATGCTAAAGGTAAAAGTTATTTTTGATAATTTGATACTTTGATTCAGATTACAATTCAACAAGAATTTGATCAACAATTAATTGATTTTTTTTTATTTAAATGCGTTAATAGCAGTGGTTCTCATATGTTTTGACGAGACAATATTCCAAGGCCTTCTGTTCTAGGTTGATGTGTACCTCTGGTACTTCTTTAGTAATGAAAATATATAAAACTATTTTGTAGGATTCTTAAATTACTTGTAATGTATCTTAGGCAAACTATTTCAGACTGTATCTGGTTTCATTATTTAGAAAAAAGCAGCCTGTATATTCTTCAGAAATTCTCCTTTTGTGCTCAATGAAAGAAAGTATGCCTTTTGAAATGACTTGAAGGTGAGTAAATAAGAAATAATTAATATTTTTTTGGGATCTATCCTTTTAAACATCAGATATTGCGAAGAAAATTCCGATCCCTGTTCAAAAGTGGGCATTTTTTTAGTTTTTTGGCTCAGGTTTCTTTGTAACCTGGTGACTGGGGCCACTTGGAATGGATAGCAGCAATCCATAAATGACACAATGCTCGATCCCGTGGGATGCACTGGCTACCAAAAACTGGTGTATAAACACGCAAGCAGGCGCAAATTCACACTCGCACGGTGTGGAAATAGATACATTGTTAGTCCCGTTCTATCCCTTCAATCCCTTGAGTGTGTTTTTTCTCCACTTCATCTTTTTGCCTCTTTTTTTTGTGGATGGGGGGCTGGGGTGAGGGGGGCTAACCAGTAGCTACACCTCCCAAAGTGCCTGGGGCTGAAAAACAACCATCTGAGTTCACCACTGCATGGAGACAGTGTTTCTTGGCACTAATTAGTCTCCCATAATGCACCAGGCCCATCAGTGTGATCAGTCCGTCTTGCTTCGCAGTGGCCATGGGTCAGCCAAGTGCTGGGAGAAGGCAAACGGGTAACAGTTGTGATCTCTTAAGCTTCTGTTAAAGCCTGGTCCAGGCTCAGCCTCGAACAGATCGGGGCTGTTGCTCCATGGTATACGAAGACTTTCATCTTTTCCCACTTCCAGCAGGTCACGTGACCTGGAGGGGGCGGGGAGCTTTGAGGTGATGAATTTACATCTGTTTGAGTGACAGATCTGATGATCGGCAAACCCGTCGGCAGTTGCTGTGATGTACCTTTATAGCAGTTAAAAAAAAAAAAAAAAAAAACAATGACTTTGGAGTCTTTTTTCGTTATCATGAAGTTTTCATTTGATTTTTCATCTTATTACTATTTACTAATTGGAGACAATTTTTGTTTATTATTGTATATATTGCATTTTATATACATTGCTTTTTAATTATAAACTAAAGAACAATTTAAGAAATATTTTATCAAATTACATTTTTTCCATTTTGTACTGATTTGTTTTATTTATTTAGAAAAAATACATTTAAATGTTTTTGCAATGTTTTGCATTTATTTATTTATTTATTTTTTGCTTTAATTTTTGCCTTTATTTCTCAAAAAAATCCAAATTTAATTATAATTCAGAAACCAAAAACAAGCTCACAGTGGAGATGTAATCAAACCATTGTTTGTGTGAAATTTAGGGCTGCCCCGCAACTAAAGATTTTTATAGTTGACTGGTTGTCGTTTATTGAAGTGAATTGTCGACTTCTCGGCCGTTTACAATGTTAATTTAATAACTGTATATATATAGCAATGATTATGAATGTGTCGGGGGGAAATACAGCAAGGAGACTTTCTAAACATTTTAATAATTTATGAAACTAGTGTTTTCTGAGTCAGTGTCAGCTGTAAAAGTTGATGATGCTGACTTGTCATCTCTGCAGTATAGTGGTTTAACACAGTAACATTTCATAAGTTGTTTTGGATTTCAATTGTTAATTTTAAAGTAGAAATTTCAAGCTTTCAATAGACATATTTGTTATGTCTGTGAGGCAATATACACTAGGTTTCGGTTCATTTGTTTGACCCACTCCAGAAAGCAGTTCTCGGAGTCTGAGATGGCAGAAAGCGCATCTGTTTTTCTTTATTTTTCAACCGCACAACTTCTGTTGTTATTGTGAGTTTACTCAAATAAAAGTAGACTCTTTAGAGTTTTTTTCTGCTTTTAGTAGAGTTTTTTTTTTCTGCTTTTGACTAATTAAAATTTGTCCGACTAAGCCTCTTGTCGACTAATGTTTAGTGGACTATTAGAGGGCAAGCAAAGTAGTTCTTGAATTATTTCATAGACGGGACAAAAAGATATTGCATCATATCATTGACCCAGGTATCTTACATATACGCCCATATACTGTGTGTCCAGTTTTATAATTTATTTTGGTGTGTGTGTAAACATCGTCTTAGTAGACAATTGAAAGCTATCTGCAGTGCTCCATTGCAGTGCTGAACTGCTGAATTGTTAATTTGCTGACTTGTGCCATCTTCCATTGATCCTCATTGATCTATTTTGTGTGAAAGGTCTATATGTGTGCATGTAATTCCTTTTATTCTGAGAGCATGAATCTTTTAGTCGATCTGTTATGGTGGATTCGAGGGGGGTGTGGGGCGGTGGAAGCCGTTGAGGTTGCGAGACCTCGATTGAAAATCATCAATATCTGTGCATTGTATTCCTCCATATGCATCTCCTATTCCGTTTGATGCCGAAACACTTGGTTGGAGCTCATTTGGTCAGCTGATGGGGCTTGCTGGCCATCCTGTGATGAATAGGAGGGGTTCAGGACAAGGCCAGAGTTGGGGTTGACTCCCAAATGGCCTTCACGGCAGACGGGACACGTGCTCCCCATGGCGCATCGGTCAATAGCACTGCACTGTACACCACGGTCCATCTGCATTATTGACGGCTCTCTGCAATATGGAGAAAATGTGTGGTTTTGTGGTAGGTGGAAGAATTGAGTCATTTGATCTGTTTGGGTGTTAGTTGGGTAATATTTTGGCTATTCAACAAAGTAGCCAATAAAAGCTTTTAGTAGACTGGACGCTAACTACTATTAAACTTTATACCAAGTTTTTGCAGTCCTTCTCTTCAATTACTTCCTGAATAGGTCAACAGTGAGCTGGCTCTGTTGCTGATAATTTTTAGCATCATGTTTTGCAATTAATAGCATTTACAATACAAATATATACATTTGCAAACAGGGAACGCAGTTAAACAGCTGCTGTCTGTTACTTTTTAATAAACAGAACAGCATGCATCTCGCGGAAGAACATTGTAGCCGTAGCTACTTCTCCCTGTTTACGTCTATGACGAGATACGGAGGTACTATGCTCCTCCGCAGCGTTCCAGACTCGAACCAGTCTAAAATACTATGAAAAAAGTTACAGACTGCTGCTTTAAGTCCTGTACACACCGGGACGGATATCAGCACGTGTTATTCGTCAGCTTTTTTCAACGCGTTTTTTGTGTTCACACCCAAGTGATTTTCGCTGACGATGAGCCGAGTGAACATCAGTGCAAATTCATTCCCTGACATTAGATGGCGCCCATTTGATCTGCAATACCACTCCATCCAGTTCTCTTTTATCAAGATGTTTGTAGTCGCTTTTGCGTTTGTCATCTAGGTTGTCGCGTTTGTAATATGTCATACAGTAGCTCTACATTCATCTTGCCTTGCATCTTCCTTGTCTTATTTCTTCCTGGCTGTGTAGTGTAGACGCCAACGCGTATATCTTCGACGTTGCATATGTGTGCTTGGCAAGACCGTTTTGTGTTTGAGCGCCCCCAAGTTGTGTTTTACTGTAACTTCAGAAGCTTCAAACTCATGAGCAAAAGCACCAATCTCATTGGTCGGATAGTTTTTGACGCGGCGCGTCAAACTAAAAAATTAACCCGAGGCATTTTTTTTTTAAATGACGCTTTTACGCGTCGGTGTGAACACTCACATTGGCGCCCTTTGTTTAGTCACGAGGCGTTAAACGTCGGTGAATAATGCGCGTGAAATTCATCCTGGTGTGGACAGGCCTTTAAGCTAAGATACCGTTTTGCAGCAGTTTGGTGATTTAATTCTTGAAAGAATCATTGTTTTTGAATTTATTTTTTTTAAGTGAACAAATTGTTCTCACTCCCTTAAGTATTTAACATTTATGGATATTTTGAATATCTTAAATTTTTCAGTGTTCTCTTTAATTTTAGTTTAGTTTACCGTTTTGTGACGCCCCTTCCTAGATTTGTATATGGAAATTGTAATAAAATAAGACTTGTTTATTTGAATGAATCATTTGGATGAATCAATCAGTGACCAAATATTTCTGTGAAAAGATTCGAATGATTTTAATAGCTGAGATTAATCATAATCCTCACTACTACTGTTCAGTGATTTCACCTTTTAGTTGACTCCAATTTAACCTTGAATCAGACCACAAATTTTCTATATTTTCTTTCCCCCAACCACCAAGACCATTTCCTGTGGCTATATTAGCTTATGATCTCCTAACCCATCCTTGGAGCGCTCGTGCAATTGGTTTTGGTGTTGGGTTTTATGATGCTGAAAATGAAAGGATCGTCTCAAGCTACCCCGATGGCCCTTTCTGTGTCCTTGCCGTTTCCGCCCTGCGCCATCTCCACTCTCTATTAAAGACAGACCGAGTTCATATTGGTAGATCTCTGCACTTACGGTCTGGCTCGGCCTTTTGAAGTCCTCTTAAAACTCTTCTTAATAGCCGTTCTCGAAGGTGTTTCAGATTTATGTTGGCATAAATAAGAGGCAGAGACCATTGCATCTCCCTTCATTGCAAAAACACAAGGCCAGTTTTCCTGCTCCAGGTTTTACAATTAAAACTGTGAAGTCACATCTTCATTTACGACCATGTGTTTTGAGTAGAAGATCGGAGATGAGAACCGAATCTGCTAAGTGACGTCGAGCGTTAAAAGCGAGCAGATTAGCATGCACACGGTGCAAGAGGACTGTTGAATTTTTGATTCATGTAATGCTAATGATATTCTTTCATTAAATAAGAATGCTAGTCCGTAGTTGGCGGGTTGCAGCATAGCACTTCGTTTTCAGAGCTCAGGAAGTTTATATATTCAAGTATTTTTGCAGATTGTTTTGGGAAGTGTTATCCCACACCTGAATAGTAAACATCCATCAAGACGTTTGAGCTAATTAAACCCTCCCACCGAATCCTATTCAAATATAGATTACCCAGTATACCTTGGTGTCTTCTCACCACAGATCTCAGATTTTAATTTGATAGCTTAGTGAATTAATTTGCCCCAACCGTGTACTGCTGCGGAATACTCATGTTCTTTTAAGGCGCTTTGAGAGAGCGGCGTACGTGAACGCCAGGATCTCAGAAGAACTCTTAACATTCTGATGAGCAGCCGCACCCATGTTTTGCTAATGATGCATAAAACCAAGACGCGTTGCACACTCATTCAGAAAATTTACAAACAACACGTGTCAAACTTTTTGGAGTGATCGCGCTACTAAAAGGAGAGGGGATTTTTCACTTCTCGTTTGTTCAAGAGGAAAACCCGGAGAGCTTAAACATCAATGTGTGTGTAGGTTAGGCGTTTGTACAAGTCAGTTTGTGGCGTCAGACAGGGACTTTTCAAGTCGCAGAATATAGATTCATATTTAATTGTGTTCCTTCCTTATGCCTGCACTTCCATTTGATTAATATATCATTAAAAAGAGTGCGAGAAGGATGAGCAACATGAAATAATGATGGTTTTCTCACACTTGAACATGACTCTTTTCATATGCTACACCCTCCTCTACGGCTCCTGAGAGCCAGGACTTTCTCTAGGACTTTAATTGGCATGCAAAGAATTCAACAAAGTACAGAGATCAATAATAAAACAATGGTCTCCTTGAGACATTCTCTCTGAATTCTGATACGATAAGCTAGTATTTATTTTCATGTTATAGCTGATCAAAGGCTGACATTAAAATTGGATACTATTTTGTCAAAATAAATATAAAAAAATAAAACCGTACAAACTGAATTCGATCATTCGAAATGTTGCAAGCGAATTTAGGCATCATGACATGATGTATGTTTTGAAAAATGGATATTTACTTAAAGATTACATTTACTAATGCTTCACTTTCACTTAATCTGAATATTATTGTAGTGTAAAAATGTAAAATGAGCAAACACAATTAAAAATCCATTTTTGACCAATATGATAAAAGAAGCTCTAATATCGATCAATATTCCAAGCTTTTAAAAAAGTATACAGAAACAGTTTACGCAATGACAGTAGATCTAAATGCAATGCTGTAATCAACACTTGTTGAAATGGAAGCAGCCGTAATCAGAGTTTTTTTTTTATGTTTTCATTGATTGCATTTGCTTTGTCAGCTTGATTTGATGCTCCATTGGGAATTTTGGAATGGAAATTCTTAACGCAAGTTCACTTTGCAGTCTCCACGCTACAACAATGGGTGCGATATTTGAGGTTAACTATGTAGTGTGTTGAGTTTCACTAAATAAAGGAACTTTCGTAGCAAGCCAGGGTGGTCAGGTTGTATTAAGTTAGGAATTAGAAAAGAGTCTGTTTTTGTCTTCCTGGTCTGGGTAGCCATATGTGGTTATGTTTGTCTTAGTTGTTTTCGGTTCCTGTTGTTGTGATATTGTGAGGATCTATCTATGTGTGTGTGTTTCTGAGCAGGCGTGGCTTTTTTTTTATTTTTTATGTGTCGTCTGTGTATTTGTGTCAGCGCAACCACCATGTTGGTGGTTGAGATTCTGTTTAAGTATGTTCCTCTAAGCTTTGGTGTCTGTGTGTGCAAGTTTTTTCTACCCCCTCTTTTGTGTGTGCATGTGAGTGTGTAAACGTGTGTGTCTTTCGCCACCGTGCACCGGTAGCCGAAGCCCCGCAGACAGACAGCAGGCCAGCGTGGTGGACTCCTCTGGAATACCAATGAGGGGAGCTGCTGGGCTCTGGGGGTCAGGGAGCAAGTCAATCATCTTGCCCATCGCCTGGGCGCCCCGAATCAAATTAGCCTGAAAAATTCAGGGGCCGGGAGCACGGGGCGAGCAGCTGTCAGGGCCAAGAGCGCCCAGGCACTAATGAACCAGATGAATAGTGCAAAAACTCCAAAATAAAAACAGGACAGTTGACATTTTTCATCTGTCAGAAGCGGAAGATGCATGAAAATATGGTGGTCCTTGTTTAACCCATTGCTGGCTACAGCTGCTACTTGCCCCTGACCCCCCTTTGCGGCCACACTTCCACAGGTAGGCACATCGCATGTGAACGGTCCAAGCTGCGGCTGTGTTTTCATCTCGCTAAATGCCGTTCTACGGTTCTGCAAATCGCAATTATCTTAAGGAACTCTTCGCAAGAGTGGTGGCACGCTGGCAAAACAGATGTTGCTATGAAATTACACTGTAGGTATATCATCTTTAAGGCCCGTTCACACTAATCACGATAACTATAAGGGTAACGATAAAGATAACTATACATGCGTCCACACCAACAACGATATTTTTATTCTAAGCACACGTGCGCGCTCATGCCCGCACTGAGGTTTCAAAGTAGCGATGACTGCTGCTGCTTTACTTTACAAACAAATATCAAAAGAAAAACAGCCGCTTTTGGGTACACGGTATCCTTAAAAGACGAGAGGAGTTGGGAGCACATCTAAACAGTGAATCTAGCAAGTCTAATATCTTACAGTGGATTTATTTAGCTAACGAAGGCAATGATGGGATAAAAACATCGCCTAGTCAACACCTTTATCGCTGCAACTTCAGCAATGTTGTCAACTAGCGCTGGATAGCCTACCTGAGGTAATTTTGTAACACTATGCTAAACTGCATAATATCTCATTGTGAATACTTCTCACCGTTTATTCCCAGGATACGACCGATTGCTTTCCACATATCCATCTTTTTTATCCTTGAAACGGGGGTTTGACTTGTCAAACAGTGGAGGATTTTTATTTGTACCTCGACGATTAACTTCTCTGCAATGTCATCTGCCATTTTAAATGCGCGAGACCTTTATATTAGAATGGATTCTGATTGGTTGTCAGTGTTTTATCGTTGGACAGCTGGAAAAAAATCGTTCTGAAAGTGATTCCAACGATATCGTTCCTCATATCTTTATCGTTATAGCTGTGGTGTGAACTTTAATATGGTTATTCTTTAATATGGAAAACGATTTTTAGAATTATATCTTTATAGTTATCTTTATAGTTATCGTGCTTGGTGTGAACGGGCCTTAAGTGTGTATAAGAAAAAAAAACACCTATCCTTTTGCTGTGAAGAATTTTTTGTTTTCACTGGAAAAACACCAAATGCAGTCTGGTCAAAACACACTCATTCACAAAGCCCATTACTGTCACACTCACATACACACATTTCCATCACCGTCACTGATGGAGGAACAAGAAGGACATGCATTTTTCTACAAAAAAACAAAACAAAAAACAAACAAACAAAAAAAACAAGTTTTGGCCCCATTATTTTCATCCGACATATCTGGGAAAAAAGCACGTCTAAGTTTACCTGACTACTTTATCCTAAGACGAGGTGTGGATTAAGCCAGGGTTAAAGGGATACTCCACTTTTTTTTGGAAATAGGCTCATTTTACCACTCTCTCAGAGTTAAACAGTTGAGTTTTACCGTTTTCGAATCCATTCAGCTGATTTTCTGATATTTAGAAGAATATCAGTAACCAGACAGTTTCTGGTCTCATTGACTTTCATAGTAGGAAAAAAATATACTATACACTTTAGTTATAGAATTGTCACGGTTTAAATGTCACTTAATCATAATGTTGCTGCTGTCAGGTATGGAGACTTGGTTGTGGTCTCTTTGGATTTGTTCAGAC
This sequence comes from Cyprinella venusta, assembly GCA_038021265.1. Taxonomy (NCBI): domain Eukaryota; kingdom Metazoa; phylum Chordata; class Actinopteri; order Cypriniformes; family Leuciscidae; genus Cyprinella; species Cyprinella venusta. Next base: position 10,864,839 of record CM075887.1, on the reverse strand, counting down.
AACACCTGAGCATTATTTTGGTGACTTTTGCTATGACACATTTAGTTTGAAGTACTGTATGAACTGCTGTTTGTGTAATGGTACATGTTAAAGAAACATCCCAGTCCTCCCAGTTCCTGCACTGCCAGTGATTAGAGAGGGGACTCCCCCTTCCTCTGGCCCTCCCTTTCCCGTTATGTGTGGAGTGGTGATGAAACCGGCTCTGCTCCATGAGTTCTGCCACTCCGCGCTCCTCCTCTGACAGCCCAAACCGTCGTTTCGCCTCGCTCGATCACACCCCCACCTCCGTTAACTCGCTCGCCGTTTCCTCTCTGTCCTTCTATGTCAATTTAATTGAGTTCTCGTCCAGTGTGCTTTGCGGTGTAGTGGTTTCGTGCGAGTACTGTGTGGCTTGCATGCTTGGCATCTGGAAAGCTTTTTTTTCCAGTTGTTTTGTATGTGGCTGTATTTGCCAGTCTGCTTTCGCAGTATCATAATCTCATGACGCCATCAAAGCATCATCTTCCTCGCTGAGCAGGATTGCACAGCTCCAGGCTAACAGGATGCACTGTATCCAGCTCTTGCGTACCACTAGGATTTATGTCTCTCAAACTGTGACATCATCAACATAATTTTTCATTTTCTACATTTAACATCTAAAATGCTATCAACCTTTTTGCATTTTATCTTTTTCGTGTTATTGTGGTTTCTTGGGACAGGACATCCATCATTTTCCTTGTGTAACAGGCCAGATACAAAAAGCTAATTAGCCATTAGTTGGCGAGCGTGGTTTAGAAGTGTTGAGTAAATGGATGCATTTAGTTTGTAGTGGTTCTTTTGAAGATACTTGCCACCTGTGGTGTGATTTTTTTTTTATTTTTTTTTAACTATTGCCCAAATGTATCTGTTTCGTTTTCTGTCTTTAAAAACAAACGTTAATGTTAACAAGTCAGAAATACAACTGAGCAAAAATTGTGAAATCGCAAGTTAAATGAGCCAGTAAAATGCTCAGGATAAGCACATTTCCCTCCACAAACATCAGTTGAATTTGATTTTAATATAGAAATAAGCTTAACCTAGTTACAGCTTAACTATATTATTCTATATATTAAAGTTATGAACTATATTGTTCTAAGTGCACTCTTAAAAATAAAGTTACATCCAACAGGATGTTTTTGCAGTGATGCCAAAGAACCATTTTGGTTCCTTGAAGAGCCTTTCATACCCCTTTTCCACCAAAAAAAAAAAAGAACTGCTTCGGAACTGGTGCTGGTTCAAAGTTGGTTCGGAGTTGGTTCAACTTGCGAACCACTTCAGAACCCGTTTGTTTTTCCACTGACTAGAGCGCCCAGGGAACGACGTCGTTACGTCACTGTGTACGTCGCCATACGTTTGCTAGAAATGCTTGCAAGTAACATTACTTTCGGATTATCTCTAACTCGTGTACCAAGAAGGGTTTAAAAACAATTGAAATATGTAAGTCTTTTAATCTTTTCGTTTGATATGTAATCTTTTTCTGATAAGTTATGTACCCCTGTCTTGTGTCTTTTTTTCTTTCCATTTGTTTGTTCTATATTGTGACTTTTCTTGTTTGCTTATAATGTCTTCAATAAAAAAAATTACAAAAATAGAAACGCTTGCGCCAACTTCAAGCATAACAATTACAAAGGCGTACTCCATCGTGTTTCTGCTAATGTTTCTCCTGGATTTGCGATCCTTTATTATGGTCAGAAAAGATGTTTAGAACACATCTAAACCCGCCTCCAGCCCCCGACGTAAGCATGACGTGGTAAAAGAACGGTTCTAGTCCAGCAAAGAGTTGATGCCGCTTTGGAACCAGTTCTCCTGGCCGAGAACCGGTTCTTTGGCTGTCGAAACACAAAGAACTGGTTCGCGCTGGCACCGGCTCCGAACCGGCTCTCAAAATGCTTTGGTGGAAAAGGGGCTTCAGTGAACAGTTCTTGAAAGAACCATTTTTTAATGATCTTAAGAACCTATTCTGCAATGGAAAGGTTCCACACTCCTAAAAAGAAAGATTTTCTGCGATGCCATATAAGAACCATATTTTAAGGAACATTTTATTAATCTTAAAGAAACTTTTTCCACAATAAAGTACCTCCTGTGCAGTGGTAAGTATCTATGGATGTTAAATGTTCTTCATGGAACCATCGATGCCCATAAATAACCTTTATTTTTAAGAATGTAAGAATGTTTAATATTGTTAATGCAACACACAGTATCCCAAAAGTGACATGATGTATGCTCTAAAGACTTGACTCTTAGCTTTTTGACGTCTTGAGCAAACAGATGGCAGTTGTCTGCTGCCATCTGTGACGTGGGACACCATAGTCTCTTCCGCAGACCGAGTCGGCCCCTGCTTGATGAAGATTTAGTGTGCATTGCAGGCATGAGAGATATGGGTACCTGCATTGGAGTAAATGAATTGCTCAACCTCAAGGTGTTAACTCTGAAGTCTTTTAAGAGAACAACCATGAAAATGAAATGCTTTGTAAATGTTTGGTTTTTTTTGTTCTACATGTACCTTTGTTTTAATTAATTGAATTGGAATGATCATGACATGATCCCTTTAGCAAGCTCTCGGAAACCTTCTCTCTAAAACTCTCACATTTCTGTTCTTCTCACATAGATGGCTGCCTTGCAGAGTCCATTCTACGGGGACAAAATGAACCTGTACTCGCTGTGTAAAAAGATCGAGCAGTGTGACTACCCCCCACTACCGGCTGACCATTACTCTGAGGAGGTATGTTTGAAGCTCAATGTATTGCACATGCAGATTTCGCCACATTGGCCAAGTTACATTGTCTGAAAGTGACTTCCATGTGAGCTGTGCTTTATACATCGCTACCTTTTTAGCCTAGGAAATTGTCGAAATTTTGCTAATGTGGCCGAACCTAAATAGTTGTGTCAATCTCACTAATGGCCCCGATATACTTGAACCGAAATCGAAGAATGAACTGCTGTGACGTCATTTCGAACAAAATCAAGCCAAAACGAACTTCATTTGGAGTTTGTTTTGGTAGTTCAGAAAAGCTTGCCAAAGCAAATTATCCTGAAAAGTTTGCTATGGCTGGTAAACACCTTTGTACTAACTATCGGATGCTTTTTTTATGCTTTTTTAAAAAATGCTTGCATATTTTTTTATTATTATTTTGTTATTGAGAGGAAAGCATGCAGCACATAATTACATATTCATCTAAATGTCACTCTCAGCAGTTCGCTACCAATATATCGCTGACCACATTTTCCGAACTTCGTTTTGCTCCTAAAGAAAGAACGAAAAATAACTTTGTCGTGAGTGTATCAGGGCCTGAAGAGCTTATTTACAAGAGAAGATATTTTGAAAAACTGTTTTTGTCCCTACATTGAAAGCCAGTGTGGTCCAATGTTGTAGACCACACATTAGACCCCATTGATTTTCATTGCACGTACAAAAGAAATTTTTCAAAAGTCAAACTGGTTCGGAACAACTTTAGGGTGAGTAAATGATGACCGAATAATCAGAACAATCTCTTTTAGTTACTCCCCATACTTGTGAACCGCATGTTCAGTACTGGTCCATCAAGCAGTCCATCACCAAAACAGCATGTGAATTTCCAGCATGGAAACATGCCAGCAATCTCTGATGTCAACCATTGGAGAACCCACGAAATCCTCCGATAGATCCGGCACGTCCGACCAAAGCTGCCATTATTATTATTTACAAGCCTGGCACGACTCATCTTCCATTCAGCACTTCCTTCAGCTTTCCAGTGCTGCAAGAAGGTCTGCCTTCCCTCCCTGTCTACATGTAAACAATGCTCCTGAAGGCGAAAGGCAAAAAAGTGTCAGCCGCTCATCTTTGGTGTGTCATTTACCATCTCTTGTATCTCACCTGACAGACAGCCCCCCTTAAAACGGGGGGAAACCGCGACCATCGAACCCCCCGCGTTTCTCTCGCGCAAAAGCATGAATATTTTACATATCTGCATCCTTACTTTCCCCCACTGCCGCCGCCTCCTATTTCTTCTCCACTAATTCTCAGACTGTCTGCATTTGCATTTCACATGCCGGGCTGATTAGGAGACGCCGCGCCATGCAACAGCAGCCAGGCCCCGGCAAGAGAGGCGGTTGCCATGGCGATCTGACACAGGGGCATCTTCTTTCCTTCCGCTTTTTTTTCCCCCTTTCCCCCACTTTTAATGATGCTGCTGCTGCTTGCCTGGGCTCAGTTTACTTCTCAGTGCAGCATCGCGACTATCATTCCCATCCCTCACTTGCGGGGACTGTATGTTTGTGTACTTCTTTCATGTGTAGAATGTTTGTAGCAGAGAATTAACAAACATTCGCAGGGCCAGAGGGCTTCTTGCTGGAAGTTACATTGCTTGGAGCCTTTCCCTCGGCTCTCCTGTTCTCTGAGCTCTGTTCTCTGTAACACTTGCCATTTTTGTCAATCATCTTGTTTGTCTTTAACCAATGACTAATACACGGATCCAGACTCCAACTAAAACTGTTGGAAATATATTTATTATTATTATGAAAGATTTATGAGTGGATGTTTTTTTTCCCCTTACAATTTAAAAATATGAATAAATATGTGTGTGTATGCAATACACAATAAGTTATACAATAAGTAACGGCTGAAGGGCATTGTTAGGCATGACGCTAACCTCTTAAGCCGTTACTTATTCACCATACAGCACTTGCCTCGAATACCTAATTGCTTTTATAAAATGGTTACAACACAATAAAAATATTAAAGTAGAAATAAAATTATTAGTGCAGCTGTCATGAAGTAAAATAACTAAAAGGCTTCGTTCCAATGTGTAATATGCATGAAAGCTCAAATAAAAGCAACATAGGAACTGCAGTGTTGCGCAGTGATAAATAGAACAGTTGGGTGAAGCGGTCATAGCCGTGTTTTATCATGAATAAAGTAAAGCTATTGACCAATGAGAATCAAGGATTGGAACAAACTGATTTTTTTTCCCCCATTCAAAAGTTTGGGGTCCCATACATGCCGGGATGAATATCAGCGCGCATTATTCGCCAGCGTTTTTCAACGCGTTTTTGTGTTCACACCCAAGCGATTTTTGCTGACGATGAGCCGAGTGAACATGCAAATTCATTCCCTGACATTAGATGGCGCCCATTTGCTCTGCACCACTACTCCATACAGTCGTTCTCTTTTATCAAGATTTGTAGTCACTGTCGCATTTGTCATATAGTTCTTTATGTTTTAACACCAATGAGACCAGCAGCATCTTGCCTTGGGTCTTTCTCGTCTTATTTCTTCCTGGCTTGGCGTATATCTTCTTCTCCGTTCCATATGTGTGCTCGGCAAGACCGTTTTGTGTTTGAGCGCCCCCAAGTTGTGTTTAACTGTAACTTCAGAAGCTCCAAACATGTGAGCAAAAGCGCCAATCTCATTGGTCGGATAGTTTTTGACGCAGCGCGTCAAACTAAAAAAAACAAACCCGAGGCGTTTTTTAAAAAATGACTCTTTTACGCGTGGTGTTTTACGCGTTAGTGTGAACACTCACATTGGCGACCTTTGTTTAGTCACGAGGCGTTAAACGTCAGCAAACAGCGTGCGCGAAATTCGCCCCTGTGTTAACGGGCCTTAAGTGGTGTTTATTTTGGAGTATCGTATTATTGATCTGTATTATGAATTAACATCTTATATTTTCATCTTTTTTCCCCACAAGCTGAGAAAACTGGTAGATATGTGCATCAACCCTGACCCAGAGAAAAGACCTGACATCACCTACGTATACAGCATCGCCAAGCACATGCAAGCCTTGACGATCGCAAACTGAGTTTGCTTACCCGATTCCTCTTGCCTCTACTTTGAAGACCTTCATCTGGCCCACCAATGTCATTTAAAGCTTGTTTTGCTCCGTCGTAATGAAACCTGGCATCTTTCAGTACAAAACATACAATGTAAAGCACAAAGCAAGGCCTTTGTTATACCACAACATAAAAATGACAAAAAATGACTTTTTAATATAGCTCTCCAAAGAAGAAAATGGAAAATTAAGCAGTGTTCTAAAAACTGGTGTGACTTGATTTTTTGATTGCGATGCTGGTACAGTGCGATGATTGTGTATATACCTCCATTTTTGGCTGACATCGCATTAGCATGAAATCTGATATGCTTTTCACAATCCCATTACACCCCTTTCAAGAACTTTTTTTTATGAGAAAAACATCCCTATAAAAAGAGAATGAAAATTCCCCTTAAAAAGCAACTTTCTTGCATTAAAACATTTAGGAGGTTTGTCGTTCTATTAAAAGAGCGTGATATCATAGTGGGATTTGTCGCAATTTTTATGGCCTAAATTACTAGTCTATATCTAAACCTCAGCAGTTTGTACTTGCATCTTGCTGTGATGCCAGAAAAACATGCTCATAGTCCCAAGTCTTTTTTTATTTCCTCAATAAACATGTTTATTGCGATTCTTCTTGGGATTTTAGGTCTTGGACCTTTTGCGATTTTAAAATAAATCATTGATCACGACAATACGGTGCATTTGCGTTATCATATAACGCATTCAGCACGAGGTCCGTTTTAAAAAGCAAATTCTTCCCAGTATCCGCACCTTTACGGCTGATACTTGAACTTTAATAAATGTTTAATGCAAAGGCCCTCACTTGCAATGCAGTAACTTATAAATATTCACACATTCTCTAGTGCCTTGCTCTGAAAAGAAAAGCCAAAACAGTGCCTTTCTTCCTGTAAACCAAAAGGTTTTTTTTTAAGAGATTGGCTTTAATTGCATCATTCAATTGGTTTACATGCAACACATCCTGAAAGAGGTACGTTTACAATGAGTCTGTTTGGCCTTGTACAATTCCGCTATGTTCACGCAAACTTTTGACCTCTTCCAGACTGTCATCCTTGTGCTGCTGTGCTGCTTTCCAGAATGTGGCTTGTGATCTTTGTAAACTGAGTTCCCCGAGTGTATGAAGTTCTACTATACAGACAGCAGCACCTTTTGCAGACAGTATGATTTGCTGTGATAGTACCAAGTATAAAATGGTATATTTTTTGCAACTTCAATCGAGAGCGTTTTTAGTGTTTACCCTTTTCTTTTCCTTCCTTTTTTTTATGTATTTTTTGCAATAATCACCTTTTTCTTTCGCCTCATGTTAACACGATAACAGATTATGCTTGTTGCCTTATAGATAATAGTATGTATTTATCTCGACAAGGCACTCAAAGCCTTCTCCAGCGAGATCTGGATCCTTTACCACGGTAAAGCACACATGAATCGGACGCTCGCGGTCTGTACTCTACTTTCACCCAAATCATTTGGGAGCGACAGGCAACTTTTTATTTATTTGTCCTTTTTTTTTTACTGTTTATTTGAACGTTTAACATTCGAGATGCACATTAATTCTTTGTATGCTAATTGAGATGGAAAAAATAAATAAAATGAAATGACTTAAACCATTTCGTCTGGTGTTTTTGATTATTTATTAAATTTGGATATCCGTTTAGCGTTCTCAAAATTAGCATAACATTGAAAGCGTTTCACTTTTTACCTATAAAACTCTCATTTGTGCGAGTGTTTTTAATTGTACATGCCAATCAATCCCCCAAAGCGTCGCCCACTCGTATTTGCTTGTGTTTATCTGTATTGTTTTCAGCGACTGTCTCCACTTAGCCCCCGAGCTTTATTAGCTGGCAGCGTGTCGCGCTCGTGCCCCAGGGTCCACGTCCGGCTTATTCCCTCCGGGAAAAACATCGACAAGGGGACTATTTCCTCTCATTCTAATGAATTCCTCAAGGAGAGCGGTTCAATTTCATCACTGAAAATTGCTCCCTTGAAACTGCCAGAACAACGAAAACAAACTTCAGTAAACATCACAATTGATATCTGGATTGTTGCTTCCAACCTCTTGTAAGCTGCTATCTTTACCCAGACTGGTCCAGTGTGGATATTTAGTTATGGAAAAAAGGCTTGCTTTATTTGTTGTCTGTGTACATTTTGATTTTGGAAAACAGATTTGGGTATCCATCTAGTGGTGATGCAGTCTAACTGCTTTACACAGACTGACATTATCCTGCATTGAACTTTCTGTTTTACAGCTCACATATTGTTAGATGAGAGGTATGTTTATATTGCTTTTAGCTTTATGTGAGCAGAGGAATTGCACAGCAAACATGATTATGATTGTACAAAATGCTGAACAAAAGTTTAGGGTCCACTTTTCTTTATTTAATACACTGTAAAAAATATTTTCAAGATTTGTTATCACAATATTTTTTCTTTTGTCAAATCAACTTGATTTATTTAGTTCAGATAATTTATTATTTTGAGTTTCTGATGATTAATTCCACTTCACTCACTCTTTCCAGTTCAATCAACTTAAAATTGTAAGGCAACCTGTTTACTTAATTTTTTAAGTTAAACCAACAATATTTTTTTTAAATTGCGCGAGTAGTAAAAGTAAAGACATTTATTTTCAACATTTGACAAGATTTGTTATCACTTCATTTTTTCATTTGTCAAATCAACTTAAATAATTTATTTAGTTCAGATAACTTACTATTTTGAGTTTCTGGTGATTAAGTCTTCTTCATTGTACTTTTTCCACTTCACTCACTTTTTCCAGTTCAATCAACTTAAAAAAATGAAGTAATCTGGTTGCCTTAAAATTAAGTTAAACCAACAATATTTTTTATCTTAGTCATTTAAATTGTTCGAGTGGTAAAAGTAAAGACATTTATTTTCAACATTTTTGAATCAAAAAGGTTTCTTGATCATCAAATCATCATACTAAATAAACCTTTATTCATTCATTCATACTAGACAGATTTCTGAAGGATCATGTGACACTGAAGACTGGAGTAATGATGCTGAAAATACAGCTTTGATCACAGGAAAAAAATATGTTTTTACTATATAAACGGAAGCTATTTTAAACTGTAATAATATTTCACAATATTACTGTATTTTTGATTAAATAAATGCAGCTTTTTTAGCATTAGAGACTTCTTTCAAAAACATTAAAATCTTACTGACCCCAAACTTTTAAATAGTACTGTACATTTTTTTAGTAACACTCTACACTGTAAAAAAAAATGTTTCAAGATTTGTTATCACAACATTTTATTCATTTGTCAAATCAACTTAAAAAAATTATTTAGTTCAGATAACTTATTTTGAGTTTCAATCTCAAATCAATCTCCTTCATTGTATTAACTCATTTTTTCCAGTTCAATCAACTTAAAATTTTAATGCAACCAGGTTACTTACTTTTTTTTACGTTAAACCAACAATATTTTTTTACAGTATTTAACCATATTTAAATGGCTAAATAGTCTCCTTTTTTAGAGTTTGAACTTGCTCGGAAGCCAATTTATGACTGAATCATTGATGAATCATTCTATTAAGTCCATTTCTTTCATCAATGAATTTGTTGATTGATTAGATTCTCAAATCAATATTAGCAAAATGATTCAGAAGAAACTGTGAAGATCATTAAAAAGTTCTGCTAATTTAGTGGTAGCATGATGCATTTCCTAACGTCCAACAATTGCATCAGTCAGAAGAGGTTTTTTTTTTCTTCGCTGGTCGCAAAACATGTTCCAAAGTAGTGTAGACCTGTTATTGAACAGTATGCTAGTTGTTACCCACTGATCCGTTTTACACTTTGTCGGCAGACTGCACAGACACTGAGAGATGTCACTACAGAAGCCGAACTGACTCAGATGTTTTTACGTTTTGCACCAAGGCCAAATATATTCTCTTTCCTTAAGATCCAGGTGCTTGGTTCAGCTCTCTATATCTGTCTGTTGCCAGAGGGACCAGCACTTGTAACGTGTCCCTTCTGCATTGGCAGCAGATTCAGCTGCTGGCAGCATTTTCATAGATTTTTTTTTTCCTTTCGGTATTTCGGCAAGAGAAACGTGCCGTTTCTCTTTAGGACTGGTTCTTGAGGCGAGTTTCGCCTTGTTCCCGCCGTTTGAAGTGGCCGGGAAGCTGACGCTTTATTGGCCGATTGTGTGGTCAGCAGAGAGTGTCAGCTTTTGAGGCAAACTTTGTCCAAGTTTGGAGCTGTGAGTGCAGGAGGGACAACAAACAAGTCCTAATCGGGGCAAAAGAAAACCAAGTAGACAATGTTGGTTTCCCCCAGTGGACGCATATGGAGGAAAATAGCTTGCGCATCTCAGGATTTTTTTTCTTTATTGAAAGGATTTGTGCTTTGAAACATGAAATATCAATAGCATGCAGGTTTGAAATAGCTTGTGGCGCATGCTTGGCAACTTTAAACCAATTAGTTTGTGAGGGGAAGGGAATTATCAAGGGATGATCTCCAAACATCCACCATTCAAACCGTTGCTGTTTTTTTATTATTTTTATTTGAGAAGTTTTCTCCAAAATGCTATATCTGGCAATATCTTAGAACGGCGGTTTCTAAGGAAAAAAAGAACAACAGCGAGTAAACTCTGCCTTATGTATTGTTAATGATTCTGTTTTTACTTTCCTTTTGTTCTTTATTGGGTCATTCTATAAAACGCGTTTCCTCAGACATGCGTGGTAAAATGACTTTAACAATGAATATCTGATTCCAGCTTTTATTGTGTTACCATGTTTTCTACGTGCATTAACATATATTTTTCTTTTTTTCCCCCTTTTTTGGTGTCTTCTCACCACTTTGTTTTTAACTTCACTTTGCTATTTTGGCAAATGTGCACATCTTTATGAAAAATAAAGATGTGTTTATTAAAGCTAACATTTTTGTCTTTTTCATTACATGATTTTAACGTTTTGATTGACAAAATGTATTATTACGAGGAAGTTATCTGTCGACCCTGTTAACATTTATACTTTTTGTCATAATGAAATAGTCATCCTTGAGAACTTCAGGTACATTTCTGCTGTTTTTGGTCGTTGGGTATAATCTTGTCAACTAGGGGTGGGAAGGCTCTTCAATACGATATTATTATGATTCTTAAGCCTCAATACAATAGACCTTATTCAGAGCATTGCCATGACAGATATGAAAGCGAGTCTTTGAGAGATAGATCTGATGTGTTTTCAGTGGCATTTCCTGTAAATAACTGTATAAAGCTCTCATATCACAGCTCATGTTGTCTGGAGTTTTTTTTTTTTTTTTTTTGTCTAAGCAAACTTCTCGGAAAGATATTTTTACAGTGTTTCGTCAGTAGGACAATCCAAAAACACAATTAATTACAGTATATCCCACTAAAGAGATGCATGTCTATCCCCGATTCCGTTAAAAATATCTGTCAAAGATGGCGTCGCTGTAAATAAGGTCTATAATATTGCAATTTTAAACATTTTGCCATATGCTGAGTGTTGTTTTATTACCTGTTTTCAACTGCAAATATCCCCAAAGGAAAACTTTCTCCATATATACAGTATTTACCTAATAAGATAAAGTTCTCAGTCTGTTCATTTCAAATCTTTATATCCATCTCCTCCTTCCCTTTCTTGTTAAAAATTTTGGAATGGAAATTAAAGTTGTCAAATAAAAATGTTTTGACACTCTATACAGTGTAGTTGTTTTTACAATTAATATTGTTTTAAGCAGTTTTACAAAAAACACCCTGACAAGTCAGAGGTGACAGTGTTCAGATATGAAATGTAATTATGAATCATATTAAAACTCTTGTCATAGGAAAATACATCAATTTGCCCTTAACAGCATATAACTCGGCGCAAGACGGTGCTATAGTTATTTTCGTTGTGAAATAGCCTACACAAAGAGTTTGATTTCAGAAGAGTATATAACCAGTGTCACTCATGCGAGCGTAAATACTTGTTTGATAAACGAGAGTGTTTGCGAAATTGACGTGTTTCCATTTTGCATATTTTCATTTTGCAATTTCAATTTGTGCAGTTTGAAGGGTAATGGAAACGTTTTAACTGTCCTCCTCCACCCTGGAAATTAACATGAAAATATCAAGACTTGGCGTCTATGTATCGATACGATATCCCTATGCAAAATATCGCGATAGGCTACTGTGCTATCGGCCCTCCCCCCATCCTGTCAACTCGGTTACCATTTTTTTTATGTGATAAACAATTGATAATATAATGGTAGAAATGTCCCTTTTTCTAAGGAAAATGTATTTTCAACTCAAATCATATGGTAAAATTACCATCAACCCTTTGGCATTTTTGAAGGTTTACTTATTTTCTAAACCTTTCATGAAATGGAATTTGCGATAGTCTTTTCTTCCCTATTGTGATTAATATATCCGAGCGAAGGCCGTCTCGCGTACCTTTCAAAGTATACTCCTTTTGCCCGCGCGTGCGGAAAGACGCATTTGCCGCGCACACTATCTAGTGGACACAGTCTTGACCAGTCCAACCACAAACGCTGTTCATACAGTTCAGAAGTTCGCTGAACTTCATACAGTTCAACTTACTTGGCACGTCATTCATGGTTCAACTTGTCGAGACTGTTTTCCAAAGATGGCTTCTGTCTGTATACACGAAGTGCACTGTCTTTACAAAATATCTTCTTATTAAACTGTTTGTACACTTACAAATTTCTCAATGCTTCAGTTTGCAAGTCGGGACCCTCATTATGTTACCATGTTAGTTTGGGGCTATTTTGAGCCTTGTTAGTTTGATTAAATAGCGATTTTATTTATCTATACCCCAATATACTACCGTTTACATTCGATTATCTCAGAGAACGGTCGACTAGCATTGTTTTATTAGACCAAAGGTTCATTTTGCGCCAGAGTTGTCCTTTAAAACGTCTTCTGGTATGAGAAAAAATGTAAGGCAAGATTTTATTTCATCTTTCGAGAATTGATTGGATTGTAGAAAATTGGGCGTTGCTAACTAAATTAATTCAGATCTGAATGCCAGTTAGCAATCAGCTGTGGAGGATATTTAGTCCCACAGAGACACTTCATGAAGAGAACCAACGTCATTTTGAGGGAAGGTTAACGTATTTGATTGAAGATTACAAGGACATATTAATAAATAAATAAATAAATAAAAATGGCTACATATGGGTAAGTCACTTATAACTAATTTATTTTGTCCGGACCAAAGCAAGTGAACCTTCGGACTTTCCTGGTGTGAATACACCCTAACACAACAACATTCTGTAAAAACATAAGAATTGTCCATTTTTATTTCATGGTGACTTTAACAAGACGCAATGTATCAACTTAATGTTTGAAATCATACCAAAATTTACAAATAAAATCATGCTTAAACAAATAGGCCTGTTGTCATCATTACTTCCATTTACAGATGACAGTAATCTGACAATGAACTGGCTGTTTTATGTATACTATGCACATCCAGAGGAAGCATGGGGAAATACATGGTCATCTGTGGTGAACCTTAACAAAGTTAAAAAGGCTACCCTCTGAGCGGGACCTATAAACGTTTGAATAGCATCTCCTGGTATTTTTAGATCTTGTTGCCCGGCCAAGGAAGCATCTCTAGAAATGTTTGGGGTTTTTCACAAGCTAACTATTGGAAACAAATGCTAGGTTGAGGTTTCAAAAGAAATCTGATCCAGAGAGTGTCTTTACAGGTGGTTTTTACCCACAGCTGCTTTGAATTCTGAAGCCTTTCCAACCAAAATGTCACATCCCATCCTGTTGCCTCCCTCCATCAAGCTGCGAATGAGAAAAAAAAAGGTAAATAGACTTGCTTGAGTAAGCATGAAAAGAGAGAATGTTTGCCATTATTTTCTTTTGGATTCCAATCTGGAGTGTAAAGTGATTAAAAACATTCAGAGTCTAAAAAAATAAATTAACAAGAGACACAGGGTTCATCCTGTATCTCTGTACGTAAACTGTAATGGTGCATCATTGATGTGTGCTATAATTAAGTCTGCAATACATTTAACTGATCAACATATCTGTTGTTTCATTCAGGCTTATTACTTTTTTAAATCACTGTAGTCATTCTCGCCGTTTTATCAGACACTCGTTGGAAAATACACGAAAATTTGATGGTAATTAACCAATTAATGTTCATTTTGTTTGTTATCGTCTTGAAAATATCCTGTAAATTTCATTTCATTCTCGCAGTTTTATCAGACACTCGTTGGAAAATACAAGAAAATTTGATGGCAATTAACCAATTAATGTTCATTTTGTTATTGTCTTGAAGATATCATTTAAATTTCATTTCATTCTCACAGTTTTATCAGGCACTCATTGGAAAATACAAGAAAATTTGATGGTAATTAACCAATCAATGTTCATTTTGTTTGTTATTGTCTTGATGAAGATCTCCTCTAAATTTAATTCAACCTGGGTCAAAAACATTGTTTGTATTTGTATTTATCTACCTCCATAAGGAACTGAAATAATATTTTTTTCTCCTCATTGTTTTGTTTGCATTCTTTAAGGAATTGAAATAATTTGCATTTATTTGCATTTTTGTTGATTTTGAATTAAGGGCAATCTTGTCTGGATAGGTTCCAACTTTATGATAAACGAGCTTGGCGTAACAAACAAGATGTTCTGCAGAATGATTATGGAAAACTTATTGTGCTGCCATGTCATAAATATGTCAGATGTGATAATGTGATATTCTCTTTCAAGTGTTATTACCCTCACTGCTATGACATGAGTTCTGCTCCCTTTGAAAGGTTCTCGCAGATTGGTACAGAAAAAAGCCAGCGCATTTGCTCGTTGCCTAATATCCTGTGGAATGGCAGAGCGCTCCTGGATGCCAACCACTACGACCGAATCCTTTAGACTGCGTTCGCCTACACATTAGAGCCCTGTGGACTCGGGCTCCCACCGTTTTCCAGCGCTGTAATGTTGTGCAGGTCTCTAGTAAATCAAAACGCTACCAGATGCAGGCGTCCTCTGAGCTTTTGCCTCCCCAACCTCACTGAATGAAATGCTCTGTTTTGGAGCCTTGATTTACGCGGAGAGCGAGCGACCACAGGCATTCCTGCATAAACCTGTGGCCTCGCTGCACGCTGAAGCAAAAGCCAGCGTCTGCCTGTACGTTCCCACGCTTTCCTCTGTACTGCATGCCAGCGGAGGCTGTACCGCTGGTCTCCGGTCATTACGAGAAGAAAGACAGGCTGCAACGCGGGGAAGGCTGAAATTGTCAGCAGAGTCGCTGCCGAGATGCTTTTCATTGCCTGATGACCTCGCGTGTCCTTCAGTTAGAAGAAAACCGCTTTGAAATCGCATCTACATCACGTTCAAAGTGGTTTAGAGTTTAGAGGTAGCTCAAGTTTGTACAGCAAAGTTCTCCAGAACAAAATTACTTTGTGTGTACGCCATAAGCAACAGGAATAGACGATATATTTAGAGGTGAAACATCTGTTTTGGACAAATTCCTTTGCCCGAGGAGAATAGAGCGAGCTGTTGTCGGCTCTATTTGTTGACAGCTTTTAACGCAAGAGAAGACATCCTGTGCTTTAAAAAGTGGTTTGCTCTGACAGCAACGAAGCAACGAAGTGGCATGACCTGCCGCATCTGTGAAAACACCTAATTTCTCCTTTCTAAATGACAAGAATTGCTTATCTATCGTGAAGGTGGGAGGCATCCTGTCGGATTACTCTTGATGTGGGCTTCTATCGGGATGAGGCTTAGCCCCACCTCCATGTGGCAGGGCCAAAAAAAGTGTGAGGTAGCCAGCCTTGAGTTCTCTGCGATAAACAAGTAGACAGCATTCATTTTGAGAAAACGGCAAGGGAAACGGTTGCGTGAGGATCGAGCTGCCTTTTCCTGACAAACGGCTCGGCGTGTTCTTTTTCCTACTCTCGCTGAGTTTTTTTTTTTTTTTTTTTTTTTTTTCAAACAACACCTGTCACGCTGTTACTGTAAAGTCCAATTAACACAGTCGTCCTAGCCGCCCTCCTTCCCTCCCCTGCTTCTTCTCTACCTGTTCTTGTCAGCCAGAGCTCAGGCTTTGTCTTAAGACCAGCCCACCTGGAATAAGGATAACAATAATGTGTTGGATCTTCAATGCAGGTGGTGATTAGTGAAGGATATTTGTCGGGTAAAATGTCATTGAAAATCTGTCGACAGACGATTTCTTTTGCGTCAATTGTTTGTTTGCGGTTGTAGTTGCTTGTAGGATCACTTTATTTGCTAAAATGATGTTCTGCTGGCCTTCGGTTACGACCAATATGAGTGTCCAAAAATCTTTTATAAACATCTTGATTAAAACATATGAAGCATGTTGATTTCAAATGGTTAAAAAACATTTATATTATTATCAAGAAAATATGAAACTACTATTTAAAATTTAGGGCTGTCAAACCATTAATCATGATTAATCGCATCCAAAATAAAAGTTTGTGTTTTCATAATATATGTGGGTGCACTGTGTATAATTATTATATATATATATATATATATATATATATATATATATATATATACACACACACACACACACATGCTTGTATATTTACGAAATATTTTCATACTGTATATAGATTTATATATAATTTATATTATATATAAATATTTTATATATAAAATAATAATTGTTCTTAAATATACATGCATGTGTGTGTATATATATATATATATATATATATATATATAAAATAATTGTAAACAGTGCACCCACATATATTTTGTAAACACAAACTTTTATTTTGGATGCGATTAATCATTTGACAGCCCTAGTAAAATTATAGAATATAGTGATTAATTCCTGTTTTATTTGGTTATTTCTTTTTGATTTTTTGTTTTACATTTACGTTAGTTGTTTTATCCCGCATGTTGGTTTCAACACTAGTTTGATTTGACAAACAATGTACTATAAACTACTTCAGGTTTTGATGTATAAAATTATGTAAGGGCAGTTTAATCACCCTGGCATTTTTTTTTTACTTTATTGTAATGTAAATGTAATCATAAATGTATTTTTATTACGTTTTTAGTAGGAAGAACATAGGACTGAGACCTGTAGTTTATAAAGATACCAAGTCTTTTTTTGTGATCTGTGAAATTCTCAAGGTCCTTTCTGTAACCTGTATGAGGCCCTGCAAGTTAATACATTAGATATCAACTTAAAATGTTATCACTCTTTATGACATTTTGAGGTGTTGAGTGTGAAATGCATGTAATATGCATTTATGCAAATACGTGAACATGGAAATTATTCCTTGAATTCATTTAAAGGCCAACATTTGCATACAGAGTCATAATTAACTATTTACAACTTCGGTCCCAACGAGCATACTGAATGTGAATATTTCTCGCAATGGTCCACCAAGCCCCCTTCCAATTAAGTATGCTGCATGAAATCTCCTCCACTGCAGCCGAGCCTCGGACTCTCCGCGTGTGCACTTTGAGTGCAAAGTTTGGAGGCGAGGCACCAGAATTGACTCGGAGCACCTAACCTTTCTGACAATTTCCCCTGTGTGTATGCGAGAACGGCAAAAAGTTGCCCTGATTAGCTTACAGTTTGCTCAAAAAGCTGCATAATAAAGCATTCGAATAGGATGAAGAGATCTAACATCCTCTGCTTGTTTACGATTGCTCGGCGGAGATGCCACGTCGCCTCCTCTCTGACCCTGAGGCACGGAGTCACTTAATGCACCGCGTTTCCATTCTGCGCTCCCGTTTCGGCGGCAACCAGCAGCGAGGGAGTTCCCGATGGAGGCCGGATAGAGCGCAGCCCCTCCAGGCAGTCCTGGGGTGCAGTTACCCCCGGTATGCGTCTCTGCATGGTAATGAAGTTGAGATGCAGTAGACGAAGGAGCAAGGCTACTCACCAAGGACTGACCTGTGGTTCAGAGGACAGGAGACGGGCGCAGTGGGAGAGCCCCTTCGCGCGATGATCAGAGGAACTGCGACTCTGAAGGCACCGCTGGAAAAAAAAACCCCACTGATTAGATGTTGCTGTCGCCCATGCAGCTAGCTGGAAAGCCTTTTTCGTATTCTTGGGCTTGTTTGTTTCTTGCCCCCTCTAAGCCTTTTGTCATCCTCAGACAGCGACGGATGCAAGTTCTCTGTGGTGTGGGGCTTTGCTCGTAATTAGCTGAAAGTTCTCAGAGACTTGACAGGAAGAAAGTGTGGCAGAAGCTCCGAATGTGCGCTTGTTTATTGTTTCTTTTCTTTTTTTATTCGCCCCAAAATCTTTCTCTGAATAAACTCTTTTGCTCCCAGACTTTAAACTCTTTATTTCATCAGGAGCGTAGAGTTTTATAGTAAGTTACAGTATCAAAAAGTGCGTAAACTGATGAACAGTCCCTTTTCGGTCCGGAAAACACAAACTTTCCTCAACAGAAGTCAACTCCAAACGTTTTGATGGTGACAGTATTTCCTGCATTTCACACAGTTAACATGCAAAACAAGGTTGATAGTATTGCATAGGGATATAATTTTTAGATTCTGAGGTGCCTACATCTGCTTCTTCGGTTATACAAAGGTATACATCCTGAGCTGTCAGACGTGTTCATCTTATCTCAAGCTTGTTCTGAATTAACAAGAACAATAAACTGACCTTTTTTATCATTTCTCTTTAGATACTTACGTACAACTGATGCAATATGCTGGTCTTCATGAGTCTATGCTTAAAACCCCAAGTGAGGGATAAACTTCTCTTCCCTGAATCCAGATTTTGACAGCAAATGGGCTTCTATATTTCTAGTCAAGCAAGTTTTAACTCTTCTAAGGTCACCCTAAGCAGCTTTGTCAAAATAACAACATTCATCCAGTCTTGTGCCAAATAACGCGAGGGAATGTCAACACGCACTACTTATACGAGAATTCTGACACTTCCAAAACTGAGGGCGCTTATGCTTCTTAAATAGGCACTGGTGTTAAACTTCCTAACACTTTTGGTGTTACAAAATGGACTGCCCAGGGTCTAGAAGGTGCTCCAGGCATATATATCAAGAAAAGAAGGGATATATCTCACTGCAAATGTGTGATATTCTGGTCTGGCTCGGCCACCAATAGAGGCCAGTCCGTACCCCTACAGTGCAACCTCCCGGCACAAAGGCTGGTCCTGCCGAAGCTTTCCGGCCCCATTAGCACCCGAGCGTCAAGGCAAAGCTCCAGAACCTCATTCATTATTCATCGGTGCGCAGGCAGAGGCCCTGATAAATTCTCACTTTAAGTGACAATGAGTGACAGAGCCTGGGGTTTTTTATGGCCATCCCCTCCCTGCCGCCAGTGGCGCGCTGGCCAAAGGTCCAGCCTGATCCTCCGCTAATGACCGGCATGATGTATGTGCAGCGAAGCGGAGGCTGACACCAGTGCTCTACCGTCCCGCTCCCCCGGTCCCACACCGGGGGTAAGCTCCATCCCATCCCGGGAGCTCAGCAGGCCACGGAAACTCCTCATTAGCCGGGACACGGAGTTAACCTGAAGGGAAGGTGGTAAAGGTAAGAGAATGGAGAGTGAATGGGGTTTTGGTCATGGTGGTGGGACAGTCATCTTATTTATACACTTCCTTGGCCTGGGATTGCCCTGGCACAGACCACCTACCCTAACTTTCGCTGAATATTATAGTCTTTTGATAAGCCCCACCAAATGTTTAAAATACCATTTGTTGTTCAGAAATGCGTGACTTTGTACAAGCAGACAATAATTAACATCTCAATATGAATATTTAGACGGAACTCTGTGGATTTCTGTAGAAATTTTCTGGGTATCTGTAACAATACGGTGAATATTGACTTGCTCAGGGTTTGGTATTGAAACTTCAAAGGCTTTTCAACATTTTATTCTATTTTAACTTTCAGCTGGTGATGGGAGGGGTCCTTAGCCTCTGTTTGTATCTGTACGTCTCCAGTGATATCGATTGAATTGGATTTTAACCCCTCTTCTTTGTGCTGCACTGAAGACAAATGCTTTCAGTGGAACAAAGGCTGCATACTGTGTGTGGCTAGCTTTTGAGAGCCAAGTCTCTGGGGTGCAGCCAATGTATCTTTCCCAAAAAAGGTATTTCTTAGGGGAATGCTTTGCCATTCCAAGTTCCTGGTGTAGGCCTTGCTCCTTATTATTGTTCTTATTGTAATGATGTTATTAAATAAGTCTTTTAATACGTGAACTTATTTCCTGGTGTATCAAATTGGGATATAATATTTGGGAAATACACAAGGCCAGACAATAAACACTGCATACAGTGATCTTGTTCTTATTTTGAGATTTGAAAGTTAAATTCAATGTAATGCAGTTAAACATAAGAATTCAGGATGTTTCACATGCGAATCAAGGTCATGCCACACTATAAAAAATGCTGGGCTGTTTTAACCCATCTTTGGGTCAGATGTGGACAAACTCAGCCATTGGGTTAAATGTTTAAATTACATTTTTAACCCAACATTTGGGTTTGTCCATATTTGACCCAAATTTGGGTTAAAAAACCCCAGCATTTTTTAGAGTGCATAAGCTGATGTTTAGTAGCTTTAGCCAGTAACTCTTCCTTTTACAGTCCAGTTACCCATGTAAATACTATGTACTTATTTTAGTAACTACAATTACTGGGTAATAACTAGTACTAACCCTGAACCTACCCCTAAACCTACCCCTGTTCCATGTACTTACCTTATATTAGCCAGTACTTTCTAGGTAAGTACACTATAAGTACACTGTAAGTACTGTACTGTAAAAGGAAGCGTAACCCTTTAGCCATGATAAAGAACAAATACAATCGTTTACTCTATTCATTAGCAATAGCTCATTAGATCGGTGTCTTTGTTTCATCTCTGATCATCCACCAGGAGCTTTTTATTACCAATTCTTTTGGGCATCCAGGGAATGGTTCCCTAGAACCTCACTTATTTTATTGCCACTAAAGTCTTATTCCAACCAATTAATATGCTAAAAAAAATTCGAATGAGCATGTATGATTAAATTGAATGGACTTGGAAATGTTGCCACCAAGTGCTTTTGAAGTGTTTTCATCAATGGCCCTTTTCACAACTGATATTGTTTGATCGGATCACAAGTATACGAGGGAAACACATACCCGCTAAATGTATGGACTTTTTCAGATCTTTCGATCTAATGAACGAAATTTACATATGAATTTGACCGGAGATGAAGGAGAACATGCAGAAAGAAACAACTTCTGTATCTGCTCTGCATGCTGCAAGAATGCTGTGAGTGCATGTTAGAAAACCAAACTTGTGTCTTCAGTCGAGTTTATATCTCGTCTTGCTAGCGCTATTCAAATAACGTTTAGGCATTAGGTCGGTAATGACCCTGTGATCAACGAATAGTAGTTCACTTTTTAAAAAAACTTTTGCTGATAATTTACTCACCCCCATGTCATCCAAGATGTCCACGTTTTTCTTTCTTCAGTTTCTTCAGGTTTTTGATGAAAACGTTCCAGGATTTTCTCCATAAAATGGACTTCATTGGGAACCAAACGATTCAAGGTCCAAATGAGAGTTTCAGTGCAGCTTCAAAGGGCTTTAAACGACACCAGACGATGAATAATGGTCTTATCTAGGACCCTTCGAGTCATGACTCGAAAAAAGATTCGTTCATTTTGATGAACGAGTTTGAACAGGAGAGTCACGAACGCGCATCACAGAACAGAGCAAGGCGAGCATTTGTGCTTATAGAACTTTTTTTTTAATTTATTTATTTTTGAAATGACTGATCGTTTCGCAAGATAAGACCCTTAATCATCGTCTGGTGTCGTTTAAAGCCCTTTGAAGCTGCACTGAAACTCTCATTTGGACCTTGAACTGTTTGGTTCCCATTGAAGTCCATTATATGGGGAAAATCCTGGAATGTTTTCATGAAAAAACCTTAATTTCTTTTCAACTAAAGAAAGAAAGACATGGACATCTTGGATGACAGCTCTAGTATCGCAGCTCTTTTGTGTAAAAGTAATTACATGAATTATTCTTGATTCTGAATGGTTGTTGAAAATGTCAAGGTCCAAGACCAGTTTTTCTGAATTGTAGCAATATCAGTATTCACAACCATATCTGACGCATGGAATTTCTAATGATAAATAAAGTGTATGAATTACTTGCAATAACTAAGAAAGAGTAATGTGTGTGCATGCTTGCTTTTGACAGACAGATTCCACCGTTACTAGAGAGAGAACTGAATGAGTAGAGCTGCCTTGTCAGAAGATATAGAAGATGAATACCTCTGGAGAGTCTGCTAGCCTACCTGCTGTTTGCTGTTTGGTCAGGAATATTATAGTGCAGCCCAGGAGAGCGCAATAGTATGTATATATTTAAAAATAGATGTATACATCAAAGTGCATTCAAGATGTCTGAAATCCCTTGTGGTGTATTCTTTTGCCTCTCATTCTTTCTTTCACATTCAATTGGCCTTTCTCCATTTCTTTGGTCCTAGAAGAGCTAGAAGTTGATGTTTGAATGCTTTGTTGGATTGCGCATATTGATTAGCGCCACACATGAATAAGGTTTGTCGTTGTGCAGGGAATGATGGAGCTGACATGAATGTATCCTTTGATCTGGAATTTTAATGACTGCCTCGAATGGTTTATCAAGGTATGCCGTCAATGAGGTACTCTTGGTTTCCATGTTAGACTGGTCAGGTATGTTCGTCCTATTTATCTGTGGTGCCTTTTGCTTGTTTCAATACACCACAGCTGTGGTAATGCTGGACCGAGGAACTCTCCAGCTGATTGGACATTTCTTGGCCCTCGATACTGTGCCTTGGCTACCTCCTTTGAAAATTCAGCTCATTTTGGAGATACACAAGCCTCGACTGTCTGCTGATGAGATTCCAATTCCCTTGGGAACCAGTATTTACACAATGTGCGTGTGTTGAGCATTACTGTAATCATGATTTAGCTTCATTAACGGGTATATGCTACAAATGCTGTCGATAAAGATTAAGTTATTGTAACGTCTTTTAAGGGATAATTATTTTTTGATACGTTTTAGCTTACCTCAAGGCCATCCAAGATGTAGGTGTCTTTGTTTCCACAGTATTTTCAATTTGAATTGAGGACAGATTAATTTGGACAGAGAAGTCCAAATTAAACATGATTTAATGACTCGTAAATTTAAGTACACATTGATGGCCTAAGACACGAAACGAGCGGTTTGTGTGAGAAAACGAACAGTATTTATATCGTTTTTACCACAAAGCGCCCGCACCCTCAGATCACTTGGACGTGGCGGTCTTTACAAGAGGTAAAAACAATATAAATACTGTTCGTTTTCTCACACAAACCACTCGTTTCGTGTCTTAGGCCATCAATGTGTACATACATTTACGAGTCATTAAATCATGTTTAATTTGGACTTCTCTGTGCATGCTCTTTTAGGTGGACCCCATAGGTCTCCATTATATGATTGACCTAAAAATATAAAAATTGAAAATACTGTGGAAACAGACACCTACATCTTGGATGGCCTTGAGGTAAGCTAAAACATATCAAAAATTAATTTCAAAGTGAACTATCCCTTTAAGGACGCTCTTTTGTTTATATAAGATCTATTTTCTCTATTTGATCATTAAATATAACTTTTGATGCAAAAATGAATAGTCATCAGTCAACATATTTTCCTTCTGTTGGCATTTAACACCTGCTTATTTGTGTATATGAAGTGAAATTTACCCATGTTCAGGTTTAGATACAGTAAAAAATGACACGTTGACGAATCTGTAGTTTTTTTTCTTTTCTTTTTTCCTTGTCTGTTCCATAGCATGTAGCCATTCAGAGGACAGACGAAGGTGTTTTAATGGCTCTTTATCATCATATCCACCCTGATGAGAAACGGTGAAAGATCATATATGTAATGTCACATTTCTACCGCTCTGGCTGTGTGTGCAGGTGGAACAAGATAAAGACAAACACATCACACACAGCCCTCTGCCCTCTGGTGCATCATGGGAGAGGAGAGGGGCTTCAGGGCGCACCTCCGTCGCTTTAGGCTGTCCTTGTTAGGAAGCTGTCAATCAAAAAGAAGACCCGGCGAACTTGCCTCAGCATGTTGTAACCTTCTGGAAGAGAGAGAGATTGAGGAGCGTGTATAATATATATTTTCCGAGGAAGCCGATTTAAGAACAGTCCTACTTATTAAGCACAGGTTTAAGATGGGAAAACGTGGCTGATGACCCTTTAAAGGGCAAATGACGGGGTTCATGCCGACATGTAAAAAGCACAGGTCATCTTTTTCACCTTCGTGGCAAACAGGCAAAATTAGTCAAGGTACGTGAATAGACACGGTCATGGATGCACACTGCCATCCAGTGGTGGAGGATGGAGCTTCATTAAATCATTTAGGCCTTTTTATATCTGGCATCAAGCTTTTAAGTGAAGGGTCTAATATTTAGTGTGTTTGTTTTATTGTAGTTTATAAAAGAATAAAAATAGAACTGAAGACATTTTGTGCTTGTATATGTATGAACGCTTGCAATTTTAAAGATGCATGCAAGTCAATGGACAAGTTATGTTGCATGGGACGTATCAGGACGTTAATCCAAAGTAGTCACCTGCATTTTTGAATGCATTATAGGCCTAAATATTTTGAATATTTCATAAAATGTTCCTAGAGGCATGAAATTGATGTTTTGTGTGTCTTTGATATGATATGAGATGGTTGATTTTTTTTTTCTTCTATCAAAAAGTAGGCTAAATGATAACTGAGGTAGTGTCATCCATCAGCTGAAGTACCTATGTTAAAAATAGGTGTTGTTTGAACAGCTGTATTATGGGATTTACCTACATGCTTGGATTGAAAAATATATTTTTTTTAAAAATACACAATCACAAAATGTCATCAGTTAGAAAATGTTTGTTCCTTTCATACATTTTACTGAGTGAGGAAGTGAAACAACTCCTGTCCTCACGTCACCGCACAAGTTCTTGTAAATGAACGAGACTTGAGCTACTTTTGAAAAAATTTAAAAAAATAACCCGCATGCAAATGGGCGTCCAGACATTTTTAACACATAATGTGGAAGATTTATAAAACTAAAGACATGTCACACATAGTGCTAGATATCACACACTCACATCCATTTCCTAATGTCTATGTTGTACTTGCATTCTTCTTGACAAGGGCGAGTTAATAACGCATAGCTAATCTGAAAACAATACTTATTTTCACATAATATTCACAGTAATTTGATGCTTTCGGGTTAATCTTGATTGTGTTTTGAATATGGAGATACTTTGTTGCTTTTCATATGAAGGGAAATATGAAATGTTCTGGATTTGATCGCCAATTATTCTTGCTCTTAATATTACTATTGTTTTTACTGTTGTTATTGTTTAACAATATTACTATTGTTTTTACTATTGTTTGAAAAATTATTATATGCATAAAAACAAAAGTGCAACATTAAATTCACCTCGAGTTCGACCAATGCTAATTCAGAAAGCTAAAATTTAGCTACTTGTTAAATGCTTTGACCAGTATCACATTACAAGTTACGCAAGCTATGTATGCAGATTAATTGGAGTTACTTTATTTCCCATAATGAATAAAAATCTTTAAATGCTAAGTCAACATATTATGCAAACTTTATATAAACGTAAATATACTTTGTATTTAATCTCACGTTATTAACCAATGTCTTTGCTGCGGATCTTTGATGAATTTACCAATGAGCAAAAATGACTTTAGATAAACCACATTTGTGTTTCATTTCTGAACTTTCTTCTCCTGAATTCCTATTATCCTGCAATCCAGAACGGCAGCACAGCTGAAAGTTTGTGTGAGCTGCACCCTCTACGGTACAGGTATGAATCTGCATTTCCTTCAGTTTTAGACTTATTCATTTTATCATAAAAAAACAAACAAGCTTGTCCAGGCCAGGTGAGAAAAAGTAATCCAAAAGTAACATAAAGCATTACTCTCCATAAAAAAGTAGCTAACACAATTAGGGAGTAACAAAATATTGTAATGCATTTCTTTTAACTTTCCCCAACAGTCATTTACTTTGAAATATGTTATTAAAAGCAAGTGAAAGTAAAATACATGACTACATTATGACTTTGCAATGTATAATATAGTATATTAATGCATTAGATTCTTGCCTGCATTAGTTTTCATATGAGACAATACTTTATATTTGATAAAACTTATATATATATTCCATGACTGCCATATTTCTTCTTTTGACAGAAGTAATCTGTATCATTATTTGCTGTTGTGTCTTTATGGCGCTCAGTTTTTGTGGGCGTCCCAGCATGTGTTTCACTCCTCGTCATGACCTCCATTCTCCACCTGACCTCATAAGAATGCCAGCTGCATTGCCAGGAAATTCCAGATGTCTTCGGTAGGTAAGAAAGTACAAAATAAAAGCCCCCCAACAAAAGCCACCCACCCCCATCAGACAACATAAAGATCTCCACATAAGGGGGGTCACATAGCTGTTCATCATAACAATTTAACACTTTCACTTTCTACAGTGGAAATCCAGAGATTTCACCATGGAGAAGCAGAGCAAAGAGGAAGAGTGCCGGGTTTGTGTAATCTTGTGGTGTGTTGTTTCTCAGGCCTGCCCCTTACGCTCATACTGCAGCTGCAGCACACTCAGGTCACACCTCTTTATTTTCACTCACTTAAATGCTTCGTGGTTTAAAAATAGCAGAATTCATCACAGCTGCCGACACATCAGTGATCAGTGCGATTCTTTAAATAAGAATAACCAAGCTGGCATAGATCATCAGCTGGACTTACAACGGGGAAATAGATATATATTATCGGTTTCACGGACGGGGCTTAGACTAAGCCAGGATTAGGCCTTAGTTCAATTGGGACATTTCATAAACGTGCCTTAGGGGGAAAAACAAAACATTACTGGTGTGAATCTTGAGACAAAACAATGGCACTGACATATTTTAAGATATTTCAGTTAAAGCATGCATTGTAGTGTGGGACTAGCTTTAACATTGTTTGTGAAACCAGAATTGGGAGTCTGCCATCGTATGTACACAACGCCATGCCCCTGAGATATTTATGCAAGCAGGCGGTACACCATTGTGTGGAGCAGTGCCAGACAGCATGAAACATGATAAATATGGTTGCAAGTGCAGCAAAGATTTCTTTCAGGTCAGAGGGCTGGTTCTGTCCTGAAGCAGTCCCTCCAAAGGTTGAAAGGTCTGTGAAAAACAGGGAACGGCAATCCAGCAGAATTAATTGGTACATGTGTAATTATTTATCTGTCCACACAACAGCTTTCAGCCCAGGTTAGACCAATTTTGATCAAATGACACTTAGCTTAGCATGTGTGCTAAGAGTAGCCTACTGTAGAATTGCAGTGTTCTTCTCATGCGTTTTACAGCTG
Source organism: Cyprinella venusta (assembly GCA_038021265.1). Taxonomy (NCBI): domain Eukaryota; kingdom Metazoa; phylum Chordata; class Actinopteri; order Cypriniformes; family Leuciscidae; genus Cyprinella; species Cyprinella venusta. Next base: position 10,837,673 of record CM075887.1, on the reverse strand, counting down.
GATATTACGATTATTTCTGTCAGCGAGGCGCTCACACTGAAAGCTAAACGATCTAAAGAATAAAATATAGTTTGTTGTACAAAAAAACATGAATGATACCTCAAGCCACATAGCTTGTTGAGTAGAAATGCTAATACTTCTTAGCGATCAGATTAACAAATGATAAAATACCTGAAAAATCCAAATTCATTGCCTGATTTAAAATCCCTCAAAATGTCTTTACATTCGATATTGTAATTCATCCTTTAGTTTGTTAATCTGACTGTGAAATGAAACATTACCTGCGTTTGACAAACTAACAGCACATTGTACTTGCTTAGCTTACTGCTAGCCTGCTAGTTTAACTTAAACCCCACCCAAATAGCCTATTAATAGCCTATTAATTTGTGTAATTATGTTCAGTGTTTTGTTTTTATGTATATTTACACCTAACTCCTCGCTAACTCTCCAGGATGCTTGTGAGATTCGCTACTCATGTTTTCTTCAGAAAATACTTTTGGTTTATTGTTAAACACACAATCAACAACGTCGACCTTCCATGTGCTAGAATATGTTGATGCGAGGTGTCACTGTTACATTGTTTTTTTACACTTATAGTGGGTCTATAGGTAAAGTTTTACTCTCAGAATTACTCATCTGCCGCAGCAGTTTTCATAAATGAGGGTGTAGTTTATGTATCTGATTCTGTATCTTCTTGTGCATGAGAGAGAGAAAATACAGACTTCCGGAAGTGGTTGATCACCCTTTGAGGCATCCAACTACCCACCGCCTACTATTTGATTGTAGACCATTTCTGTTTGAGGTTTTATTCCTTGTTTTACACTTTCATATGATATTTTTTCTTCCATTTGGCCAGATGTAATGTGTGTTTTAGTTTTTAAAAAGCACATTTCAAGTGATACCATTTAATAAACACTCCCTCATCAATGCAGATATATTTAGCCCATGAACATTCACACAGTACTTGGTATCAATGACACAAGTTTTAACAGGAAGTTGATTTTTTAGTCTCGCATCGGCATTTCAGCTTTTCGGCACGCATCTTCTGAGTATTTAAGTGATGTGAGCGACAAAAAAAGTGGAAGAAATGATTCATTTTGCCTATGGTTTCTCTTAAAGTAGTATAGAGAAGTAAAAAAAAAGAGGAATTCACACACACACACATAATTATCGTTGTACTTTAGATGCATTGTATTAGATTTGGTCTTGAATCCTGATCTTAAATAATCAATCTCTTTGATAATCGGTCCCTCAAATATTTCAAGTCCATTACTCTGGTGTCTGTTAGTACAGTCAGTAGGTTGTCTTTTTGAGTTTTCATCTTTGCACATCTCTTTGTCTCTGTGCTACTTCCTCAAACAGGCGGGAAACCAAAAAAAAGAGAGGAGAGAAAAAAGAGCAGGCAAGGAAGTGGTATCTTGCAGCGCTGCCTACATGCAGAGGGCTTGGAAAGTGAGAAATAGTCAAGAAGCAATGCTGCTTAAGTTTTGTAAGCCACATGAGAGAAGAAAATTGAGTTGGATGTCACATTGAGTCAATAAGGTTTACTGCGGGTAATAAAATATCAATATCGCAATGTTTAATGAAACTTTTTATTGAGTAGGCTACATGAGCTACTTTTCACAAAACAATCAGACTAGTTTGGTATTTTAGTCAGTGCATAAATTATGTTCGTCATACAAAGAGATCTTAAAATATACTTAAGTTATAGGGTACAAACGGCTAAAGGAACCACCGCTTTTTTACTGTATCGTTTTTATAAAATAGTTACAGTGTGATAACCCCATTAAAGACTCAGAGCGACAGCAAAATGTTATTTAAGGAAGCAAAGGTATAATATATAATACTGTACTTGGTGGTATTACGAAACGAGGAGGCAGTCACATTACTGGGTTTGGAGTTTATTAAGTTACTGTCCTTTTCAGACCATAGGTCAGATTCTCTGTATAGGCTTGCCGCATTTATCATAAAGGTCACAGGCACATTCAAAAAGACCAGAGTGCCGCCTCGCTCACAGATCATTAGTTTGTAACCAATCTGATCTAATTTCGATCAACCCAGGCTGATTTGTAGACTATTTGTGGACTTGATACAGTAGATCATGACTTATGTGTGAATATTTGCTTTTATTTCGTCCTCTTCAGGTTCTCACTGTCATCTCACTGATCCCAAAATTTATTTAATCACTCCTTTATCCCATATTCTATAATGTTCCTTGGTGTAATTTGTCTTCCAAAAATCCCCAAAAAATGTACAAGGCACTGCCTCTAGAGAAAATGGCCTTTTTTTGGTACAGTATGTTCGCTAAGGTTATTAGCTGGCCTTAGTGAACATCCCATTATACCTATGCTATGTTCACATGACAAAGTTGTTCTAAAAATGTAAACATTTCTCCTTTGTGGTTTTGAAAATTCTGAATACAGACGAAAACGATCCTCATTCATACGACGGATCCCTAAAAACCAAAAAAGTTGTCACTTTGTAAAGAAACACTATGCACATATAGACTCAACAGGTAATACACATGCGCATAACGTCATTATTTTTACATATTGATGTTTTTCGAGTAACATGGAGATGAACTATCATTTTCAAAAAGTAGCACTTTAAAACCCATTTTCATGCCCGTGAAACACTGTTGTTTTGTTGCCGCCAAACGGCCAAAACCCATAAAAAGTTTTCCATTTTTAGTTGAAAACGTTTTTTGTGTGTAAACTAAGGGTAACGGTTCAGTAAAAAAAAGAAACCGTATACCGTTCTCCACCCACAGTTTGGGCACGCACTTTCACCACAGTTTTCTTAATCTGATGACGCATCTAGGCTATAATGTATAACGTAAAAACCGACAGTTTCTTTAATGTTTATGTTTTAAAAAATGTTTTTAAAAAAATGGCGGAAAAGTGGTTGGCGGAGTTTCCTTTGCAGCGCCTCGTACGCATTAACGGTTCTAGGCATGTACGCAGCAGTTCGCGGCTCGCGCAAGCTCTTCAAACTACAAGAGCAGCAGGTAACATTTAAGCTAATACAGAAAATTACATTTAATCTACCATGCTACTCTAAAAGTTGCGGCGGCATGTAACTTATACGTAACTATCTATAATATATATAATATAACTCGATTTCAGACGCATTCTGAGTGACAGTGTCATTCGTTTTTATCCAAGGCCATAGCAAGTGCTATTAGCTTGGAGAAGTAACGTTACATCTAGTTAAATGAAATCTTAAGTCCATGTCCAACTCTAAATTGTAAGGAATTTAGATCTTTGATTTCATTGTAACGCTTTACAATAAGGTTCATTAGTTCATTATTCGTGTATGAACCATGAGCAACACATTTGTTACTGTATTTGTTAATGTTAGTTAATACTACAATTGTTAATCGTTTATTCATGTTATGTCACAGCTAGTGCATTAACTAATGATAAAAAATACAACTTTTTATTTTTATGGTTTAGTAAATGCTGAAATTAATATTAACTTAGATGAATAAATGCTGTAGAAGGGCAGTTCATTATTAGTTAATGTATTTAATTAATGAAACCTTATTGTAACGTGTTTCTGATTACTGATTCATGATAGCTAACACTTCCATACATGTAATACATACATTAAATGTACATCAACAAAACTAAAAATGAATTTCCCATAATTGTATGGTAAAGTAAATAATATTTAGTAATATTATCATAATTTCCCTATTTTCATTTGATGTGTTATGCATTCTAATTGTATCAACATATATTCTTATAATACCAAGGAAAGAATTATAAGAATATATAGAGTAAAATAAAGTATTTGTAAAAAGTTGACAAATACTGTGTATGACTAATTTCTTATCTTTGTATCTCCAATTACTGCTTCATTGATGACATTGACTTGAATGGTTCACACATTCAAGAGAAGGTGATTTTAATTCAAAATCTTTTGTAGATGCTGCTCACTATGGAGGTAGGTCGTCAAAAGCAAAAGCAAAAACGAGACAATTCTCTCATTTCCCATCTGAAGGACATGACACAGTACAAGGCGAGAGATGTGTGGCGTAGATGAAAATGCAACTTCCTGTTAAGAAAGGGCCTTAACGCAAAGCTGAAGGGGAGAGTGTCTCTGGCACTGCTCTGCTGTCTCAAGACCCAAAAAAACAGCTTAAGGATTTTTTTGGAAGGTGAACACTCACCGGCAACAGGACCGACTGATCAGACGCATAAGAACACGTAAGATTACATCAAAACAGAGCAAGAGAGACCAGAAAGCCATTACGCATTCTAATGGTTAACCCAGATCTGTGTCTTTTTCAAATAGGACATATGGTGTCTTAGAAGAGGCGTTTTTGAACCCTTGGATATGGCGAGATATTTTGCACTAGGACCCTTGGTTTTGGGCCTATGCTTGGTTTTATGTAAGTACAAATTTGTATAGGTTTTTATATATAGACATATATACATTTTTACTGGTGAATTTGTGTTTATATGGCGTGTGTGTACTATATATGTAAATATAACTTTTTTTATTTGGCATTTTGTGACTGATTTTGAGAATTAATGGTGTAGATTCGTTCATAGTTTGGTCCAGTTTCTGTGTTGTGTAATATTACATCTCTCTGGATAGTAAATATAGTTTACTGGATCTTATTTACCATCACTAGTCATCAGTTTAAGTACTGAATTGGCGAATGAGTGTGTCCTCGAATCTTGACGGATGTCAATGATAATTTAAATCTTGGTGTGTACATGCAGGACGAACAATTTATTTGAAGTATTTGTATCTCGAATTATTAGTGTTATCGAGAATCGCTGTCATCGTTGACCAAGAAGGGGAATTTTCTTTCGACTGCCAAAGTGAGAAGTTGTTGCTTTGTAAAGCGTCAGAGTGGAGGCGAAATATTGCAAAAGGGCGCTTTGCAAAATGTTTCACTGGAATTTTCAGAAGGTGGCGGCCGGGACACTTGCAAGATGTGTTGGGCTCTAGTTTGTGTTACCTGGTAAAGGAGCTGTCAAAGATCAGGTTGCTTTGGGTGTGTCCCCTCGAGCTTGCTTGAGGTTCTGCTAGATGTGAACGATGCAGAGGCCGAGCTATCAGTCAATCAAGCCACATTTTGATGGGTGTTGTTGACAATCTAGTTGTTATTTTATTGAGTTCTGTTCTGCTCTTGGGTTGTTCTTGTGAAGAACCCGTTTTGTATCCGACCGAGACTTGTATTTTTGGGTAACACTATTTGACATGTAGTTACTATTGTAATAACTATAAGTTATGCATAATCACATACAACTAACCCTAAACCAAACTCTAATACTAATCATAACCATATAGTAAGTACATGTAGTTAATACTTATTACTCAGTACTTAAATGTATAATCACACTGATAATGACACCTTAAAATAAATCTATTTTTGTACATTTATTAAAATAATGTAATAATATAATATAATACAATATATGTACATTTTGTAATTGTAAATTATAGAGGTTTAATAATAATTTTATTAATGTAAATGAAAAAGTAAAATTATATGAAATTACTATCTATATAATATAATAAGGTTTTCTTAGTAAATAACACTTTTTTGAAAATATTAATAAAAAATTATAATTTTATAATATATTTGTTTATAATATTTACATTAAAATGTAATTCACTAAGCAAATTCATATTTTATTGTGGTTCCGGTATGTATATATATATATATATATATATATATATATATATATATATATATATATATATATATATATATATATATATATATATATATATATATAATATTGTATAAAAAATATTTTCAAGATTTGTTATCACAACATTTTTTTCTTTTGTCAAATCAACTTCAATAATTTATTTAGTTCAGCTAACATATTTTTTGAGTTTTTGATGATTAAATCAATCTCCTTCCTTGTATTAACTCACTTTTTTCCAGTTCAATCAACTTAAAAATTTAAGGCAACCAGGTTACTTATTTTTTTAAGTTAAACCAACAATATTTTATTACAGTGATAATCTAGATAATAAGGAATGTTCCTAAGTAAATTACATTTTATTGAAAATACTATTATATTTTTTCATCGGACTCTCTTTTGGGTGTCACGTTGCGTGATGCTCTTGATCATGATGCTTTGCTGCACAGGCCTCTGACCACTTCCTTGTTCCATTTTGAGCCGTTGTCTATGCCTCGTAAATTTGCCGGCTAAAATGGTGCCCGCGAGACTTGCTGAGGTCTTACCGTGCTGCATCTTAAATATCTTTTGACTAAATATAAAAGTGTTGTGGGTTGAAACCGGATGAGAATCCTTGTGACTGCACTGTACATGCAAATCGCATAGAAAAGGAAGCCAAAGATCGAAAGATGGGCCTGTGAGACTGAGGCCTAAGAGTCAATGCTCAAGGGAATATTCATGAAATCAGTATTTGAAATTGCTATTCAGGCTTGTTTGGATGTCTTTGTTTGTCTGTAGTTTTATTATTTAAAATTCTGTCATCATTTACTCATCCTCATGTCATTCCAAACATGTATGACTTTCTTTCTTCTGTGGAACGCAAAAGAAGATATTAAGCTGAATGTTCATGCTGCACCTTTCCATACAGTGAAAGTTAATGGTGACCAAAGGCTGTTAAAGGGATAGTTCACCCAAAAAAAAAAAAAATCTGTCATCATTTCCTAACTGTTATGATCCAAACCTGTTTGAGTTTCTTTCTTCTGCTGAACACAAAGGAAAATATTTTAAACGACACCAGACGATGAATAAGGGTCTTATCAAGCAAAATGATTGCTCATTAAAAAAAATAACAAAGTTTAAGTTTTATAAGCTCAAATGCTCGCCTTGCACTGTACTGCGATCGACGTTCGTGACTCTCCTGTTTGAACTCGTTCATCAAAATGAACAAATCTTTTTCAGAGTCAATTCGTTCATTTCGTTCATTTAATGAACAAAATGACTCGGAAAAAGATTTGTTCATTTAGATGAACGAGTTCTAACAGGAGAGTCACAAATGTGCGTCACAGAACAGAGCAAGGCGAGCATTTGAGCTTATAAAACTTAAACTTTTTTATTTATTTTTAAATGAGCGATCATTTTGCTTGATTAGACCCTTATTCATCGTCTGGAATCGTTTAAAGCCCTTTGAGCAGTTTGCACTGAAACTGTCTTTTGGACCTTGAACCGTTTGGTTCCCATTGAAGTCCATTATATGGAGAAAAATCCTGGAATCCTTTCATCAAAAACCTTAATTTCTTTTTGACTGAAGAAAGAATGACATGGACATCTTGGATGACATGGGGTGAGAAAATTATCAGCAAAAGTTTTTTTTTTCAAAAGTGAGCTACTCCTTTAAGTCTTAAAATAATTAAATCCACATACAAATCTCTCTAAATGTGTGTCCCATGTTAAATGGACTTTTAGTGTATGATCTAGTGTATGAGTATCATGTCCATACTGTAAACATCCAACATATCATATTTGTGGTCTGTTAACAAACAAATGAACAATATAGATTTTGATTTAGAATGACATGCATGTGAGTAAATGATGACAGAATTATCTTTCTTTGTGTGCGAAATCAATAGTAATATGAATGATGTAAAACTGATTTATTTATTTATTTACTGTATATGAGATTCCCTACAAAAATGAAAGCATCTAATTGAACCTATCTAATTTATATATATATATATGTATAAATTAATATGAAAAAATCAACCCGTTTCCTTTGCACCAAAAAAAGTCATTCAAAGGTGGCAAGTCAGGTCAAATGAACTCCTTCAGGTATCAACTGCACCTTACGTGTGAAACCACAGAGATAACAATTAAATACTTGTCTCCTCCTCAGCGTCTTGCTTTAGAATTACTCGTATAGCTTCTTAACGTCCAATTTCTGTGTAAAAAAAGTTGCTGCCTTAAGTACAATCAACTTGAATGTTCGTGTCATTTCAACTTAAATTACATTAAACTGACTTGTCAGACATTAAGTGCACTGTATCGTCAAAACCCGATTTTCTTACATTTGTTCGATTTTCTTGTCATTGAATTAGTGTTGACTTCATGAATGAGGCCGTTAAAGGCTTCCGTTTAAAGCCATATAGAAGCATGCTTGAACTCTGCGGTAACTTTGCCACATTGCATTGACCGAAAGACCCACCTGCATTATTTTGGGTTGTGGCGACTGCTTGGCGTCATTTGTCAAAAGAGGTTTTTTTAATCATTGGAATTTTTTTACGAAACAACAATTATTCAGAAAACCAAGTTGTTGTTTTTTTTTTGTTTTTTTTTTTTACTTGAATGCATTTGTAGATATATTTTCACCTATGACAATATATGCAAGCTTTTTTAACCATGTTTCTTTAACTTTAACTTTAACTAATGCAAGATACATGTCGCACTCGCAACTTTGGTGTTAAAGTTAAAATTGTTGGTTTTAACTAGCATACAACTTAAGGTTGGTATGTCTGGAGAAAACTAGTAAGAATTTCATAGTATGTCCTGTATCTTTATGGCCTTTAGTTTTTACCAATTCTACCAAAATATCAATATACAAAAAATGATAAACTTAAGTCAAATAATGCCTGCATTGAAATTGCATTTTTTTTTGTAACAAGTCAAAACGATGTAACATATATATATATATATATATATATATATATATAAAACATATATCATATATATATATATATATGAAAAACATATTTTACAATGTGGTGAAAGAATTTGAAAGTTTTAAAAAAAGGAATTATTTGAACGTTCATAGTCTAAACATGTGGATTATTGGGCCTTCTGTCTTAAAAACGAATGCGTATCGCCATTATTACTGTATCGACTTGATATACATTGTTTTAAAAGTCCATTTTTGTGGATGTAGTGCAGATTGGAGGTTTCCATAGCTCTTTAAAAACAGGTCAAACATCATCTTGCTGGAGATTTAGGTTCATGCAGACTTCCATATCTGTTTGACAAGCCAGTCAAAATGAAAAGATAAAGTTTTTAAGTTTTTAAAAGGAATCCTCTGAAAACGAGATGGATAAAGCAACAATAATGATGTTTGAAGTCATTATTCTCTTGCTGCCATGTTCCATGTAATGGGTGGACCTGCTAAAACAGCCACTCTCAAAATGCACGCACCTCGAGTTGTGAACCTAGTCGAGCAAAACCACATCCGGCAAAGAAATAAGTGAAAATGACTGACGCTCTGACTCTTCGAGAATAAACGCCAGTTAAAAGTTAAGGAAAGATATTAGGAAGTTTTTTCAGAATGCTAAAAGTGATATATCTCGGGTATCTTAGGGTTGCAAATCACCAAATCAACCGAGGAATGCATTGATGATTGCTGAATGGCAATACCTATTTAGACTTGCAATGATATAGTCAAAGCTCTTGTGTAAAAGAAAGTGAGTTACATAGAAATAATTAGCATATCTATAGATATATTATTATCTAAAGCACGAATACATTTGAGCCTTCCCCCTTCCGCATTCGTTCTGTATGTGAGTGACACGACTGTACATCGGCGAACAGAATAAAAAAGAAAGCAAAGTGCCTGAGCCTTGAGAAGGGGGAAGGGGTTTTGTCAAGCTACAGGAAGCTGTGGTTGAGAAACTGAAATAGTTTGTGTGCGCTCTGCGTTTCCATGGCAACCAGGTCGCACCACGTACAGACCAACTCCCTTCCCTATAAGTCCTGACCGAAGCCAATGGTTTTACACGGTGCCAGTCTTTCTCTCGGTTTCAAAGAATTCAACCCCTTGAATATACTGTGTGAGTGTTTCGGTGTGCGATAGTCGACTTGTTTCTGAATTAAACAGCTTTTTTTTCATTTCTTTGTTTGGTTACACTTTATTTTGATTGGCCCCTTTAGACATTCTCTTGACTGTAAGTAACGCAGTTCTACAAGTCAACTGTTAGTAGACTGTGCTCATGTTAGTTAAATAAGTTGACATGTTGCAAACTTTCTTACAGTCAGTAGAATTGGAAGCATAACAATAAAGTGTAACCATTCATTTTGCTTGGTACTAAGATGTCGAATACAGCCTGCCTTGGTAAATAATTCAAAATATTTTCATTGATAGTTATACTGTCGAGTATACGTTCTCTATATCATCTAGGATTTTTCTCTAAAAGAAGTTTCAAATGTAGTTAAAACTGAGATTGGCTTCTATACGTCTACCTTTTAAGATATTGGTTTCATCAACAGAGATCTAATTTAAAAGTGTACATCTTGCTAGAGAACATGCTTCCTTGGTCTTTTGTATATGTTTGTAGTGTTTGTATTCATATCCTGTAGTTGACTAAAATAAAATAACCTTGCTTTTTCCTTAAGCCACAAGCCCCTCACCTGCATGCATGACTTGTATATATAAAAATGTAATGTAATTTCTGTAATTTCGCTTATTGTGGTTAGTACTGATTTTGGTTTATTAAACTTTATAAGGACTGTTTTTGGATCCAGTTTAAACTATATGATTATGTCAAATAGGTCCCGCTGAATCAAACACCGAATCTGTCACTGCAGGTAACCACCCAACACTCATCACCACCCACAGCAGATACACACTCACACGCTTTACCTCTATCTGTTTCACCTATGACCTCTGACCTCCATCCTTCTATCATTCTGCATTGCAATCTCACCACCACTATCTCTGTCCTTCAAACTCGCGTCATCATTGTGGTTTACAGTAACTGCAATCATTGATAAGTATTAGGCTAATCTAAATAAACTGGATTTTATTTTTTTATTTGAATTATCTGTAAATGTGATCGTACTCCCAACAGATGTTTTGTGTTTTGGTGAGGTCATGATGCATTAGTTTCAGTGCAATCACCCTTTGATTCCTAGAAATAATTCAGTTAATTAAAAGTTCAGTCGCGTAATTCTGATTCAGTTAATTAATAAAGTTTCATCTTACATTTTCCACAGGTTCACCAGGAGGTATGTGTCACTTTTTACCCATGCTATTTCTGCTATGCCAGTCATGCTTTCTGTCGATTAAATCTATTGGTAGTGTGTGTATGTGCGTCAGTTTTTCTTTTAAATGAGCTGTACTTTTGGGTCAGAAATACATATGTGAGAATGTGATATGCTGAGATATAATTTCACAAAATACAAGTGTCACTCCATCATTACAGAGATCCCCACTCCCACCAACTCATCAGACCCACCTACATCTAACCCACCTGCACTTACCACAAAAGGTAACGCTGACATCACCTCATCAAACTCACTCCTGCATTATTATTATTCCCTCATGCACAATCTCTCACACTCTGACCTCCATCTTCCTATCATGCCATGCTACAAGCACACCATCACTGAGCAAGAGGAGTTACTTATCTATCTATCTATCTATCTATCTATCTATCTATCTATCTATCTATCTATCTATCTATCTATCTATCTATCTATCTATCTATCTATCTATCTATCTATCTATCTATCTATCTATCTATCTATCTATCATCGTCTGTCTGTCTGTCTGTCTGTCTGTCTGTCTGTCTGTCTGTCTGTCTGTCTGTCTGTCTGTCTGTCTGTCTATCTATCTATCTATCTATTTATCTATGTATCTATCTATTTGTTATGCTCTCATTTAGTGATTTATTTATCCTTTCATTTGTTTGTTTGACCCAAGCAAGCCCTGTTAGGCCACACCAGGCTTCATATTTTTGATCATTCTGTATTGTTAATAATACGTTTTGCTTATCATAAAGATCCTGTGCTCAAACGACCCTGAAACCATGAGATCTAATTTTATGCACACATGGCAAGTTCTGCAACCATTAAAATACCAAATTACCCCCCCCCCCAAATAAATAAATAAATAAATAAAAATTGTAACTTAAAAATTAACACTTCACCAATCACAACAGACTGGGATCTCTGACCAATCAGAGCAGAGTAGACCAATCACAAGACTGGACCATCTGACCAATCAGAGCAGAGTAGACCAATCACAACAGACTGACCATCTGACCAATCAGAGCAGAGTAGACCAATCACAACAGACTGGACCATCTGACCAATCAGAGCAGAGTAGACCAATCACAACAGACTGGACCATCAGACCAATCAGAGCAGAGTAGACCAATCACAACAGTCTGAGTATCTAACCAATCAGTGAAGAGTAGACCCATCACAACAGACTGGACCATCAGACCAATCAGAGCAGAGTAGACCCATCACAACAGACTGGGCCATATGACCAATCAGAGCAGAGTCGACCAATCACAACAGTCTGAGTATCTAACAAATCAGTGAAGAGTAGACCAATCACAACAGACTGACCATCTGACCAATCAGAGCAGAGTAGACCAATCACAACAGACTGAGCATCTGACCAATCAGAGCAGAGTAGACCAATCACAACAGACTGGACCATCAGACCAATCAGAGCAGAGTAGACCCATCACAACAGACTGGGCTAGGGTAACCAAACGTCACAAAAAAATCTGGACAGTACCGAAATCTAAGCTGTTGTCCCGAGTCATGAATCCGGCCCTAATTGTCCCGAATTGAGTAGTTATTGTCTGATAAAACATTAAAAACGATCTCTGGATGTCGACTCGTCCTGTAGTCAGCTGGCGGCTCATTGGCTGCAGCATGTTTTTTGTTTCTTTTCTTTTTTTGTTTGTTTGTTTTTAAGTTCTACCCTAGGTGCGAATTTAGATATGCATTGATAAGCTGATTTTCATTAATTCGTTTGGTTGACATGGCTGTTGTACCGGAACCCCAACACGCCGCTAAAAAGCAAAAACATCTCTGCAGGTCCCGAGAGCAGTGGGTGGGAAAGTATCTATGTTTCCATAGTAGGCCTAATATTAATATATATTTTCAAATGATCCCCAAATCTAGAAATTCTTAAGCATCATTTCTCTTATATCTATATATTCCTCTGTAATTGTTTTTTTAACGATGAATTACATATCTGTTCTAAAAAAAAAATGCAACTAGCCACATAATCGTCAATATAGTAAAGCCTTTTAAAAAGCAGCACTTTTAAAAAGCAGCAGAAAACCCTTCTCTTTGGCACCAAAGCTGTTCTGTTGATTCTCAGAAGTGATTAAATGACCAAAAGTCCGGCAGTGCATGATGTATTTATGATGATGTTAATTAATAAGGGTTTATCTTGCACTTTCAATACCGAACAGTAACGGTAAGTTTCACTTTATGCGGATACTGATGCCTGATTTGAACTTATGGGTCGGAAATATATTTGATATGCTTGTCAATCTATCATTACAGTCACTCCCACCACGTCATCAGACCCACCTACATCTACCCCACCTGCATCTACCCCAGAAGGTAACGCTGACATCACCTCATCAAACTCACTCCTGCATCATTATTATTCCCTCACGCACAATCTCTCACACTCTGACCTCCATCTTCCTATCATGCCGTGCTACAAGCACACCATCACTGAGCAAGAGCTGCTATTTATTTATTTATATTTTATTTATTTATTATCTGAGACCCAAGCAAACCCATTTAGGCTACGCAGGCTTCACCTTTAATATCCTGCAATACAGTAATATTAATCATTTCACTTTTTTAATCAAAAATTCAGTTCCTTATTCATTCACTCATTAGATATAATATGCATTTGGTAATACCGAAATCTGTCCTGGGAACATTCCCGCACTCATCCCGCAGCAACACAGTCTGTATCTACAAGTGACCTACAGGGTACATGAAGGTGAAAGGGGTCTGGTCTTCCAGTAATCGTAGATCCCATACTGGATGAGCTAAAATGATCTTGCTTTTCCCTTCAGTCAAAGGCCCCTCACTCCCACCCACCAATCCAGAAAACTCACATTCAGGCAATGAAGGTAATGATTATCTTCTTTTTTGAATTACTCTCTTGCAGTAAGTGTTTATAGTCATTCACAAGTAAGATATTTCAAGGTGATAAAAGCTGAAATGTTTTTAAATTCTTATTTGGAAGGTAAAAATACATATTGAAAAATTATATCAAAAACAGTTATAAATTATCACAATTAAACAATTATCTATTATTGTACCTTTTACTGTTGAAATGCAACCAATAAAATTTTGGTATTTTTTATGCAAATTCATATCATTTAATATTGCTAAGCCTTGTACAATATTAAGTGTTAAATATCAATTCAGTAAAATTCAGTCCTTAGTAATCTTTCAATATTTCATTGATGTTTGCGTTAAATTATTTCATATTTTATTTAATCTTTGATCATAACTGTACATAAATGTAACATTTTGTTTGATCAGATGATCTTAATTATGCAGGACCCATTTCTTTCACATCAACCTCACCCCCACACAACCTCTCGCCACAAAAAGACACAGGTAACAGTGCGTTTAATGTTGTATTACATATTTTATTATTCATATATCTGTAAAAAACACATATTTATGAGATTTAATTTTATAAAATTATCATAATCATGAAGGGACCAGTTCTACAGTGAACCCGTCTCACACATCAACCTCACCCCCACGCACCTCCTCCTCACAACCAGACACAGGTAACAGTCCGTTTAATGTTGTATTACATATTTTGTATTCATATATCTGTTAAAAAAACTATTTATGAGATTTAATTTTATCAAAATATTATCATAATCGTGAAGGGACCAGTTCTACAGTGAACCCGTCTCACACATCAACCTCACCCCCACGCACCTCCTCCTCACAACCAGACACAGGTAACAGTCCGTTTAATGTTGTATTACATATTTTGTATTCATATATCTGTTAAAAAAAACTATTTATGAGATTTAATTTTATCAAAATATTATCATAATCATGAAGGGACCAGTTCTACAGTGAACCCGTCTCACACATCAACCTCACCCTCACGCACCTCCTCGCAACAACACACCACAGGTAACAGTGCGTTTAATGTTGTATTACATATTTTATTATTCATATATCTGTAAAAAAAACACATATTTATGAGATTTAATTTTATAAAATTATCATAATCATGAAGGGACCAGTTCTACAGTGAACCCGTCTCACACATCAACCTCACCCCCACGCACCTCCTCCTCACAACCAGACACAGGTAACAGTGCGTTTAATGTTGTATTACATATTTTGTATTCACATGTCTGTTAAAAAAACGTATTTGTTAGATTTAATTTTATCAAAATATCATAATCATGAAGGAACCAGTTTTACACTGAACCCTTCTCACACATCAACCTCACCCCCACGCACCTCCTCCTCACAACCAGACACAGGTAACAGTCCGTTTAATGTTGTATTACATATTTTGTATTCATATATCTGTTAAAAAAAACTATTTATGAGATTTAATTTTATCAAAATATTATCATAATCATGAAGGGACCAGTTCTACAGTGAACCCATCTCACACATCAACCTCACCCTCACGCACCACCTCGCAACAACACACCACAGGTAACAGTGCGTTTAATGTTGTATTACATATTTTGTATTCACATGTCTGTTAAAAAAAAAAACGTATTTGTTAGATTTAATTTTATCAAAATATCATAATCATGAAGGAACCAGTTTTACACTGAACCCTTCTCACACATCAACCTCACCCTCACGCACCTCCTCGCAACAACACACCACAGGTAACAGTGCGTTTAATGTTGTATTACATATTTTATTATTCATATATCTGTAAAAAAAAAAAAAAAAAAACATATTTATGAGATTTAATTTTATAAAATTATCATAATCATGAAGGGACCAGTTCTACAGTGAACCCGTCTCACACATCAACCTCACCCTCACGCACCTCCTCGCAACAACACACCACAGGTAACAGTGCGTTTAATGTTGTATTACATATTTTATTATACATATATCTGTAAAAAAAAAAAAAAAAAAAAAAAAAAAAAACATATTTATGAGATTTAATTTTATAAATTTATCATAATCATGAAGGGACCAGTTCTACAGTGAACCCGTCTCACACATCAACCTCACCCCCACGCACCTCCTCCTCACAACCAGACACAGGTAACAGTCCGTTTAATGTTTTATTACATATTTTGTATTCATATATCTGTTAAAAAAAACTATTTATGAGATTTAATTTTATCAAAATATTATCATAATCATGAAGGGACCAGTTCTACAGTGAACCCATCTCACACATCAACCTCACCCTCACGCACCTCCTCGCAACAACACACCACAGGTAACAGTGCGTTTAATGTTGTATTACATATTTTATTATTCATATATCTGTTAAAAAAAAACAACACATATTTATGAGATTTAATTTTATAAAATTATCATAATCATGAAGGGACCAGTTCTACAGTGAACCCGTCTCACACATCAACCTCACCCCCACGCACCTCCTCCTCACAACCAGACACAGGTAACAGTGCGTTTAATGTTGTATTACATATTTTGTATTCACATGTCTGTTAAAAAAAAAACGTATTTGTTAGATTTAATTTTATCAAAATATCATAATCATGAAGGAACCAGTTTTACACTGAACCCTTCTCACACATCAACCTCACCCTCACGCACCTCCTCGCAACAACACACCACAGGTAACAATGCGTTTAATGTTGTATTACATATTTTTTTATTAATATATCTGTAATATATATATATATATATATATATATATATACTGTATATATATATATATATATATATATATATATATATATATGAGATTTAATTTTATCAAAATATTATCATAATCTTGAAGGGACCAGTTCTACACTGAACCCGTCTCACACATCAACCTCACCCACACACACCTCCTCGCAACAACCAGACACGGGTAACAGTGAGTTTAATGTTGTATTACATATTTTTTATTCATATATCTGTTAATAAGAAAAAAAAACTATTTATGATATTTATTTTTGCCAAAATATCATAATCATGAAGGAACCAGTTCTACAGTGAACCCGTCTCACATATCAACCTCACCCTCACGCACCTCCTCGCAACAACACACCACAGGTAACAGTGCGTTTATTGGTGTATTACGTACTTTGTATTCATATGTCTGTTAAAAAGAAAAAAAAACGTATTTGTTAGATTTATTTTTTTCAAAATATCACAATCATGAAGGAACCAGTTCTACAGTGAACCCGTCTCACATATCAACCTCACCCTCACGCACCTCCTCGCAACAACACACCACAGGTAACAGTGCGTTTAATGGTGTATTACGTATTTTGTATTCATATGTCTGTTAAAAAGAAAAAAAAACGTATTTGTTAGAATTAATTTTTTCAAAATATCACAATCATGAAGGGACCAGTTCTACAGTGAACCCATCTCACACAACAACCTCACCCCCACTCACCTTCTCGCAACAACACACCACAGGTAACAATGCGTTTAATGTTGTATTACATATTTTTATTCATATTTTTATTCTGTTATTAACTGAAAATTTGTCATAAAAAATATCTGTGAACGGCTTGAATTTATTCGTTGAATGAGGCATTTTGGATTTAGGGAATGAACAAATTTGAAGTGATAAAACAAACTAGACTTTTGACGAGTTTTTAAAACATCGTTTAGAGAACCTAAACATATAAATGCATCAGGTTGCATTGATTTGTATAGTTTTTTAACCATTTTTTTTGCATTGTGATAATATTATTTAAATTTTTAGGATATATATTTTACAATACAAATCATCTCATGCATCTTATACAGGACTGTGTAAAAGTATTTATATGATAAACAAGGAAAAGAAAAAAGGAAGGAAAGACTAATAATTCTATAATAATAATAATATCAATATCAATATCATCATCCCTACTACCACCTTCTTGGATAAAAATGTATAGCAATAGTGATAAAATGCACATTATAAATGAAATAAGAATAAAGCTTATCAAATATCTAACACACACACACACACACACATATATATATATATATATATATATATATATATGAAGAGTTCAGATGCAAAAGCCTCTAAATGCCATTTGAAATTTTCTTCTAAAATGACCATTTTTATCAAGCTTGTATATTTAAGTTCAGTAATTTCACTTAAATGACAATTAATAGGTAATCTTCATTGTCATTTAAGTGAAATTACTGAACTTAAATATACAAGCTTGATAAAAATGATCATTTTAGAAGAAAATTTCAAATGGCATTTAGAGGCTTTTGCATCTGAACTCTTCATATATATATATATATATATACTTACACATACATCCAAATATACACAGATATGCATACCTATCTATAAGGGACATCTTACTTTACAGTAATAATCATAGTATATACAGTAGTACATTACAGTGATATTATTCATTGTTAGTTTGTAAACATGTGGTTGGGAGAGTGCGTTGGTCCGGTTCCAGGTTACTGATTTATATGAATATAAGTTCATATTTGCTTTGATACAATCTGTATTGTGAAAAGCGCTATATAAATATATTTGTTTTTTATTATTCGCAAATTTATCCATTTTCTCCAGCTTACTTCGCTTAAATATATTGCCAAGTTGATGCTTTTTACATTTTCATTTAAGGACATTTTAAAATAATGGGATCTGGTAATATGTTGGGTCTTCCTTATATTCCATAATAGACTGCAAAAGTATTTAAATGATACACATTTGCTCTAATAACCATTATAATTTAGGAGATAAGTCTGAAGATACGAACAAGAAAAGCACATCAATCTTACCCTCACTCATCTCCACGCAACAACAAAACACCCAAAGTTCCACTGCAGGTAACACTGCTTTAATCAGTTTTTCTTTAGGTTATTATGCTTAAAAATAATTTGAAATTGTTGAGTTGACTGTGTGTATTTTGTAGTAATACATTACAATTTAAAGAATTTCCTTTTTTTCTTTTTTTAATGACTATAAGAAAAACGTTTTATTTAATATGTTTTTCTTCAGTCTATATCATGTAAATCAGTTAGCATACAGTTTATGCAGAGTATGTTGGGTTGCCATGTGATTTCCAATAGTTTGATCAAATAACTATTATAATTTAGAGAACATTGCCGATTGTAAAAGCATTTCCTGCACAACTTACCCTTACACAACACCACGCAACAAAACGAACCCAAACACACTCCAGGGAACAGTGGGTAACACTTTATTTTACGGTGTCCGTGATACAGAGTAATTACTTAATTAATTACTTAGTAGTAAACATTGTAATTAATTAATAAGTAAGTAATAAGTAAGTTATGGAACAGCCTGTCCTTACAGATTGTAATTACGCTCATGTAATAGGCAGCTACTGTTACACATGTGTTACAGGCCGAGTTGGTTACATACGTGGGTAACACTTTATTTTACGGTGTCCATGATACAGAGTAATTACTTAATTAATTACTTAGTAGTAAACATTGTAATAACATGTAACAAAATGTAGTTAATATGTAACTAAGTTATAGAACAGCCTGTACTTACAGATTGTAATTACACCCATGTAATAGGCAGCTACTGTTACACATGTGTAACAGGCCGAGTCGGTTACATATGTGTTACCGACTTGGTACAATGTAACAAGTACTTAATATGTTACTAAGTTAAAAAGCCTGGAGTTACACATGGTCATTTTGTACCTTCTAAAATAAAGTATACCACATACTTAAGTGCACTTCACGAGTATCTTCATACCTTCTCCATCTGAATTATCCCCCTAGTCCACAGCTTAAATTATGCAGTAGCTTCTTAATTACATTCAATTTACATAATATTACACAGGGATAAGCTACGTAAAATAAAGTGTATCAAGATTGTACTTAAGTGTACTACATGTGTATCTACAAACCTTATCCATATATACTTTAGTTTGAATTAGACCTAACTCCCTCATTCACAGCATAAATGCATGCGGTAGCTCCCTAATTACATTGCAATTACACAGGGATAAGCTACGTAAAATAAAGTGTATCAAGATTGTACTTAAGTGTACTTCATGTGTAACTACATACCTTATCCATATGTACTTTAGTTTGAATTAGGCTTAACTTCCTCGTTCACAGCATAAATGTATGCGGTTGCTTCCTAATTACATTGCAATTACATAATATTACACAGGAATAAGCTACGTAAAATAAAGTGAATCAAGATTGTACTGAAGTGTACCTCATGTGTATTTACATACCTTATACACATGAAGAACACTTAGGTACAATCTTGATACACTATTTTAGAAGGTACAAAATGACCATGTGGAACTGCAAGCTTTTTTCCCACCTTAGTAACATATTTAAATACTTGTTGTTACATTGAGTAGAACAACATACTTTTTTATATAATTACACGTATGTAACCGACTCGGCCTGTTACACATGTGTAACAGTAGCTGCCTATTACATGAGTGTAATTACAATCTGTAAGTACAGGCTGTTCCGTAACTTAGTTACATGTTAATTACATTTTGTTACATGTTATTACAACGTCTACTACTAAGTAATTAATTAAGTAATTACTCTGTATCACGGACACCGTAAAATAAAGTGTTACCCTTCCTGATTAAATTCAATTTACATAATATTACACAGGTATAAGCTATGTAAAATAAAGTGTATCAAGATTGTACTTAAGTGTACTACATGTGTATCTACATACCTTATCCATATATACTTTAGTTTGAATTAGGCTTAACTCCCTCATTCACAGCATAAATGCATGCGATAGCTTCCTAATTACATTGCAATTACATAATATTACACAGGGATAAGCTACGTAAAATAAAGTGTATCAAGATTGTACTTAAGTGTACCTCATGTGTATCTACATACCTTATACACATGAAGAACACTTAAGTACAATCTTGATACACTATTTTAGAAGGTACAAAATGACCATGTGGAACTGCAGGCTTTTTTGCCACCTTAGTAACATATTTAAATACTTGTTGTTACATTGAGTAGTACAACGTACTTTTTTTATATAATTACATTGTACCAAGTCGGTAACACGTATGTAACCGACTTGGCCTGTTACACATGTGTAACAGTAGCTGCCTATGAGTGTAATTATAATCTGTAAGTACAGGCTGTTCCATAACTTAGTTACATGTTAATTACATTTTGTTACATGTTATTACAACGTCTCCTACTAAGTAATTAATTAAGTAATTACTCTGTATCACGGACACCGTAAAATAAAGTGTTACCTATTTCGATTAGATGTGTACTTACATTATCCCGACAGTTTCCACCAACTTTCAAATACGGAGAAATTTATAGTTTAATTCGAAGAAACGGGACGTTTCTTTATTTCCGTTTCGTCGTCCGTCTATGGCGTCATATAACCTTTGACTCCTCTATTTTCTAACTTCCTTGCGGAACCCGGCAAAACCACCAAACACAAAGGGGAACACTGGACTACCTCCAATAAAGCAAAGAAAATGACGAAGAAAAAAAAGTAAGACGTATTTTTATGCGTGTAAATCACGTGCCCGCTCACGAGCGCTCACTCAGACGAGATGCACTGTCCCCCGGAGCTGCTCTCGCATATAGCGCTCCCCGTTCACAGTAACCGTCGTCTTATTCAAATCAGCCAAACCTGCGCGGAAACCACGCCCACTCGCGGGAAAGCTGCATGTCGACGGTGATATTAGGTGAAACTGCTCTCAGAACGGAGGATGAACGCTGAGGCGGAAGATAGTCGTTTCGGCCCCGTTCACCAGCAGCATAGAATTATCAGTGAATGCCAGCTGGGGAAAGTTTATAAAACGATCCTGTGTAAAATGATCACTACTGAGGAGGGTGTTGCTCAGGTTGGCTCTACACAAAATGAATCCACCTCTTCTTGATGTGATCGCTTTTAGGAAATTTAAATAAAGACACCGATCTGTGTTGTATATCACATCCAGGTATGCATTTCTTTGGCAAAGGCATAGCAAGCTAGCAAACTGCAGACTGTAACTAATAGTACTGACGGTAACTCGTGATTGAGCGGCGAAGATCAGCCCCTCTCTATGGATCAGCCAACGTGCGTCATCAATTTGGGGCGTGTCCACGAGCTCTTGGGCTCCAATGCGTCATTGAGTCCTGTTTTTGCCCTGCCCCGTAAAATAGGGTGAAAAATTGTTTAACGGTCTAACTCCGTATTTCAGTACCTCACAGTTCACAGTCTTTGTAATATGTTTTAGCAATACATATGTAGGCTAACATTTATAATGTGTTTAGAATTTTTTTTTGTTGAATTGCCTTTACAGGGACTTTAACTTCATCATGTTTTTATTTGTTTACTAGTTTGTCCAGCCTAAATCATATAAATACTTGTACACATTGTTGCGCTTATAAGATAAACTTAATGTAACCGTTATCATTTAGATGAATGTGTAAACGCATGCAACACCTCATATTTTAAACATGCTGTATTAATGCGTTTATTTGTGTGAAGCAAGAGAGTGAGCTAAATGAGTTTGCAGTACTTCAATATCTGGGTCAGCAAGTTTTAACTCTTTTATTGTCACTTATCACCTCAACAACATTCAGGGAGCGTGGCCACCTTACCTGCAATCCCCACCACACTTCTTACCCCCAGTCAATCCAACTCAATCTTACCCCCACCCACCACCAGTCTCATCATGGGTAACACCACGCTCTCTGTACACATCATTACTGCTTATTGTGATCAAATTGCATGATTAACTTGTAAATATGTGCTTTTCTCAGGTACCACAGAAGACCTAAATAAATATAAATGTGAGTGTTTGTTTATTGCACCTTTTGTATGAAGTCAACTGCGATTGTGTTGTTCAGGACATATAGTTATTAATTTGTAAATGTTCCTACACAATTTCACACAGGTAAATACAACCTTACGATTAAAGGAACTGGAGAAAAAGCTCACCTGTTGAATATCTATGGCTCCCCTAACCAAACATACAATATCACGTTAATGGATAAGAACGGAATTGTGAAGGAAATACCATCTGAAACTAGTCCTGTTAAAATACTGTATGAATGGTTAAAACCATGCACTATTTACACTGTCCTTGTAAATGGTTGCGACCTCAACACAACCACGAATTTTACTTCCAGTGGTAAGTGTGTTACACTGGCAGTTAAAACACTACTCAAACAGCAAGCTATGGGACATACTGTACACTGACCTCAAAAAATATTTGGACACTTAAGTCACACTTAAACTTTTCTGGTCTGATCATAGTTTAAAAAAACTACAAATACTGATTTGATCATTAGTAATTTATTGGCAATAATTTTTGAATGTGTCTTTTTTAAGTATGCAAATACTTTTTGGGAACTTTCTATTATTTCTTTTGACAGATTGGAACAATAACACACAATGTATACTGTATGTCAGCTTCTTGAACTGCCCATTTGCATTGATTTTGTTTTGTTTGTTTTGGCTTTTACACAGAAAAAGAAAAAAGTGATCCCAATTATTCTGTGACAAGTGTGACCGATGAGAAAGTATGTTTTAAAGGAAACTTCAGAGATAAATGGAATCTGACTAGATGTTTTGAAATAAATGCGAAGGACTCTTGCAAATTCAAATCGGACGTCATTACATTGGAGACATGTAACTACACAATAAAGGTCCTCATGCCCCCAGGTTTGTATTCAATAAACCGAACGGATCTATCATTATTTAATTAACTTGTCATTGTGGAAAACATTCTCCATTTTTTTAAATAATACTAATAGTAATACATTTCTACAGCTCTTTAATCACAAATGTCTCTTTTTCACATCATGAGTTTGAATTTGAGTAGAACCGGCCACAGCACACGGGAAGCCGAATTAGAATTGAGATGATATTAATTGCAAAAATTAATTTCTAGAGCATTTCAATCACTGGAAACTCCCCAGATGTTCTGTTTTTAAACAGTTTAAACACAGCGTTGTGATCTCAGACCTGCGTTTTAATCAACTGGATGTTTCTGTTTCAGTCAAACCTGAAATACGCTTCAATGAGACTATTCCCTCTCAGTTCGAATGGATCAAAAAACCAGATCAATGTAATGCTTCATTTAATATCACTTGCGGTAAGTGTCATTTGACAGTAAGTAATGGAAATGTTTCACCGATCTTGTAAAAGATGATAAGCAGACTGATAATAGTTTTGCAGATTATGGATGAGTTTTCTCCTCTTTCTTTGTCAGGTGGGAATTATACTTACCGTTTAAATCACCCCGTGACATTATTACCTGGCAAACGGTATTCCTGCATTGGAGTATACAGTTATGAAAACCAACTCATCAAGAGTAAAAATCACTCCTTTGAAATAAATTGTGATTGTTCAAACGGTAGGTTTGGTTCCAAGTTTGTATCTTTAAATGTTTGTATCACCCCTTTAACTTGTCACAACAATTAATCATTTCTATAGAAACTCAGTTTTATTAGGTACAGCTTGTACCTCTTTGACTTATGGGCACCAATTAAACTTGAGCTCATGATTAGAGTGGGAATTTATTTTGAAGTCTATAGCACAGACAGTTTTCAAGATAGCTAGGTTTAAAATGATAAAACAATAGATAAACTGTTGAACAGAAATCAAATATCTATAATTTTATATGGACAGAATATTCGTCTTGATTTTTTTTCTCTTTGATTTTCTACAGATTGCAAGAAGAATGGAGAATTTACACGTACATCCAACAGCTCCTTTGTTATATCCTGGAATTCAACAAATTATAAATGCTCTGGGATTGAATTGACCGATTATAAAGCCAGATGTGACCATCAAATGTCTTGTATGAGTTTACTCTTTCTTTTAGTTCTCCCACTTAATCATCATTTGAATGTGTTATAGTTTGACATTGTTGGCATATTTTCTTTGTTAATATCTGAGGATTTTATTGATATAAGCAATGTTAGCAGGTATTTAATGTCTTATACAGGTATGTTTTGGATTTTCAGGGGAAAACTGTACAAAAAACAAGAAAAATAGCACAGAGTGCACTATAAAAGGTTTGGAAGCATATACCAACTATACATGCACTATTAAGGCAAAGTTCAATGACAAAGAATACACATTAACCAAACTTTACAAACAAACAAAGTCTTACAGTAAGTGTCTTTTTTTTAAATATCTCTTTCAATATATTTGCCCAAATAATACAGTTGTGTTTATTTTTTACTTAATCAGCAGAAAATGCTAATTTCTTCTGAGAGACATTACTTGTTTCTGTTATTCTCTTTATTTTTTGTGGTTATTTCCTGAATATAAAGATGTTTTGTCCAAATGTCATTTTTATTATCTAAACAATGTGCATTGTATTTTTAAAATGTGTTTGGTTTCACTCTGTTTAATAGATCCTCTTTTCCAACCATCTATTCATTTCATCTACCCTTCTCACAATTCTATTAAAATAAATTGTGACGATAAAAACATAAAGTGGAATGGAGGAAAGGGAAAATACAGAGCTGAAATCACGTACAATGAAAAAACCATCTACTCTAAAAATGAGAGTACTTGCCAGTTTTCCTTTGAAGATCTTTACTACCTTGCAACGTATGAAGTTAAGGTATTTAATTCCCACTTAATGTCTTTCAGAATCTGTCATTTACATATACCAAAGAGTTACTTATGTTGGAATTGCAATTTTTAGGCTGGTAGGATTGCATTGTTTTCATTTGTGTTTCACTATGCGCATTTATCCGTTTTAGGTTATAGCCACGAATAAAGAAAATTTTTCTTCTTCCGTGTTCTCTGGAGCTCATACTAAATGTAAGAACAACATTTTCTCATTCTGACCCACCTAGAGGAGATATTAGCCAACTGAACATAAATTATGTCATTTTATCTGTTAAATATAAAAATATTCAAAGTACAATAGTGGATCAATGGGCATCAAAAAATTAATCAAAGTTGTCCTAACACAAGAACGGGTTTGTTCAAAATTCATGCATAACTTTGATGTTCTCGATCCTCATCAAATGTTGACTACTATGCATTCGGTAATTGTTTTTGTTACACTGGCCAATTTTTTTTCAAATGAACTGTTACATATTCTGCAAACAAAAAAAGATAAAGCATAGTATTGGCTGATCATGTGATCTTAACTTTTATTTTACTTTTTAAAGAACATGACTTTTGGGGAGTAAATAAATTGCAGAATGCGCCTTTAAATGTGTGAAATACTAACCTACGTTCATCCTCAAATACATTCCTTCTTTAGACAACGACAAGGCTGTCATTGGATTCCTGACGTTCCTCATTGTTGTGACATCGATTGCGCTGCTCTTCGTGCTGTTCAAAATTTACCTTCTCAAACGAAAGCAGTGAGTGTCACAGTTTCTCCCAGCTGCTCTCTGAACTCTGTTATCACAATGTTTTCTGTACACCACAAAATTAAGCACAGCTTTAAATGTTTCTGATGGGATTTCCCACCACAGGAAACCTGAAGACGAAGAGATTCCTCTTACACGTATGTCATTTAATCTCCTATCAAAGTCAATTCAGTGTATTTTGAAAGTGAATTGATTTAAGAACTCATTGGTTCTCCGTCTCCTCATAGCACCACTGCGTCCAGTCGAGCCCATTTACGCAGACAATTTAATCGACGCTTACAGGACCAAGATCGCAGATGAGAGTCGTCTGTTTATGGATGAGTTTCAGGTGATTCTTTATATGATACATCTATAGTATCTGCAAACTGCTGTTGAAATATAATGAGAAATGCATTGAGATTCTGCTTCTCCTCAGAGCATTCCCCGAATCTTCTCCAATTACACCGTCAAAGAGGCAAAGAAACCGGAAAACCACTCCAAGAACCGCTACGTTGATATTCTGCCTTGTAAATATCCATAACAACATCTGTTACCCACAATTCCTTGTAGTTTTCAATCTGAGAATTGATCGTTTTACGCATTGATTTGCAGACGACTATAATCGCGTTCCTCTCTTAACTGGAGGAGAACGTGACTACATCAATGCCAGCTTTATCGAGGTGAGGTCGTATAAACACACATATTTCAAAGCACAAGAATCATTTTCACAATTTCTGATTTAATAATTTATAATTTACAGGGATATCAAGAGCCAAAGAAATACATTGCAGCCCAAGGTATAATTCCTCTTATTAGACAATAGTGATTTTAATTATTTGTATTATTGTGTTTCTGTTCAAGTGGAAATAATAATAAAAAAACAGTTGTGATCATTCTAAATTGTGATTGGCCGAGGCACATTCAAAGTGGCCAATGAACGCACACTTTGACCCCACTTTTGCTTGGAAAACTTAAAATGCAGGGAAATTGACTACGCCAACAATTAAGGTTATTAAATTTAACAATGAACTGCCATATGAGGTTTAAATAATAGCTACATTTCCATTTTTGTTTTCCAGGGCCCAAGGATGAGACTATTGAGGATTTCTGGCGAATGATTTGGGAGCAAAAATCATCGATTATTGTCATGGTCACCCGTTGTGAGGAAGGAAACAAGGTAAGTGGTTGTATTTGGTCTACTGTATTTTAGTTTGTATTTATTTACTATTATAGTATTTATTCATATTTTGAATAAGCTTTTTATATTAATTTTAGTTTTTTCTTTTAAAGGAGTAGTTCAATTTTGAAAAAACTTTTGCTGATAATTTACTCACCCCCATGTCATCCAAGATATCCATGTCTTTCTTTCTTCAGTCGAAAAGAAATTATGGTTTTTGATGAAAACATTCTAGGATGGAAACCAAATTGTTCAAGGTCCAAATGAGAGTTTCAGTGCAAACTGTAAACTATTCAAAGGGCTTTAAACGATTCCAGACGATGAATAAGGGTCTTATCAAGCAAAATGATCGCTCATTTAAAAAAAAATTTTATAAGCTTTATAAGTTTTATAAGCTCAAATGCTCGCCTTGCTCTGTTCTGTGACACACGTCTGTGACTCTCTTGTTCAAATTCATTCATCAAAATGAACAAATCTTTTTCTGAGTCATTTGGTTCATTCAACGAACGAATTGACTCGGAAAAAGATTTGTTCAATTTGATGAACGAGTTCGAAGAGTTTGAACAGTTTGCACTGAAACTGTCTTTTGGACCTTGAACCGTTTGGTTCCCAATGAAGTCCATTATATGGAGAAAAATCCTGGAATATTTTCACTAAAAGCTTTAATTTCTTTTCGACTGAAGAAAGAAAGACATGGACATCATGGATGACATGGGGGTGAGTAAATTATCAGCAAAAGTTTTTTGAAAAGTGAACTACTCCTTTAATATTTCTACATATTTTACTTTAGTTTTTGCTTTAATATTTGTACTTAAAGTGAGTATTTATTTTATTATATTATTTGTTCATTTATTCGTTAGATAGTTAGTTAGTTACCAAAACATCATTTCTAACAAGTTTTTCAATTTAATATTTATAATTTATCTTAGTTACCGAAAACTATTAGTAGTAGTAGTTTTTGCTTTACCTTTTTGCTAACAATAACAACAGTCTTTGCTTCAGTCTCAGTTTCATCCATCTTCATCATAAAGACCCTGAAAGTGAATGATACCCACTGACTGCTGCATGTTTGTCCTCTCAGATCAAATGCGCGCAGTACTGGCCATGTCTGGACAGAGAGACTGAGATTTTCGATGATTTTGTCGTGAAAATCCGAGCCGAGGAACACTGCCCTGATTATATCATTCGCTATCTGGTCCTGGCCAATGTAAGTGTGGTCTGGACATTCTTACGTGCTTTATTCAGACGGTTTTAACTTATTAAAGTGTGTGGGTGTGTACAGAAGCGAGAGAAAGCCCCAGAAAGAGAGGTCACTCATATCCAGTTCATCAGCTGGCCTGACCACGGAGTGCCCGGAGACCCCAGCCTGCTTCTGAAGCTCAGGAGAAGAGTCAACTCCTTCAAGAACTTCTTCAGCGGGCCCATCGTGGTCCACTGCAGGTAAGACAGGACCGAAAACATTACTTCCTATTAAAAAGGTATTTGTCTAAAGGGTCAGTTGGAGTTGATGAATGTTAATGTGAATGTTGGCGTGTCGTCTATAGTGCAGGTGTTGGCCGCACAGGAACCTATATTGGCATTGACGCAATGATTGAAAGTCTCGAGGCGGAGGGAAGAGTGGACATCTATGGATTTGTAGCGAAACTACGTCGCCAGCGTTGCCTCATGGTTCAAGTAGAGGTGAGTCTGCAGGGGGAAAAGTTTGGTTCGGAATACTCAGTTTGGTCATATAAACTAAATGATAAACCTAAACTGGGCTAAATATTACGAGAACATGCAACAATTATATTTCGATTGATATCTAAGTGTTATTTGCATAAATAAAACACTCATTTGGTTAGTTCACCTATAAATGAAAAACTGTACTCACCCTTAAGTCATTTACAAACCTGATGTCGTTCATCTTCAAAACACAAATGAAGATCTTTTAAGTGAAATCTGAGAGATTTCTGTCCCTCCATTGACAGCGACGCAACGACCACCTTGACTCTTTAAAACATTCATAAAGAGCTCGTAAAACTAATCCATATGAATCGAGCAGTTTAGTCCAAATTTTCTGAAGAGACTCGATCGCTTTATAATAATGAGCATCAAAAAGATGTGTTTTGAAGACGAACAAAAGTATTATGTGTTTGGAACGGCATGATGGTTTTCATTTTTGGGTGAACTAGTCCTTAAACATTTATAGTTTTTGCTTTAAAATGTACATAAAAACACATGTTTGTTTTTTTATTATCTATAAAGAAATCTAGCAATATTGGGTCCATTTTGGTCTCAAAGCCTTGCCAAATGTTTTATCATTTTATTTTTTAAATACGTTTTATTTCACACTTCAAAAATATGTGTTAAACTACTGGAACTAAAGGAGTGAACTACTCCTTTAAGTCTGGCAAAATTGGTTTGGGTGACAAAATATGACAAAAAAATCTTTTGTAGCACCCTTTGCTTTACATCGGGATGGGTTAATTCATATTTAAGTGTGTGTGTGTTGTTGATTGTTTCAGGCCCAGTACATACTGATCCACACCGGTCTGATAGAGCACAACCAGTTTGGAGAGACAGAGCTCTCATTGGCTGAATTCCACTCAGAGCTCAACACCCTAAGACATAAAGATGGAAGTGAACCCAGTTTGCTTGAAATGGAGTTCCAGGTTTGTCCTCCTATGATTGTCACCTGTTTATGGACACTGAAGTGTTCTGTAATGTGTATTAGATTATTAATGCAGCATGTTTTCTTGTTGTTTTTTCATAAAGAGACTCCCCAAATTTAAAAACTGGAGGACATTCAACACAGGAAGCAGCGAGGACAACAAGAAGAAAAACCGCTACTCGTCTGTTATCCCATGTGAGTGTTCAACACCAACTTTATTCATGTTACAACATCATACATCACATTTACAGAACATATACACCATATTATTTATTCGGAGTAACCAGCAAACACTTCTGTTGCAGATGACTTTAACCGAGTCCTGTTTAGACTGGACATTGAGGGCAACCAGACCAGTGACCCTGAGGATGAGGAAGACTATTCATCAGATGAGGAAGAAGAATCGAATGAATACATCAACGCTTCATTCATTAGTGTACAAAACTTGACTTAATATTATCTAATATATTATTATTATTAATTATAGTAATTAGATCGGAAGAGAAAATGTGCTTAACTGTAATGAAAATAATGTAAAAAACATCTTTCTTCCTCTTTTGAATAAAAAGCTTTGTTTCATTCTTATATATTTGTGACTTAGTTATATACGATTTATGAGAAAATGAAATAGCAGCCTTATAGTTGCAATAGAAGTAAGTGATTATAATATGTAAAACTCAACCAAATATGCTTGTTATTGCTTTCCAACAGGGCTACTGGTGTCAGAAGAGTCTGATCGCTGCACAGGGGCCTTTACCAAACACAACAGAGGAGTTCCTGCTCATGCTGTATCAGCAACAGGCTAAAACACTGGTCATGCTCACCGACTGCCAAGAGGACGGCAAGGTACGACCTCCCACAATACCAGACTGAGACAGACAGACACATAGACAGATGGATGGATGGATGGATGGATGGATGGTTGGTTGGTTGGTTGGTTGGTTGGTTGGATGGATGGATGGATGGATGGATGGATGGATGGATGGATGGATGGATGGATGGATGGATGGATGGATGGTTGGTTGGTTGGATGGATGGATGGATGGATGGATGGATGGATGGATGGATGGATGGATGGATGGATGGATGGATGGTTGGTTGGTTGGTTGGATGGATGGATGGATGGATGGATGGATGGATGGATGGATGGATGGATGGATGGATGGATGGATGGATGGTTGGTTGGTTGGATGGATGGATGGATGGATGGATGGATGGATGGATGGATGGATGGATGGATGGATGGATGGATGGTTGGTTGGGTGGGTGGGTGGATGGATGGATGGATGGATGGATGGATGGATGGATGGATGGATGGATGGATGGAAGATAGATAGATAGATAGATAGATAGATAGATAGATAGATAGATAGATAGATAGATAGATAGATAGATAGATAGATAGATGCATGCCCAGTTTCTCAGGCCATATCTGTATTTTTTCCCAGGATTTCTGCAGTCAGTACTGGGGTGATGAAAAGAAAGTGTTCGGAGAGATGGAAATTGAGGTGAAAAAGACAGAAAGCTTCCCAACATACGTCAGACGGCACCTGGAACTACAGTCCTCAAAGGTAACCAAAGTCCTTGTCCTTGCCATGAATATCTGTCGTCATTAAAGGGTTAGTTCACCCAAAAATGAAAATGATGTCATTAATGACTCCAGTTCATCGTAATCCAGTTCATCTTCGGAACACAGTTTAAGATATTTTAGATTTAGTCCGAGAGCTTTCTGTCCCTCCATTGAAAATGTATGTACGGTATACTGTCCTTGTGCAGAAAGGAAATAAAGACAAAGTAGTCAAAAGACAAAATCATCAAAGTAGTCCATATGAATGTTTTGAAGCATCGAAAACACATTTTGGTCCAAAAATAACAAAAAAAAAAAAACTACGACTTTATTCAGCATTGTATTCTCTGTGTAAACAATAGGTCTTACTTTTTGGGTGAACTAACCCTTTAACTGCAGACATGTTTTCTGATACACATGAAGTAATTGATCCATCTTGGGTCCTATAATAGAAGAAAGAGATCTTGAAGGTGGATCAGTACCAGTTCCTGAAATGGAGAAGTGGACTTCCTGAGAACGCTCAGGAGTTAATAGAGATGATGAAGAACATCAGAGAGAACGGCAATTACGACAACAGCAAAATGAACCGGAATGTCCCTGTAGTGGTGCACTGCAAGTAAGTCCCAATACGAGAGACTTTTCTTTCCCAGATGGATGGATAAATGCATTTCAAAATGTCCTTAAATTTTTTTTCCAGCAACGGATCGTCGCGCACTGGAATCTTCTGTGCCTTATGGAATCTCATGGACAACGCATTGACAGAAAAGTTGGTGGACGTCTTCCAAGAGGTCAAAAACTTGCGCAAGGAGAGGCAGGGAATGGTGGAAACATTCGTAAGTTTTTGCTCCGTAAATAAAAACAATAGATTTATCTCACAATTTCACCAATTATAATTTTCAAAAATGTCCTTTATATATATATATATATATATATATATATATATATATATATATTCATCCCATAACTAGCCTACATTTATTATTTTTACTCTGCCACAAGAATGGGCTTCCTTAAAATACAGATATGTTTTCACACACGAAAAAAAGCATAATCGTGTCTTTCATGGCCATTTTATCATGTTCTATGAATCACGTAGCCTATCTTTGCTAAAATGTTAAAAGAGTGCTTTAAAGAGGTTTCAACTCAAAATTAAGTGTGGTTTGCAAATGTATATCTCACAAAAGTTCTTCAATGATCAATGAACAGTCTATCTTTTGCTGCTCGTTCAAAATGCTCAAGTAGTTGTCACCACTCCTCAGGAGCAGTATCAGTTCCTCTACGCGGCTATAGAGGGCGCTTTCCCGGTGCAGAACGGCTCCGTAAAGACGCCAACTGCAAACGACACTGCGCAGATCGTCAACGAAACGACGGCGCTCCTCGTCGAGCCCAGCAGCACTACCGGTGCTGAGGAGAAGAAGGTGGAGGAGGAGAGCAAAGCCCCAGACAGCAAAGACCCAGACAACAGTGAACAGCAAGCCTCGGAGAGCAGCACTGCAGCGGCTTCACCAGCAGAGGGAGACAGCGAGAAAACAACAACAACTGAGGGCACCACCAACGGCCCTGCTGTTACCGTCGAGGTTTAAAGGCTCAAACGTTTTCTCAGCATTTGACACCAAGTGTCTCAAAAAGATGATTTTTTTTAACTAGTGGTTATTATGCTTTTGATTTGATTTGTTTTACATTAGAGTTCGACTGTACATTTGAGAATTCAGGTCGGATCAGACGGATCCGTTACAACGTAAGTTTCTGCCTCAGGTTAAAAAAACTTTCTGTATAATTATGCTGTTTGTGTGGAATCTGTGCATATCGATAATTTTTATTCACACGTGTAAAGGTTTTGCTTTATGATTTGATTTTTAGGCTATCAAATTGCGTTTTTGAATGTATTGTAAAATAAGACCTTACAAACGATGTTTTATTTTATTTTAGTGTTGTAGTTTAGAAAATGTTTCAAAGCACAATCTTATTGCATATACATTATGTTTGTGAGCGTTGAAAATAAGGCAAAGATTATGACTTTGCACTACATGGCTGTCATCAAACTATCTTAATTTCGCTGTTTTTCTCAATCGCTCAACACGTTTCTTTTTAAGCAGATGTAACTTATCGAAAAACAATAAAAGATGGCTTTTACAATACGACTGTTGAGTTTTAATTCATTGTAATTAATCATTATCAAAATTGGCCTAGAAAACCCATAGGCTAATCGTAATTAAAGGTAGTTCACTTTAAAAAAACTTGCTTACAATTTATAAAACTTACGAATGATTTGATTCGGAAAACGATTCGTTTGTTTTGACGAATGAGTTCGAACAGTCACTAGCTACAGAGCAAGCGAGCATTTGAGCTTATAAACCTTAAACTTTGTTTTTTTTCAAATGAGCGATCGTTTCGCTTGATAAGACCTTTATTGGTAACGCTTCCTTTTACAGTACAGTACTTACAGTGTACTTACAGTCTACTTACCTAGAAATTACTGCTAATATAAGGTAAGTACATGGAAAAGGGTTAGGTTTAGGGGTATGTTCAGGGTTAGTACTAGTTATTACCTAGTAATTGTGGTTACTAAAATAAGTACATAGTATTTACATGGGTAACTGGACTGTAAAAGGAAGCGTTACCCCCTTATTCATCGTCTGAAAACGTTTAAAGCCCTTTGAATAGTTTGTAGTTTGCACTGAAACTGACTTTGGACCTTGAACCGTTTGGGGCCCAGTAAAGAGCATTTTATGGAGAAAATCCTGGAATGTTTTAATCAAAAACCTTAATTTCTTTTCGACTGAAGAAAGAATGACGTGGACATCTTGGATGACATGGGGGTGAGTAAATTATCAGCAAAAGTTTTTTTTTTTTTTTTTTTTTTTAAGTGAACTACTCCTTTATAATAAGCCTTTGTAATACAAACATTAGCCACAAGATGGCGCTTGTCAACAAAGAAGCGAGTACAACAGACTTTATCAAGCTTTTTCTAGAATTGATATACGTTTTAAATACAAATGTCTTTGTAATTGGTAAATATGTGAGTTCCTGTCACTGAGGATATTATATTTTTTATGATTTGTGAATGCATTTAATAGTATTTTAATATAAATGTGAATGAGAGTAGGCCTATTAAGATTTTTTTTTTTATTTCAAAAATACGGTGTAAAGGGGAAATGTTGTAAGTGTAAAGGTGAAAATGTTTTTGATTGAAATTATGGTTTTGTTAACTGAGGTCTCACTTCATTCATTTTCCGTACGTCCCTTTACAGTGATTCGGGAGATAGAAATTGTCTTATCATAACACACTGGAATAAAAAAAGTCATATTAGTGAAGGCCCAAATCCAGTGGCTAATTGTATAAAATGAGAATTTAAAGCTCACTTTCTATTTTATTGCTTAACCACCACCACACACACGATGAAGATGAAAATTAAAAATGATACTGCGTTTAAAATATAATTTTCCACTTAAATATAAGCCTTGCATTGATCTAGCTAATTATGCCTGCAGCAATTTTGACCTTTAGCTGTAAATACGTGCTAAACCTTGTACGATTATAAAGGGCAGCCCGAGGTGAACGCGAGCGGGTTTCGCTGTGTGTTCGGGTCACAGAGGGAAATTCCCTTTAAATAAATCATCAGTGAATCTGCGGAGCAGCATTTGCATTCAGCTGTCACGTGTAACTCCACCTAGCTGTGCAATTACCATACCATCTTCCTTGCAACATTTCTGACTGTTGTTTCCGTCTTTGAACATATAGGCTACTGTAGGTTTGTGTATTTGTTTCAGAATCAGCCTCTGGGCCACTGCATAGGGTATATCTGGCCTTATACTCTCTGTAATTAGTGTGTTTCTCTGTTTCACCTCTAATGAGCACTTCAAGCTCACACTAAATATAGCAGATAAGTTGAGGGATGTTCAAATGTTCTCCGCGGTTCCTCGTTATGCATGCTAACATGCTAATGGCCACGCTGCATGTTTGTGATGGCCAGAAAATGGATGAATAGGCTGTGAGCGAAGGGCTTTATATTTAATGCTTATTCACAGACACTTTATAAGTTCTTCCTTTTAGGACTTTAAGGCACAAACACTGCATTTATAATGTAATAGGTTTGTTTTAAATGCACACAAACATGATCTGAGATTAATATTTAAGTTTCATTTTTATTTTTATTTTTAGCGACACGTTTCGAGTGGAATGTTTTATAGCTATTTGTTAGTTTTCTTTTTAGGTCGAGCTCATTACATTCACTTTAGAAACAAAAATTCACAAACAGAAAATGATTTTTATTTTAAATAATAGCTATGTAACAATTTTAGTTAAAATGTTATACAGGCGGCTACAATAGTATGCTCTTTGGGATAGTAGCTAGTTTGTTATTATTATAATATTTATGCTATGTCTTGATAATTTTCTAGGAAACCATTTATTTTTCTTTGTTTGATTGTTTGTTCTTTTTGTTAGTCTTCTTGGAAGAAACACAAACAGTTCACTTTAGATTGTTATTAAAAAGTGTAATGATAAATCGTAAGTTTATCACGGTAGTGTCAACAAACCGAATTTCAAAGATGTTTGCATTTAAACTATGGGCTGTCAAACGATTATTCGCGATTAATCGCATCCAAAATAAAACTTTATTTTACATAATATATGTGGGTGCACTGTGTATAATTATTTTATATATATAAATATACACACATGCTTGTATATATTTAAGAAATATTTTCATATAAAAAATAATTATACACTGTACACCCACATATATTATGTAAACACAAACTTTTATTTTGGATGCGATTAATTGCGATTAATCGTTTGACAGCCCTAATTTAAACGTGTTTTAGGCTAAAAACATTCCCCCATCTGTTATTGGTCGGAAAATCTGGTAACCTCGCCCAAAACTCACACTATTGGCATAGATCATGGCTGTTTGTTTGTTTGTTTGTTTGTTTCCTAGAGCATGTATTTCTTAATATCTGTCAAATAGTCAGACATTTTATGTACGTTTGCACATTTGATGTGGCTCTGTTCACGATAACTTGTTAACTATGACAATAAAGAATAAAGATACTAAAAAATGTTCTAAACATGAAAGAATAGCAGACTCCGCACCACAAAACAATAAAGATTACGCACAGAGAAACAATATCGTTGGAATCACTCTCAGAACATTTTTTTCAACTGATGATGAATGGTTAAACATTGACAGCAAAGACTATAACACTCTTTGTTGATAGCTAATCAGAATCTATTCCGCCTTAGTTCGAGCATTTAAAATGACAGACCACAACTAGGGGGCGCACTTATAATAAAGTTGTGATTATCATTATTGGTGTTAGCAGGTCTTTATTCTACATAATAATAATAATTTAAACCAACCTAAAAGCCCGTTCACACTAAAAACGATAACTACAGCCTAAATATAACTACATTTAGTGTCCAGCAGCGCTGCAGGCTTGTCGTCTGCCATTTTAATTGCGCGTGCAGGATGGATCCTGATTGGCTGTCAATGTTTTTTTACGCTTCATAACTTGAAAAATAGTTCTGACAGTGATTCCAACGATATCGTTCCTCTGTGTCATTATTCATAGTTGTGGTGTGAACTCTGCCATTCTTTTATATTTAAAATGATTGTTAGATCTGTATTTTTATCGGTAGTCCTTGTTGTGAATGGGCCTTAGGACACAGACCTACATTTTAATCTTTGGACATATCAAAGATTCATTCATAGATGGATCAATGACTATAAATGTGCTGACACATATGTGGCCCCTTCAGAGACGTCCCGAGACTCAGATTCAGATGGCCAGGCCTCAGGTGACGCTCTGCTCCACAGCTGGAGACCCATAACATCAGTAACAGTATCTGACTGTGGAGATGATGAGCAGGTCTGGCTTTGAGGGTGCGCACTTATACCCCATTTTACATTCAGATGGATGAAGTGACCCGAGAAGGCACAGTAAGTCTGCTTCGACATGATGGAGCTTGCAGCGAGTGTGTTTCAAGGTTTCTGAGCGAGGTGTACACGTGACCGTCCGAGACGGCCCAGCCCCAGACTGAGTATTCTAATGCAAACAAGGTCTCTCAGCACACAAAGAGGCTACATATCTCATACAAAAGATGTGTTGAGCCCGGACACAACCCACACAGTGTCCAATGTCCTCATACAGTCATGTTTTGTCTCTCTCTCTCGTTCTGTGTGAGTCTTGAGTGGTACAGGCCTGGAACAATGAGGAATTCACACACAAACACACTTAAACACATTTGGTGTTTTAGTCTCTTAAGATCACGTCTGTTATGATGTGTGAATACAAGATTTCAAGTTTTCAACGTTTTAGTCTTGTCTGCTTTGAGCAATTTTATATCATATGAATTATTTACGTATCTGTAAATGCATCCCACAGTAACAATTTTTTGAAAGCCAAAATCAAATTGTTATAATATTATTGGTGAGGCATTTAACATTACTATGTTTTTTTGGACAAGGTAGTTTTTGGACATTCAGTGCTACGTACAAAAGTACCATTATTTTATATTTATTTTTTGTACATTTGAATCATGTTAAAACCGTGGTATGCAGGGAAATAGCATACAATGCTACTTGAATATGGCAAATATTCACTTAAAAGTGCAAAACTATTATGTTTTATAGTACATAGCACATATTAAAAAAATGGTACCGTGATGTATCAGATGGTGATACCATGATAATTTGATATAAACCGTACTGAAATGTATGCAAAAGCATAATTTTTTGAGACATGGTTTATAGTATTCTGTGAAGTAGAACACCATTTACTGAATGACAGCAACTTTATCTGAATTGTTAGACATGCAATATATTTTTTAGGGGTGTTTGTTTTGTGGTACTGTGGTGTGCCATGTAAACACCATTTACCATAAGTGAAAGCCCTTTTGTTTTGTTATATGAGGTTATGTTGTTATGCCATTTTTTTTGGACGGTTTGTTAATATGGAGTACCATGTACACAACAATTATAAACGACAGCCATTTTGTTTGTTTTTTTGGACACTGTAACATGCAAATACCATCATATTTTGGACATGCCATTTAACATCACATACCATAAATGACAGCCATTTTGTTTTGTTGGATACGGTAACATGCAAATAGCCTTTTTTGGAACATGTTTTATTTTGTGGTACTGTGGGGTACCATGTAAACAGCAATTTACATAAAATTTATTAAGTGTAAGAGATCACTCAACGCAGGCGATATGTCATGCCCTAAATTAATATGATTACCGTAACTAAATGTATTTTTCCATGTAATAAATTTGAATTGAATTGAATATTTATATTTTTTTTAATATTTCAGGACATTTTTTATGGTCATATGTGACAATTTAATGGTTATTTATTATAAATAATAATAAAAATGAAAAATTATTATTAATAATAATTATTATTTTATTGCAGCATAGGATGGCCAAGTATGATGTGAAGGTGTGTGTTTTGCCATAGTGAAATCATTGCTGTTATGCTGTGGCCCTTCCAGCCTGTATACAAGACCTTTTCAATTGTGGCTCACAGGACATCATGGCAGTAAATGATACATGTGCTGGACTAATTCATGATTGTATGTGTAGTGAATGGGTGTGCCTGGCAGGGCCACTGTCCCAAATAACTGTGACGCTCTATTGCATGGCTCATTGTTGCGCGATAACACAGTGCCGGGATGACAGACGCCCCCACCCCCTGAAACACCAATCAGATTCCACGTTTCCAGCATATAATTCCCCATGTAGGGGCCATTTATGAGGCATTATGGGAGCACTTTAAAATCTCATTAGACGGGACAGCTGCACTTCGATACTGCATGCTGCTTTAGCCATTTCTATTATTGCTGCTGGGGATAGCGCTACCCCCTCTGTTTTGAGATGAGCCCCATTTTGGGAGCTTAAATGGAGCTAATTGTAAGCTAAGTCAAGAGTGGCGTCTTTGCAGGCGGCATGATACATAGTAAAAAC
This sequence comes from Cyprinella venusta, assembly GCA_038021265.1. Classification (NCBI taxonomy): domain Eukaryota; kingdom Metazoa; phylum Chordata; class Actinopteri; order Cypriniformes; family Leuciscidae; genus Cyprinella; species Cyprinella venusta. The sequence continues at coordinate 10,798,147 of CM075887.1, read as the reverse complement.
TGTAATGCCGCAGGCAGAAAGAAGGCAGTAAAAAATGATTCATCTGAAGTGTTTGTGTACGTACAGTGAGCAAGGGGTCTTGAACATGCAAAGAGATGGAAAAATATAATTTCTAAATTCACCAGCAGCATGTGAATTAACATTTCTTTGAATAATTAGCATAAATATTATGAATCAAGCTCTCCTCAACTCACTGGTGGTTTCATAATCTCATAATTGCAAAGGGCAATCCAAAATTAAGTAAGAAACTTGGTCAAATAACAAATATAATACACATTTTTGTATTTCTCTTGAGCCTGAAATGCTAATAGGCTAATCTAATATGCATTGTAAAATTTGCAAATATGAAATTGTTAGGTCTTTTTTTTACTTGATCATCTGACCCATCAGTGGTTAATTATTTCACATAAAATAATATTTTTGAAAGAGCCAGTTATTTTACTACATTTTTAGTTTAGCTGACAAGTTGTTTTTTACAGTATGACGGACAACACTTAAAATGAAATGCACTAAATATATTAAAAATATATTCTTAAATAATTTAATGTAGCCATATATAAAAAAATAATATGTAATTTGATGCTAGTGTGTTTTCTAATAGATTAGAAAATACTAATCTATTAGAAGTACTGTATTTTGTGTAGAGGAGTAATTTTATAATTATAGTGTCACTAAATATGTGATCAAGAGGAAGTGACATCATCTTCAGTCTTCACTCTTCAGAGGAGCAATTCAAACTTGGTAAGTTCTGATTTAATATTCACAATGTCGTTTTGTCATGCGGAAGCTTGATAAGATTTGCTGTTGTCACGTAAAATAAACACTGTTTTTGAACTATATTTACAGAAAAGTCATAGCATAGCCTACCTATCGTTGCTAGTGCTAGGTCTGGATAGTAAAACAACAATTATCTTTAGAAGTGTTTTTTTTTTCTTTTACTTATCTGTTTTTATAAATAGTGAATTTATGTCAATACGAGTGCAGTGAGGTTTCTTAGATTTTATGTTGTTTGCGACAGGGCTGCCAGTGCCAGATTCACGCAGTTGACACACGCACATTTGTAAACATAGTGAAAACATCGAGGCGCGAATTAAGAGGACAGAGGCTCTGACAGAGGTTTCAAAGTCTCAGCTTTCAATTTCCGTAAGTTTCATTACGAAGTTCAAACAATAAAATACCGTAGAAGACTTTAATGTAGAGTGACGGCCAGCGTTTAAGCGAAGAATTCAAAATAAACATGATTACATGAATATACGAGGGTATGTTGAAAGAACCAGTACAACTTAGCTACTGAAATGATTTATGTCTCGTGTAATCGCGCAGTCAATGTTGCGACCTCATAAAGACGTTAAAGCTTGTAAACAATGTAATTTAAGGTTACAGTTACCTCAGAAAAGCCATTCAATCTCCATAAACTCTTAGTTATTGAGAGAATGTACTCCAGTACTAGCAATTAGCAAAAAATAAATAAATAAATAAAAAAAAATGCACTGTTAAATTCCAAATTCATTAGGCCACGAATTTGTACTCTTGTGTCATTAAAAAGTGATTATAACATTATTATATAACAGGCCTTCTATGAAAGCAGTGTGCACAAATCAGTTGTTAACCTTTAAAGAGGCCTAGTTCACCCAAAAAGCGCATTCAACCATTATAAAAGTAATTAATTGGACTCCAGGGGGGTTAATAAAGGCCGTTTGAAGCGAACCTGTGCTTTTGTTAAATATCCATATTTCTAAGTTTATAACTGTAATCACTTATGTGAAGTGACAAAAACCGCACAGATGATGGAGCAAAACAAACCTCCAGTCATGAATTAGATGTCTAAAATGAGAATTTTGGGTGAAATAACCCTTTAATAATATATAAGCTTACCATAGTATAGTATTTTTCCTTGAGAGATTCGTAGAGAATTTAGACTGAATCAAGTCTGGTAAAATTCCTCACACCAAGCTGAACTCAAAAGTAGCATGGGTTATGACGAGTAGTAAGTATGGTGAATAGGGCTATATCATTTTCAATAAGTATATTTTTAAAAATTATTTGTCTGCGGTTGCATTTCTAATCTAGTTGGCTATGGTATAGAAAGGTCCATTTTTTGTTTTCAACAGTTCAAAATAGCAACAGACTAACGGCCATCTTTTCTGGGAATGACATTAAAATCTCTATATTTAGTGTTGACTTGACACTTGAAAATAAAAAAAAAATGCTTTTACTCAGGTTTGAAGGAATGTTGCCTGTATTGTATAAAGGTTTTGTGTAGAACAAACCCAGTGAAAGTGCTGTCGTTGCGTTAGCTTCATTCAGACGGGGGTAAGCACACTGGTGTTCTCTGTTCACACCTGATATTTTTGGAGCTCTCTTGTTCCAAATCATGAGGGGGAAAAAGACGCGAGAGATTTTTATTTTTTTTTTGTCAATGTTTATGTGGAAAGCTCAGCGCTCAGATTCTCCTGCCATCTGAAGCCAGTGAGAGAGAAGAATTTGGCGGAGAGTATTTTTAAACCCAAGAGAAACCTCAAAGGCTGTACTTAGAGGGGGTCAGCCGAGGCAAGATGGAGGCGCGCCATACAAAAACCTCCCAGGCAGATGAGCCTTTCAGAGCCCTTCTGCTACTGATGTCACAGTCAGGCCTACCTGTGACACACACTGTTGGGTTTTTATGCTATATAATGCAGCAGGCTCAAGCCACTCTTTTTTTTTTTTAAAAGTACAATTTTGTATAGATGTGCTTTTCACAGTGGCAGATTTAGTCAAGCGGGTTTGATTTAAGCTCAAAGGGCGACATGTATGTTATAAGGATTATCTGAGTGAGGAGACATACTGTGATCGCTGCTGCAGCGTGAGACACGTTTAGGATATCATATTGGAGCAGACGTTCTCATAACGTTACATCAGATCATTCCCTCTCACGCTCAGACTTGAGGAAGAGAGAGAGGAGTGAGATGACGATGTGCTGTGTGAGGGAAGCTACTTTTTTTTCAACAGCTATTTTCATGCTTTCAATCAAAATGAACCCTATATACTTTCATTATATACACTCTTGGTCTTATTAATGATGATTAACGTTCAGATTTATGCACATACAAATTTATTGTAATTTATTTAGGCCTACATTTCCTGATACAATTTCCATCTTGGATGACATGGGGGTGAGTAAATTATCAGCAAAAGTTTTTTTTTTTTTTTTTAAAGTGAACTACTCCTTTAACTTCAAGTTAACTGCAAGTTTTTTATGCTTTTAATCATATTATATTGGCTATTTATTTGTTGCTTGCCTTTTAGTCAGAACACACGATTAGAATTAAAAGAGAACCAAAGCACATCATTGCAGATGTTCATTAATAGATCTTCAAGCTATAAGTGACCCAGATTGCACAGAAATGCATCCATATGTGCCGCGTGCCTACGCATCTGAAAGAACACGTTATCTGCATGCTCGCCGAGCAGTGACCTGTGACAAGAGCACGTGAACTGTGTCGTCCAGCTGACTTTCTTCGCCATATGTTACTTTTAGGCACGCTAGATGAATTTGTAGCTAACCAAACACCAATTCGGCGTAACGTCAACTTCACGAGGGACATTAAAATCCATTAGCATTTCATTGGCTCGCATATAGATTAGATTAAATTTGGACGTGCGGTGGCTGTGTAAAAATTGCATTAAACATTTTTCTCGCCATTCATACAGTAGAGAGTATGAAAGAGAATGAACTAATGGCTGGGATTTTAGCTGCCCGCTGACGGCTCACGGCTCACAGTAAGAGTTATGATTCATTTACCTGCGTGGAGTATTTTGAATTAAAAGCCAATAATGTGTGTGCTGGGACAATCCAAGAAAGTACATGAAATGACTCTTGCGCTCAGTGCCTGAAATCCAGCCAAATGAAGTAAATTTTTAACATAATGAAAAAGGTTGCATTAAGTCAGTTGAGCGATATATAGTCTGGGAAACTGATGCATGTTGAGATGACGGTATGCAGATTGGCACACATGATGTGATTGTGATCATAATTACGCAGTTCAAACCGACCTAAAGTTCCCAGATAGCACAAGGCTATTTGATGTGCTATTTACATCTGGAAGACATATTTTTAAGAGTGTTTGCTCATCTGCAATACGTCTACAGGACGTCTCCTGTCAGATGTCAAATAGACGTTTAGAAGATGTCTTTAAGATGTAATGATTTAGAATGCACGTTAAACTGACATCTTCAAAACGTTTTTGAAATTTGACATCTGACAGGAGACGTCCTATAGATGTATTGCAGATGACCAAACACTGTTAAAAATACGTCTTCCAGATGTAAATATTACATCAAATCGGCTTGTGCTATCTGGGTTGGGACCCCTCGACCAAATTGAGGATACAATGGCTACACCGTTCCTTTTCTTAAATTCCCAGGGCTTCTAAATATGTTTAAACAAGCCAGAGCCAGACCTGAATGCAAATGGCCTGCAATTATGTATAAAAATGCATGCAGGTTCCGTCAAGTGGAGTCGAGCGGCAGTGGTTAGCATCGTGCATTTGAACAGATTCATTCAGTAGACTTTCTAAAGCAAAATGATTTACTTTTGGAAAAAGTAGTAACAGGTTCAGGGTTTGATTAATGTACACAAGTGACGCATAAAATACTGCTCAATAGCGTTGGTAAATCTCTGCCGTGCTACCTAATACTCCCAGCACTGGGCAACGTAAACACAGCTGTTTAAAACACCCCGTGCGCGCCCGCCCGTGAGGTGAGGTCACGTGGACCTTTCCCTCTGTTTCGTCTCGTTCATAAATTCCTTTAAAAACGCTTCATTAATGGTCCTTGGACGAATGTAATGACACGTAATTATAGCTATATTACCGTAAAACTAATTAGGCAATTATACGTGAATACAAATACGACGATGCGAATTTTACACAGCAGTCAGATTAACGTCAAAGTCGCTGTCAGGCTTGTCAGAGCCTTCAGCTCCGTTTACCACATCTGGCAGTCAAAGCCACACATAAGTTCGTCTTTTGGACAAATAATTATTCACAGGCATTGACGAATCTAAAGCAACGTTTGAACAAGTGTCTGTCCTGATAGCCGTGAAGTGCCTTTGGCTCATTCTCGTGGAGTGTATTAATACGAGATTCAAGTAGCTCTCAAAAACTTACCCAGCTAAATCAGCTATTTCTAGTTGATGGAGCTTCTAAAAATGTAGAGCTATGAGTTGCTTTTAATGTATTCTAGCTGTGCATAATCGGTGAAGGAGAAAATACCAACCTAATAGTGATGTCTTTAATAATAAGTGGAAAAAGCACTGTTTTTCCTAGTCGTACCCCTTTCAAATTCTTCTTAAATGAATTGTTTGTGTCCAAACCTGTATTTTATCTTGGCAATGGAACACCAAATAGCCTAGTTATTGTGCAAAATGTCTTTGCTGCTCTTTTCCATACAATAATTAGGGACTTCACACAAACTATGGCTTCAGAGGACTTATATAGTATATATCATATAGTGTTTTATGCTTTTATAGTCCTCTTTTTGTCATGTTTGGAGCCTGACCACTCCCCATTCACTTTCATTGTATCGATAAAAGTGAAAAGGAAATGATCTCCTGCTAAATAACTCTTTTTGTGCTTTACAGAAGAAAGTAAATCAAAAGGGTTTGTAAAAACATGAGAGTAAGCAATTTTGTCTTACTTTGTCATTTTTAGAGCCTGACTGCTTCAGTCCTCATTCACTTTCATTGTATAGAAGAAAAAAAAACGAAAAGGAAATAAATAAAAACTTCCTTGTGTGTTTCACAGAAAAAAGTAAGTCACAGGGGTTTGTAAAAACATAAGAGTAAGCAATTTCCATTTTGGGGTGTACTATCTCTTTAAGACCACAGTGACTACCTGTACCCGTTCATAATTCTGGTGGGATGAGTATTAGCAAGTTTACACTTGTTTATAAAGGGAAATTTATTTTCAGTCCTCTCTCAGGAGTAAACACAAGACTCAGCAGGCCCTGACGCCAAAAAAGAATATCAAACTAATTCAAATAAACAGCATGCCGTCCAGCAGAGGTCAAGCAGGTTTAGGTCAACTCTATTGCTGATGCTCTAGACGCAACATATGTGTTTGGGGTTCTGTAATTTAATTCATACGTTCCGATGTGAATATACTTGCATTTCTAATCAGATTTTGTGGGAATTATGCCTAGAGCCAAAGTAAAACCGCATATACGTTTACAGTATCACAGCAGGAAAACAAATATTGCTGTTTCATTTTTGTTTTTAGGTTATTCGCAATGTGGACAGCATGCATTCATGTTATGTTGTGATTCTGTATCAAAGAGCTGATGGATTTTTAGAAAGAAAAAAAATCAGTTGTTTATTATATATATATATATATATATATATATATATATATATATATATATATATATATTATTGTTTATTATATATCTATATAAAAGTTATATGACATGCCGAAACACTTTAAATGTCGCAAAAAAAAGCATGACGTTATTGGGACACTGTGTTGTCAGCTTCGTTTAAAAAAAAAAAATAATATAATAGAAAATGTCTTTTATTGTTGTTTTGTTGTTTGTTATTATACTTCCTCTGTTGGGGTTAAATAGGCTGCGCTGACAGATGAGAACAAAATTTGAACTGTATTTAGCTGGATAAATGACACTAAATTTGGTGAACAGTGAGCTGCTTATAGCTTCTAATTCATAATTGATGAAGTTTGACACGATTATTGAACTGAATTGAATCTAAATTGAGCTGAATATTGACACTATTATGTTCAATAGTGCTACTAAAATTTAATTTGTTGCATAATTGGTTAGTTTGACAACATTAACACTGTTGACCCAGGCAACAAGTTTTGCATCATTTAACATTTTCTCTCTTTTTTGTAAAAATACGTTTAGTTAGTGAAATGAAGTTCATGCTTTCCGAGTAAAATTGCTTGTTTAATTCTAAATTCCTCAAGCAATGCTTTCTTGAAGCTGTTGTCCAAGAATGGCAGACTAGGTAAATTATTTGCTGTTTAAATTTATAGCACTTATAAGTAATTGTATTACTTTAAATTGCCTTGTCAGGAGTGGACACATTGGCTTTTAAGATTATATCTTCAGAGTCGACAGGTTTGATTTGAAATATGTGTTTAATAGCCTGCGTCTACTGTAAATAAGTTTTGCTGACCATCCGAGTGAGAATGAGCTTTGCTAGTCTTGTTGCGTCACTCATATTTTGGTAATATTAACTGCTTTCCAGTCTATTAAAACAAAGAAAGGATTACAAATTGACACCAGATATAAAACTATGTGACCCCGTGTACAGCATACGCGTCTCTGATGTGCCGTATGGCTACAGGGCTCTCGGGAGACTTGTTCCAAGTTATTTATGATTCAGGAATTAATCTCACTTAGCGCAAGCTCCCGAAGAAGTGATGGTCTTGAAAAGCTGAGAGGGGGAGGGCTGCGGCAGGGGTAGGGAAGAGGCTGAAATGCGATTCAAGACTTATTTAAATCCCCCTCGTAGATTAGAAACCAGTTTGACAACCCTTTCACCACTTGCGATATCTGAGGGTTTTTTATGCCACGGCAAAAAGGAGGTAATCCATTCGGAATTTACAAATGATTTGAAGCAGAGCGGGAGACAAACTGCGCTGGCTGTTTCCGGAGAAATATTTCCATATTAGTGATAATTTGTCAACAGAAATGCAAATAAGGGCTGCATTTGAGCCATTGTACAGCTGAATGGCATATTTTCCCATTGTTGGGGCTGAATCGCCCAAGGCTTTTCTTCCTGGGGCTCATCAACATTTCAAATATGGATTATTATTTATGGCTGGGGGTATATCATTGGCATATAGAAGTAAATAAGGAAATATTGTGTCGTCGTGAAATAATATAGGGAATGTATGGCTCGTCTAAATGAGCTGTAATGTATGCATTGTAGTGGTGGAGGCTCAGCTGCGGGATTTTGCTTAAAATGGTGTCTTCACAGACCTTACGTAAAAAGATATAAACATTTATTTTATTAATAAATGCCCCTAGGCATTCTGTTCATCTGTGCAACAAGAAATAAAAAGGCTTCCCAAAGCCCCAATTAAATGCAAGGTTTCAAATCGAATTAATTTCATCATGAACTGATTTTACATCTTTGATTGCTCATTATGAAAACAGCAAATCATGAGCTTATTAATTAAATCATCAATCTTGCTATGGTACGTTTGAGCCATAAGCGCAATCCAGTTAGATCATTATGTTTGTTTGATGGTTGGTTGGTTGATTGTCCATTACGCAAATATGACATTTATATATTTTCATGTATTTTCTTTTTTATAAGCTTTGTTAATGTCTAATGAGAAAAGATTGAGCAAATATCGAAATGTGCATTTGGTCGTCTTTCATGGGCTGGAAAACTTAGTCACTTAATAACTTACAACCACTGTAGTCACTTGGACTATTTTAACAATGTCTTGAATAACTTTTTGAGGCCGGCAAGTTTCAATTCCTCAAGAAGCCTATGGACTAGTATGCAGGAGTGATCCAGCTCTCAGATTTCATTAAAAATATCTTAATTTGTTCCGAAGATGAACAAAGGTCTTACGGGGTTAGAACAACAGCATAAATAAACTATCCCTTTAAGACCTTTCTGTATGCAATAGTGCTCTCAATCCACGAAATGCGAAAACTTCTAATTTTGTTTTCTTCCAGCTACGCCACATTTTTTTCTGGCTGCTCTCTTAAGGGCCCGAGTACAAGCAATAGCATAAAATAATAAATGCAACAGAAAAAATATATAAATTAAATAAACATTGCTTTTCATGTTTTTCACGTAGGTCAAACAGATAGTTTATTAGGCAGCTGTCACTTTAAGACTAATGCACGGATACAATATACTGTTACACATGCGTAGTCTTTCTTAACTGTTCACTTAAGTCATAAGTTAACTAATTAAGCCAAAACCAACCTTCTTCGAATAACGTTGATGGAACGTTGGTTCAAAGTTATGTGTTTTTTTAAATAATGTTATCAAAACATTATTTATACTTTGTTCATATAATGTTTTGGTGAAACATTTTAGTCGGACATTGGTCTGTTTTTTTAAACATTACTAGGGATGCACCTATGATGAAAATTTTGGCCGATACCGATAACCGATAATTCTTTATATTTGAGAGCCGATAACAGACATATCTGCCGATAAACTTAAATCCAAATTTTGATCTAATTTTGAGAGCCTGATTACAAAAACAAAAGTCTCCCAATTAAATCCATGTCCCAAGCACACAATTATAAAGCTGTTGTATAGCCGATATGACAGATTTGCGGTGCACATGTTGTACCGAACCGTCTTTTCATTTTTTGAAGAGATTTCAATCATATTTCAAGAAATTCAAAAACTAAACAAGTGTCTCAGCTGAAGGGAATAATACATTATTTATCGGCTTTAATATCAGCCACATTTTCTTACTAGGCCGATAACGATAACATTAAAAATGAACATAAATCGGCCGATACCGATATGCTGGCCGATATATCGTGCATCCCTAAACATTACAAATAACTATTGATTCAGATGGTTCAGAGAACACTCAATTGTAACTTTCCCATAATGTTTGCAGTTTGCACAATTGCCTAATGTTTTTTGTACTGTTCACATACCCCCATTATGAGAACATTCATAGATACTGTTTTCAACACTTGATGGAAATGTTAGCAAAACATTCGTAGAGCGTATTTTTGTTAGCTGGGATATACCAGCCAAAAACTCTACGGAAATGAAAAAAGTTAGGCTTTTTCCTGTGTATTATATATTTAGAATCATCTGTTATTTGGAGCATAAACGTACTGTGTTCATTTGCTTATGTGTGTGTGTGCGTTTCACTCTGACTGAGCAAATGTGCTCTTCACAGTCTTCTGTCGGTCACCCTCGTCAGCTTGTCTATCACTCGCGTTCCCTCTTTTCTTCCTCTCTTTCCCCCCTGGGTGAATGTTGTCGTTCTCATATTGGTTAGATGCCAGCTTCCTCAAACACACATTACATGCCAGCGAGCTTCGGGGACGGCTGCGCCACGCCACAGTGGCCTTAAAAGTGTGCCTTACGTAATTGCCAACTGTCTCGAATCATTAGGGGCAGCCTTTAAAAAATACATGTTTCTGCCGACAGCTGCGTACTCTCGACTTTGCCTGCCTTTCAGATCGGATTTGCTTTAGAGGTTCCACTCAGTTATATTTAACCCAGGGCACAATGAGAGCTCTGGCGGCAAGGACCTCTGCTATCTGTTCCTTTCTCCTTCATGAACGAAACAAAGGGATTGTGGGTATTAGGATGCACTTATTCTCTGAATTTGACCAGGCACGGTGGCGTACTAGTTCGGGGTCAGTTATCCGAAGCCGGCAAATCTAGCGTTAGCATTAGCATTCAGGTAACTTGAATGAAAGCTGTTGTTTATGGCTAAGAAAATCTGAAGAGATTTCAAAGAGGCCACTCAGCTGTCATATTTTTAGTGATTGTCCTCATTCTCTTTGCATTGGGAGTAGTCATCGTTTTATGTAATAATTAAAGCCGGCTGTGTGTTTGTGCGTCTAAGCATGTTCTGTGTAGCATATGAGTGATGAGCACACACTCCGACAGCCATGTCACATCCTGTAAGAATGGGGGCAGTTTAGACACAGCTGCCCCGCAGACACACTCCCACAAACAACACACGCACACATCTGTGAGCCAAAGCGAGTGTGCAAAAATATCTGTTCTACTTTAGTCTCATATTGTGTTTTTGACTAAATAGTATAATCATTACTTGGTGGCTTTTACAAATAATTAAGGTAACGCTTTACAATAAGGTATCATTTGCTAACATAATTATATACAACAGAATTATAAATAGTTATAAATAGTATATTTTTGTGCCGTAACCAAAATTATGTTTAGGGCTGTCAAAACGATTAATCGCGATTAATCGCATCCAAAATAAAAGTTTGTGTTTACATAATATATGTGGGTGCACTGTGTATAATTATTTTGTGTATATATAAAACACACATGCATGTGTATTTAAGAAAAAATATTGTTTATATATAAAATATTTATATTTATATATAATATAAATTATATATAAATCTATAAACAGAATATACATGAAAATATTTCTTATACAAGCATGTGTGTGTGTGTATATATATATATATATATATATATATATATATATATATAATAATTATACACAGTGCACCCACATATATTATGTAAACACAAACTTTTATTTTGGATGGGATTAATCGCGATTAATCGTTTTGACAGCCTAATTATGTTATTTAGGTAATTTTTAAGTCATTTTAGTGGTTAAACATTTATTTGAAAGAGTTTGCCCTGAGGATGGTTGTATTACCGAAAGCTTGGCATTAAATTTTGCTTGAAGGATTCAAGTGTGCAGACAATCTATTTATTTATTGTTCAAGTGGTTAAACATTTAAACATTTGTAGAATTTCTAAACCAGAAATTAATATAAATGGAGTATATACAGCGTGTGTGTGTGTGTGTGTGTATTAATTTCTAGTATATACATATATGTGTGTGATTGTGTGTGTGTGTGTTTGTAAATATAAATTAAAATGTGTGTGTGTGTAAATTAAAATGCTTAATATGCAATCATATAAAAAAAACATACATTTTTAATACAAATGATAAAGAATAACTTAATTTAAATTGTTAATATATAATAAAGTTATGTATATTTTTTAATATATAAATTGTACAAATATAAATATGTTATTTAATTAAATTGTTATTATTATTTTGGGTAATCATTAATCATTAATTCTCATGGTTAAATAAAGCTTTAAAACATTTTGTAAAATTGATATCAAAACAGCCTAAAATTGTTTATATATATATATATATATATATATATGCATTTGCATTAAATTACAAAAATGAGAGCATAAATTAATACAAATTATATAAAACTATATATATTGATTAATTTGTTAATTTAGGTAGTTATTTGTAAAGCATTCTAGCTGTCTAATTATATATCTCCATATATTTGTTTTTTGCGTGCATTTAAATTAAGTTATGTTAACTGCAAACTAAAAGTTTTTCGATGAGCACATAGAGATTGTGTTTAACATTCCATTATAGAGATTCTTGTTTTATGTCAAGTGGCTCAGACATGTGGCATACCTGTTTGAAGGCTAAGTACACTGATGCACACTTTGCTTCAGTTATTTTTGCTTGAAGGCACCTACCACAGGAAGAGGTGCTCAGTCAAATCCGAAGGTCACACAAAAGGGGCCCCTCGTTCCCAGGGTCAGATGATGTCACCAGGCTGAGACAAAGGGAGGTGTTGGGCAGGTGGCGGCCTCCGAGATCTCTGTGTCATTTTCATTCACCACAGGGGCGAATGGTGGCCGTGAGAAAGCAAAGGAAGATCAATACCGTTCAGCCCGAGGGGGCCACAGGCAGCCCCCCAAAAATGATGTACACATGTGAGAGGAGCTGTATTTTTATTATACACAATTTTTAAGGTGCAGTCCTTTATTTGTTTGTTTTTATTTTAAAAACATATATATATATATATATATATATAAGAGAGAGGGAGAGAGAGAGAGAGAGAGTTGTATATCATTGATGATTTTTCCATTAAATTTGTTTATTATTTTTCAGCAACTAGACATGAAACGTTTGCTGCTTGCGGGGGAGTGTGAAAAACATCTGACATTTTTTCGTCACTTTTTCTTGAGTGAGCAGTGGAAAGATTTTTTTTAAGACACCTGTTTGTAAGTGAAGATCTTTTCTCAGCCTACACACATACACAACGAAGTAAACAAGAAAACACACTTGCATAGAAACAAGATGTTGCAACAGTCAAAAAATTCCACCACATTCTCCCCAAAATTCCTCACATTCCATCCACAAAAATGTTCTTTTTTCCCCCATCTTTATTGTTGCATTCTCATAGTGTCATTTTATCTTTGTTTTCATTTAATAGCCACAGTATCTGTGCTTATTTATCTTTTGCTCAACAGCTGAAAAAAAGAACCATAATTGACCATTAATCTGTTTGCGATTCATCTTATTCTGCCAGTGCACCTTCCATGTTTTGACAATGGCTGAACAATTGTCATGCTAAAGAGGTATCTACATATGAAAATAGCATCTAATTATGGGTGAGGGGCCTCGGATGCATCAAAATGACAGAACGCCTCCCTGTAGCGAAGGGCTAGTTTTATGGCGTTCGAGTCGTAGCGCTATTAGCCCTTGTACGCGACAATGAAGCAGCTAACAATAGAAGGTCCATTATTGCACTTGTATGTTTGAGTTGTCTCTCTCTCTCTCCGCGCTCTAAGTAAGGGGAGGCGAGGCGTACTGCTCACAAAGGCACAGGGTCTGGTGGGAATAAGGGGGTTGGCTGGTTAATCACTGGCCTTAAACTACAGGAAGTTGTCTATTCAAAGAGCCCCTCGGGCAGCAGCACAAACCTTTAATCAATGCTGGGATGAGCCCAGCCTGGTGCCGAAGGCTGGGACGGGAAGCTGGCGTGGTGCTTGGTTACTCCCAAAAGAGAAATTGAAACCCCTTTTTAAAGATCTATATTTGAACGACATGAAGTATTAGCGATTTTTCACGTCAAGTGTTGTTCATACTAAACGTAGAGTTGCAGATTTGGACACACCATAAGAGTTGGGGTGCATTTATGCTATAGACATGAGTGTTTGCTGAAACTGTGCGATTTTTGTCTTGTGGATTGGTCATGTTGACCAACAGAAAGATGCTTAGTTTAAAAAAGACTTTATACATTTGTACACTATTCACAATTAGACAATGGTCTTTTAGGAATTTTTGCCATTATTTTTCAAATGTGACTATCTTTAAAGGGATATCACACACAAAAAAAAAATCTAATTTGGTCAACATTTGGCCCTTGCACACTGAGTCTGAAATTTTCGTATGCGTTGGCTCTGAATTGTCAAAACACCATTCAAACACTTCTTGCTACGGATACGAAAATCAGAAAATCAAAACCGATCTGATATTTTTTTCATGACGGACGAAAGTTTCGGAGGCAGTGTGCAAGCGTGATTGACATAACTTGAGGTCGTATTTATTTTTTTAACATGCGAAAATTTTCGGACGTGAATTTCGGACTAAGTGCGCAAGGACCTTTATTCACCGATGGTCATTCCAAATCTGCATGACTAGCCCTCTGGTGCAGTTCGGTTATTTTTTGACTGAAAAATTTGATGTTTAGTTATTTTTTTTTTCTTTGAATTTTTACCTCATCTGAATGGTACAAAATTTGGTAGAGGTTTTGACACGTTCAATATGATTCGAAAAGGTTAAATGGTCCTGAAAATATAAGTCACACTTGTACTGTTCATGGTCAAAAATGACCACATGAATGAAGGTTAAACGTTTGGTACTGCGCACAAACTAAATCTTGCTGAAAGCTTGTTTTTTGAGATATCAACTTCAAATTTGGGACACAGCTTGTTTAGATTTATGTCTTTGATTTATATATATATATATATATATATATATATATATATATTATTTTATATTATTTTAAATAAAAATTGAAAATGATATTTTTGTTCATTTTTCATAACAATAAATGGAAAATTGTAAAACTTTTTTTTTTTTTCACTTCAGCAATAATTGTCCACGCCGTCTTTAAAAAGACACCAAACTCAAGTCTTTGGGCAAAAGCATCCAAGATTTATGACCGTTTAAATTAGAAATTTCATTTTCAGGTCTATGTTCAAGAAATGGATTTGAACTACTGCATAAATATAATTTAGTACCATAATATCCCATAAAATATTAAATTTAAAATGTCTTCGAACTAAAATATAGCACAATCCTTTCGTTCATTTTTTGAACGCCACATGAACCATACCAGAGGGCTAGGCTACTTCTTCAATAATCTAGATTCTTTTAAACAATGTTTTCGCTTCAAAACGTTCTACATCCACAATAGCGTTTTCAAGCATTTTCCATGTACCCACATCGAAAAATGCTAAAATCACCTTACTGCGCATGCGTGAAAAGTAATAAAAGCTCACTGCGATGATACCAAGAGACCAGACATAAAAAAAATTCTGACACTGTTTCTGGCACGATCATTTTATTGGCAAAATATCTCACCTCTTACTGGTGCATCCCAGTTCGCACTCGATTGCATTGCATGTCTGGTCTAAAACACAATTGCTCTCATGTTTTGCCGCAGGACTGCAATTGCGAGTAAATTTTCTGTCATCATTGCAGGAAGATTGTACAAAATAACATCTATCTTTAGCAATACTGTGAAAGTGAAGAGCACATAGCTGGCACATAGATCCGGGCCACATCTGGTACATGGATTCCACGCGTACCAGATGTGGGCCGGATCTGGGCCAAAACTATGTTGCTGTCTGGGACCAGTATTATAGATATCAATTGGTACAATATGTGTCACATGACTTAACATGCATCATTGTTTTCAAATACAGTTTTTCACAGTCAACAGTACGATGCAATAAAAAGTGTCTCAGTATGGACCAAAGGCCAAAATCTACAGAAAAAGATGTTTCTTCAAATATATCTGGATTAGTGTAGACGTAGCCTTAATTTCGTGTGGAGTGGAACTGTTGTCAACAGTTACTCTAATGAAAGTCTATGAGGTCCAATTTTTGTTTTCACTTTAGCTGTATGGACAAACAACATGAGGAAATAAAAACTATCCTTTTAGGTTTGCACAGAGCTCTTTGTCAAAGGCTTTTCCTAATTATGACTGTGACCCTTTCTTCAGACCACATAAAGAAACCGAAGAAGTCTTAAAAGCAAAGTAACAAAATGAAACAAACTCTGCCACTCTTGTTCTGTGGGACAAGAGAGAAGATGTTTCTGACGTTACTGTTCCCCCATACGCCCATTTGGAGACCCTTTTAGTGTCGGTAAAGATCATTTGAGCAAGCATTTTTTGAAAGTCCTGCTGGGTAAAACGGTTTTATTCTCGCATTAAAAAATTACGAGCATGTGGGGGGACTGGGCTCGAATCCAAAAGCTTTTCCATAAAGGCTATAAATACATTCCATACATTTTCTGCGGTAAACGTGTAAAATGCACATGTATAATTTGACCTGGTATATATAGAAAATCATACAGTACGCGAGTCAGAAAAGACCACCAACTGAAGTCATAGGAGATCCTTTTGTGCTGGACACCTAACACTTAAGAGTACATTTATTAATAATTAGAAATACTGTGCATTGATTTACTATGGACTATATTATCTGCAACAAAGTGTCAGAAAAGTTAGATTAAATTGAAATTTTAACATGGGATTAGTTGCCTACTGTAGAAATACTGTAGAATCTTTACGAATTTTTGTTTATTTTACATCATAATTTTAATTCCCAGATTTCCATGTGGTCTCAGAATCCCAGCTAAAAGAGTATGTTCTAGGAAGTTTCGCCATTAAGTTATGAAAGCGTTATTTCTGACGTTTTCGTTTTTTTATTGGTTTTGCGAACATTACAGAAAGCATTATGGGAACGTTCTATTTTATCATTTTTCAAACATTAAAGGAACACTACTTGTGAATGTTTTCTGAACGTTCTAAAAAAGTAGTTAGTAACGTTTAAAAGCATTACGCAAACGTCTAACTGAACCATTTCAGAAAAACGTCCTATAAACCATTTATAAATGACGTTTTTGTGCTGAAATTTTGAGGACTTTATCAAAGGCCAGATAACTTTGAATGAACGTTCTATTTGCGTTACTTTTCATAACTTATTGACGTTCCCTGTTTTTTTTAAAAATTCATTTAACTTATACATCTCATCTATACCATGTTCTTAATTTGAAAAACCTTAATTTGTTCATTTAAAAAATCAAATGCTTATCTCCTCCTGACTAACCCCTGCCATAATGGTGGTATGAGATGAGACCGCCCAGAGGCCTGAGAGCCAACAGAACAGGAAGTGAGCTAGCACATGAAATCAGGCAGCCATGAGAGGCATCGACCCGAAGCGAGATCTGTGCAGTAGCCTACATCTGAGGGCTGCTGGGAACAGCGAGAGGTGTTCAGCTTTTCAGGATACGCCATATAAAGGTCAAAACCCTTAATCTGGAGGGTTTGAGCTGGGTTGGTTTTACAATCAATATTTTGTATGTCATTTTTATCAACAATTCACTGGTATGTCAAACAATTACAGAATTTAAAGTGACTCTATAGACTCCATTGAGTGGTGTGAGGTTGACTCTTTCTTTTGTTTTTGTTTTTTGTAGGTCAAAACCCAGAACAGAATGGTTCCATCATCCTAAACTTAATGGGCTATTTGTTAAATGCCTGAAATAAGGTGAAAACTAGCACAAGATACTTTCACGGTTTATAAAATACAGTATTGTGTTTTTTTTTAAACTTGTTACGTTTTGCTAACAAGTGGCTAAATAGGACTACAGAGGCAGTCGGGGACATTAAGCGTCATCGTGCCGAACAGGTAAACTAAGTCTGCTTACTAAATCGCGCTCTTTCAAATTATTCAAACTCAAAATTTCAGGGAAAATTGTTTTAAGATAAAAACTGAAAGAGTTGTCGAAAGCTTATTGATGGTGACATTGAAGTCGTGGGACTGTGGTGTTGTTCGTTCCATTTTTTTTTACTCCTGCCGATTTGTATTTAGGCTTCAAAATTCATAAAAGTTGTGTTCATTTGTAAAAATTATCTTGATGGACAAAATGTGTAAGTATCATTCATTTTTGTTGATCACAGAGCTTTTTTTTGTGATAATCAAAAAGCCTATGGAAAAATACTATTGGGTTTTTCTAGAGGGAACCAGTGTGATGTGAACTGCAGATTGGCCTACACACTATTAACACCGCAGTTCACTCTGCCTCGCCCAGAAAAAGCACACAAGTTGTGAGAAATCAAGAAATTACATGCAATTTCTCCACAGTTGAATTTGAATATCTCTGAACCGTAACTCTTGTTGTCAGGTGACAGTTTGAATGACAGCTGACAGATGAATGCGATAACTTCTTGTTGTGAAGAACACAACGCATATTTATCTCAGAGAAGGTACATGGATTATATTTTGTGTTACGTCATTTTCCAAAAATACTTCTTTTGTGCTCTGAAAAAGAAAGATGAGCATGTGGCATGATTAGAACAACACAGGGTGAGTAAATTATGACTTCATTTTGTGTACGTGGGACTGTTGTTGGTGCCAGATGGGCTGGTCTGAGTATTTCATAAACTGCTGATCTACTGGAGTTTTCACTCACACAACCATATAGGGTTTACAGAAAATCATCTGAAAAAGAGAAAATATCCAGTTCTGTGATCTGGTGAAAATGCCTTATTGACTACGTTTACATGCAGCCAATAACCTGTTCAAAACCGGGATATTAGCAATAACACGGTCGCGAACGGCCATGTAAACCGGCAAAAACCCAAATATGCTTGTATCCCGGATTTTAAAAACCGGGATATTATACCTGGGATACCCCTTTTCTAACCCGAATTTTTGGTCATGTAAGCGTGTATCGGCATATCCCCATAGTGGTTTGTGTTCTGCGCATGTTCTATTCGCAAGGAATCTTGGTCTTTTGAGTAGAGAAACTTCTCGGCACATTCAAAATTCCGTGTTTAGTGTATCAGAAGTAAACGTGGCGAGACCAGATGAGACACAGCACAGCATACTTTTGGAGCGAGCTCAGTAACGTTACCAGCATCAAAGCGCAAAGAAAGGCGATCTCTATCTGCCCCGAACTATCCATTATCCGCGTGCTGCTGTTGTTGTTGTCTTTGGATTTAGGAAGAAGAATCGGAATGACGCATATTGCGTCTTAAGGTTGTTCGTACGTCTAGACACTAACCGCGCATCGCCATTTACATCGGGATATTGCAATTCCATGTATACAGGAGAAACTCTCTCTGCTCATGCATGTAAACGGGTTATTCCTAATATTTCAGAAACCCAAATAGTGACCTTAACCCGACCACAACCCAAAAATTGGCTGCATGTAAACGCAGTCATTGATGTCAGAGTTCAGAGGAGAATGACCAGACTGGTTCAAGCTGATTGAAAGACCACATTAACTCAAATAAGCACTGGTTACAACTGAGCTCTGCAGAAGAGCATCTCTGAACACACAACACGTCCAACCTTGAAGCAGAAGAGCTACAGCAGCAGAAAACACACCGGTGACACTCCTGTCAGATAAGAACTGGAAACTGACGCTACAACTCACACGGACTCACCAAAACTGAACAATAGAAGATTGGAAGAATGTTGCCTCTCTTGATTTCTGCTGCAACATTCAGACAACATGAATGAACCAACATGAAATCATGGATCCATCCTGCCTTGCATCAACGGTTCAGGCTGGTGGTGTAATGGTCTGAGGGATATTTTCTTGGCACACATTTTGAGCCTCTTAGAACCAACTGAGCATCGTTTAAACGCCACAGTCTACCTGACCTGACCTGTTGATGACCACAATGTGTAATCTTTGGATTGCTAAACTTCCATCAGGAAAACGTACCATGTCACAAAGCTCCAATAATCTCAAACTGGTTTCATGACAGAGTTCACCAAACTCAAATGGCGTCCACAGTCACCAGATCTCAATCAAATAGAGCACGTTTGGGATGTGGAGGAACAGGATATTCATATTACGGATGTGCAGCTGACAAATCTGCAGCAACTGCGTGATGCTATCAGGTCAATATGGACCAAAATCTCAGGAATGTTTACCGCACTTTGTTCAATCTATCCCATGAAGAATTCAAGCAATTCTGAAGGCAAAGGAGACTAACAAGGTGTACTTAAAGTGGGAGGTAAGTGTATGTATAAGGATCTTTTTTTTTTCCTGCAGAGGCAGCTTTTCTCTCTATACATTTCTCTCAACATTTATGAAGATATGCAATACATACTGGCACATTTAGCAAATCCTAAACACTCTTAGCACTGTCTTGAGGCAACAATGTGCTTTGCTGGTGAAGCCAAATATTGAGCTTCAGCACAGAGAGAATTCTGTCCTCATTCTGGCAGCTGGCAGAGTATAACCACAGTTGGATCATCCGATTACTCTGATGATAAGTCTGCCATTGACTGTCTCTAGGCCCTTGTACACTGCTTTGAATTGTTGGTGTAAAGTGGGAGATGGCACAGATATATCCGCCTCTGCCTGATGGAGTGACTTTTGTGCAGAATGTGGACTATCTATGCAGTGAGATGTAAAAGAAATTTACATCCTTTTTACTTTAGTGTATATGCAATCAAGAACTTTTTATATGCTTTTTAAATGAATTTAATAGCATCACTAATAATCCTTTTAATTGGTGAACTACTCCGTTGTAGGCATGGCTTCCCAATTATTTCACTGCACTACAGTTTTTTTTATTTAAATGTAGAAATGTAATGAAATACTTATTGCAATCCATCATAATAATTGGCAGTACTCAAACTCTGATTCATAAACTGATAAGCTAAAATTAATGTCTAAATATCACTAAAGGACAGGCTTTTCATGACCCGGGCATGTCATTTAATCAGTCCATCAGTATTATACAAAAAAATAAATAAATAAATAATGCTGTTCTTTGTGTTTATTCTTAAAAAAGTGTCTTTTTTTCACTTAAAGTAAAGGATTCACAGAAAACGGGGGGAAAATTGTTTAACTTATTTTGATGAGTTAAAGCAATGTGACGTATGTTGCCATAACTTATTGATAATGCAATTTTTGACAGTGTAAAAAACTAAATATACTAAAATAATGAATCCAACAACCCTTTGATAATAAATATTTATCTGTTTGAGTAAAAAAAAAAAACTCTATGTAATTGTATAAAAAGGTTAAATGTGTTTGATGGTTATGTTCAGAATGAAATACACTGCACAGTGTATACTGCTAACAAAAAAATTATGCAATGCTAAATATTTTGGTTGTTGTCACAGGCCCTTATGTAAAACACTTTGCAGCCTGATCAAATAATTAAAAAAAGATATGATTTAAAAAATTTGAAGTGTAAAAAAGTGGTATTGTAGAAATTGTGGTATACAGTAGCCAACTTTGCATGCTGTTTTTATATCCTATGCACGTACACATACTATATAATGCAGAATTAGTAATAGTAGCATGCTTGTATGAATAAATTCGCCCTTCTTGTTACTGATTGGGAACCTTGAATCGTTTTATCCAAACACATAGCCTGTTTAAACATTTGAAGGGAACTGCACATGATAGTAAGTGGATGAGTGCTAAGCTTACTGAGCTTGTGGCTAAAGAGGGTGGTTTTCCAGTGTACATGACTCAGGTACGAAAAGAAGCTCTTCCGCGGGCTAAGCTGTCACTCAGACCTGGGGTTAAAATAGAAAGATCTGCTACCCAAGGCAAGGACAATAGCGAGAGGATTCAATGTGTTATGTCATGCCTCCCAGACGGAGAATTACGGCAATGTTATTTAAAGAGTAAATGATTCATTTTGAGACCTTCAACCATTGTTGTACATGCAACTGTGCTGACTATATTTTACTATATTTCATATAAAACGGTACTCTCCCTTGCAAAGATTTACAGTTGAGTTTTCAGAGATATTCAGATAGTGCACCAAAAATACTATAGTTATTATTATTATAGCTAGTATAACTTGTAAGTTAAAGGGTAAGTCCACCCATAAATGAAATTGGAACAACATGAGGGTGAGTAATTAATGACAGTATTTTAGTTTTTGGCTGAACTAACCCTTTAGTACAATATTGCCTTTAAACCAAGGTTATTATAGTTAACTAAGTTTTGTTACTTTAAAGGTACAATATGTAACTTTTCTTCTAAAATATATCATTTTTTATTGCCTGTGTGTGAAGGGGTTGTAATCACACATTACAATGATCCACTTGTCGGGTTTTGCCATTACCTCTGAAAGCCAATATTCTTATTTCTATGTGAAGTCTCCAGGTTGGATTTTCTGCGAAATCCATCGGATGTGACGTACATGCGCGCTCCTGAGCCTCTCTCCTTTATATATGTAGTCTATGCGACGGCACTGCAGCTTACGACATGAGTCTGATAACACCAAAATACTCCTGCCTCCAGCACAACACACACTCCAACACAAACTCCACATAAATATACAGTATATATATATATATATATATATATATATATATATATATATAAAACTGTATCTGCTGAAGCTCGTCAGGACAAACGTGAATCGGATCGACTTAGGACGAAAACACGGATCAACATTCAAGCGTTTGAATTATGGAGAGACCTCCGCTATTTTTATTGTGATAACTTACAAGTTTTCAGATATGCTGAAATAATGGTAAACTGTAAGACTACAAAAAACTGTTCCTGGAGAACAAAAATTAGGTGCTTTAGGATGTAACTTTTATTTTATGTACTGGATCTACTGTCTAACGTCACTCATCCCACTACTATCATATTAATACACATTTCCAGACACGTTCAGTACAGTAATGTTACAGCACACAATCTTACTGTTATACCGAAATTGTTCAGTTGAATTCACTAACTGTTTTCGTTATCATATTATACATTCACCTATGTCGACATTGTTGATTGTGAAAGATACACGAATAGCTAGTGAAATTCATTATGCTGGATAGCACCACATGTCGGCTAAATGCAGTCAATGTAACATTATCATGGTATATATATATATATATATATATATATATAGTTTATTTTTGGGGAGCTGTGGTTCATTTGGTTGTCTCAAAATATTTATAGATCAAAATATTTGTCTAGATATGGTTTTATTTTAGGAAGACTCTAAACTTCAGAAAATTCTGTGTGAAACTGCTCGGACCGTGTCGCATCACAAAAAGCAAGAAATTCCCAGGTTCTGCACAAAGCAAAGGAAATGAATAAATAGGAGGCCGGACAGTTGCGGAGGCAAGGTTGTATCCACACTGCAGTGTGCTTGAGTGAGCATGTAGGCCATACACGACTGCTGATGCGTCGCTCACCCCCAGGAGCGAGCGGGGGGAGTTTGTACACACGAGTCAAACAAGCCTCCCTGCATTCATGTGACATCTTCTGCCCCAGAGAAAGATAATGCTGGTTCCACAGTAAATAAAGTCATATTCAAGAAGACAGGTTCGGTTTTGTAGGATTAATGGTTCATTATTTCTGAAAAATAATTTCGGTCCGGGTGATTTTGTCATGCATGAAATGAAACAAGTTATATAATGCGCCAATTTGCGTATTTTCGGCCAATGGCGAGTGGGCTGGTGCTTTAAGGTAACAGAGATTGCACATTTGACCTTTAAATCGACTGCTACGGAAGGTCAAAGAAGTATGGATACAAACGCGACGTGTGAAAGAAAACGTTAAGGAGGCGAATTCTTATCCATCAATCAGGCGTCGCAACGTTAAGGACTGTGTTTCTTCAACGTTGGATTAACATACATCAGAAAGGCCAATTACCCTCAATATCTTAAGCTTAAGACGAGAGGCCTGAGGTGGTTTCGAATATGGAAGGACGTGGGTCTAATTATACAGTGTGATCCCTCTCACTTGTCGGTGATGAATGGCTTCCTGCAAAATCAAAACCTGTGAGGGAGTCGCGGATCAATCCGAGCTTTGGATTAAGAGTTCTCTGATAGCCCCCTGTCGAGATCAGGTTTAGAGAAGTAGGCTCTTACGGTTCTCGTTTTAATCGTCTCCTTTACGCAATCATCCTACTTTTATTCATGAGCCTGTGATGGTCTTCAAATGAGCTTATCCAACGCCTCAGACAAGCTAGCACCTTCCCTCTGTCGATATGACTAACCCTGAAGCCACTAGGAAGGTGGAGGTGTGAAATTATCTTTAAATAAAAGTGCAAGAGCTCGGGCCTACTGTATTTTTTGCTTTATGTTAATCGTTGGTGTAATGTACTGTATGAATCAATTTATTGTTCGTTTACTCCCTTCTTTTTGGCACTGTCCAGAAGTGAGGTATACGCTTTGGTGTCTGATTACTTTATTAGAATTATTATATGTTGAAGTATTGTCTAAACTAAAATTAGCCTAGCATAGGAAGAGGCCAGTTTTAAACAAATCAAAATGGAAGTAGATTTTGGCCTGTCCCTCCTTAGAGGTCTCGTCCCGTCTCGACTTTAACTGTTGAAATCACATGTCATAATTGCAACACTTTCAACCCTCCCAATCTATAGCAATAAAAATAGAAAACAAACATTTTTCTTTCATTTATAGGAATTATAATTCTATCAGTTACTACAAACTAACTTTGGATCCAAATCTCGCTTACTTCTATGCTTAATTTGCAACCCTACCTGCAACTGTGTTACTGTTCTGGCGACGTTTATATATATATATATATATATATATATATACACACACACACACACACACTAAAAATTCTGGGTTGTTTTAAACTAACTTTGGGTCAAATATGGACAAACCCAAACGTTGGGTAAAAAATGTAATAATAAAAAAAAATAACCCAATGGCTTTGTCCATATTTGAAATATAACCCAACTGGGTTGCAAAAATGCATAAAATGAATATAAAACAACACATACTGTATGATATATAGTTTGGATTATTTCGAGATTTTATCGCATCAAATGCCTGTATCTCCCTCTTAAATCGTGAATTTTTGCCTGCCCCACCTTAGAGGTCTTTGACCTTATGAAAGTATTTAACAATTAAAGTCATACAACATCATAATTTTGACATCTTCAAACCTGTTAACATTTTTTTTGTAATAATGGTAAAACAAATTTTTTTTTCTTAAACTTTCATTTATAGTGATTGATTAATCGCTATAAACCACAACATTGGATTTGCAACCCTGTTACTCGCTACCCCGATGCATTTATGGTTTTATTTAGTTATTTTTTTAGATAAATAAATGTAATATTGATGTTTATTTAAAGTTTGTCAAAGTCACATAAATTATAATAATGCATAGCAAACACAAATACAACAACATTTATAATATTTACTTGTAAGCTCTTCTTTTCAATTATAACTTGTAAGTATACATAGTAAATCTATGTATACATGTTGTATAAACAAAATTAAAATATATTTTATATATATATATATATATATATATTAGATGTGTTTGCCCTGTTGGTAGAAAGCGTCAAATTAATTTGTTAGAGAATCAAGAGTGTGTTATTGCTGTGAGTTGTGATGTGTCATGTCATTATTTTTTAAAGCAAAACATGTGAACTCGGTTAGCACGTTTTCAGAATGAACCTCCAGTCTTTCTCACCACCGACTGGCTGAAATGGCCTGTACCTCTTAGTCTCATCTCTGTTTTGTTATGAACGAAATAGTGACTTTTACACCAAGTTAACGACAGTTTCCCAGCAGTGGCCGCATGACACTACCTCCTCAACCACGGCCTCAACGGTTTTAACCACTTCCACATCCTCTCTGCATGCTCTACCTCCCCCCAGCCTGCGTGTTTTGGATGGCGCCTGCTAGCTCAACGCAGCTGCCAGGACTGATAGCATCGTGCTGGGTAAAAATCGCTGCCAGCCTTTATGCTAGGTGGCTTACGCTTCACATGCTAGAATGTGTTTGGGGGTTTGTCGAGTTTTAATAATAGTAGACAGGCGGCAAACCAAGATGAGGACTTGCATGTGGACTTTCAAATAATCTGGTGGTTTTCTTAATCATCTAGCGCTAGTGAAAGTGAGGGCTAACGTTAATGTGAATTGTTTACATTTGATTGACTTAGTAATGCAATAAAGAAGCCCTCACAGATTCGGCTAACAACACCTAAACAACTGTACGGACGTAAAATGTGCTAGCAAATCAACACCACCTCCGTTTATCCATGAACATCCTGCAGTTATCTCAGTTATATACTGCTAGTCTATATGCATTGTCATGCGAAGACCATTATTCGTCATGCGTTTCTGAGTAAGCAAGTTTGGAAAGATGACTAAGTTCCACTTTACTGTAATGAATGATTCACCATCTTGTTTTGTCTGAGAGTGTAAAGCAGGAAAGAAACTGATATTTTTTATCCACATCTAAATTCTCTTACTGGAAACATTAGCGTAATTAGCATTAAATGGATTATTTAAAAATACAGTTTATCTCAGTTAAGCTCAGTCGCGGTTACAATGACGTCGAGGTCACGATGACGCATACAATAGTCAATTAGGCCAATTTTTGCAAATTTAAAGTTTATTATTTTATAAAAGCACTTGCATTTATTCTTCCGTGAAAACTTTGGAAGCTGGAAAGTTGTTCTCAACAATTTTATAGTCGCTTTTTAGGTTTCAGGCATTATGTTGTCATGACACCGAAACAAAATCAAATATAACTACGTAAGCATTCTTTTTCAATGTTAACACGCATATTGTTTACGTCTCGTGACTGTACGATTGAAACAGTGAGTGTTTTAACGTTTCAGTTTGGCACCTTTTATTTCCATTATAAGTCCCTCACAGTAAAACAGATTTTGCGTTGGCCGCATACATTTGACCACATTTTACTACAAATGTTGCTGTGTCACATTGTGCGCTCCAATTAATGGCTATTACTTTACCACATAATAAAAATATTAGAACAGTTTTT
This sequence comes from Cyprinella venusta, assembly GCA_038021265.1. Lineage (NCBI taxonomy): Eukaryota > Metazoa > Chordata > Actinopteri > Cypriniformes > Leuciscidae > Cyprinella > Cyprinella venusta. The sequence goes on along the minus strand of CM075887.1, from coordinate 10,771,602 downwards.
CATTTCATTTTTCATTCACAACTCTATTTTAAAAATCAATAAGTTCAAGCCTTATACTTGAAAATATAGTTTCTGACATGTTAAACTAAAAGTATGTTTACACAACAACAATGACCTAAAACCGAAAAGTTTTTCCTTTGCACTCTTGAAAAGTTTGCATACAGACGACAGCGCTGCCAAAACAATCCCGTTCCCACAGATCTGCGAAAATGATTGGAAACACTGTATTCATGCCAGGCCAGTAGATGGCGATGTTAGTTTGTGAAGAAACAGAGTGCCGAAGTTACAAAGTTATTACGAAGTTATTGTGTCTTTTTGTGTTTTTTAAGAACTATATATAGGCTTCAAAATGTATAAATTTTGGATTAACTTGTAAAGATTATCTTGATTAACAAAGAGTTGTGACCCTTACACGTTTTGTCTGACACAGATGTTATTTTTTGCGATTTTTCAAAAGTCTATGGGGAAAATGCATTGCCTTTCGATCGAGGGAACCCATGCGCCGCTAACTTCCGAGTTGTCCTACAAAGTGACGTCATCACTTCGGCACTCTATAGACCAAACACTTTAAATGCGGTCACGTTTTCACAATTTTTTTCTTCTTTTTTTAGATGCTATTTTAAACCCATTTTCAGCCTGCAAAATGCTATTGTTGTGTAAAGGAATGGACAAGATGCATAAAAAGTTTTCTGTTTTCAGTTGAAACGATAGTGTAAATGGGCCCTATGCTTAATAACACATGTATCTAGCATGATACCTGTTACCGTATTACGAGTTTGGCATCCACTTTATTTTTAACGTAAGAGCGGTTGTGGATGATTTTAAGTTGAATGTTTGAATGCTTTCGATTTCAGTCGCTTAATTATTTAAAGGGATAGTTCACTTTAAAATTAGTCAGTTATGTTGATAGATGTTGCAAACAGGTACTATATGTGTAATATGATTTTACATTTATTATCATAATCATAAACACACTGGTTTGAAGTGCAAATAGTTTTGTTTTTAATCTCAACAGATTTGTTATTCCTCTAGTTAGCCGCCAATGAAGTCTCGCAAATTCACAGCAAATCGCTTGCATTGAAAAATAAGGTGGATATAACTGAAATGCTAAACCAAACAGCATTTAGAAGCAGAATTACACATTTTATAATTTATCGAATATCACAAAAAAATGCAGAGATAAGGATTACTAACACATCATGCTTGACAATGAGTATATTTTTGTGCACCACATGTGATTTTAATTTCTTCGGGGCACAGCAGACTGAAATATTACATTACTCTGAATTTCTCAACTTCCCTTTATTGCCTCCTCTCTCTTTCTCTACTTTTTTTTTGTGGTGCTTCCTAAAGACCACAGATTCTATTTTTGCCCTCCTATTAACTTTCATATATTTTCAATGGAGGCGCCCAGAGCCCCTCCCTGTTAAAGACCCAGCCCTGGTTAGCAAACCGGAGGCTGTGACACAGTGCTTCCATTCTTCAGGGGAACTGTGTGTGTGTGTGTGTATGTGCCGTGACCCCTCCCTAACCCAAACCCCAAAACCAGCACTGACTGTATCCAGGGTACGCTGTCATTTCCTGTCACGGGATCCTGTCATTCAGTTGGTTAGGGTTGGGATAAGTGATCTTTCTTCAATACTGATGTGGATCTGAAGCAAATGAGTTCCATCATTAAATTACTTGTACTGTGTGATTAATTATACAGTATGAGGGAGCTGGGCTCTTTTTGTTTTCATTTTTGATCAGCCACTTAATGTATTCACCTAATGGCAGAGACATACTGAAAATTCATGAAAAGGAGTCTTTGATGGTCAGGTCATTAAAAGTGCATGTACTTGTATTCTATCCAAATCGTCATCTTTATTCATTTTTATGAATTGGTTCAACACCATCAGCTCAAATAACGCTTCGGCAAGCCACTTTAGCTGCAGGTGCTATTTGCTAAACATTGCGATTATTCCATTGCTAAACAACACAGTCTGTCGCTCACACTAAAAAAAAAAACATAATATTTAGTCTCACATGTCTACGTTATATAAAAACTTGATATTTTATATCTATTTCAGACCGACTAAAGGTAATCATAGATATGGCATCATGATAGGAATTCACGACTATTACGGTTTCCTCATATTTCTTAGCCTGTCATCGTTTCACACCAGAAGTTTTTGTGTGCACAGAGGGGGGCAAGAGAAATGGTGAAATGAAATGACAACATGTACTTGAGTCACATAGCGCCTCGTATATAGAAAGTAATTGCAAAACAATAGTCGAGAAGAAGACTATCTGTATGAACACTGTTTTGAACTGCTCTCAGCTTGTGGTGAAATCAATTAAAACTCACGCTGTTTATTACCAATTGACTGAAATTAAGTGTTCTAGCAGTCGGAATGCGAGTCGATTCAATTTTTGGGGAATGAACATGTGAAATGAGGCATTACTTTTACAACCATCTGATGTGAAATCTGGCTCCTTCAGAAAAGAGATTTAACCAGAGTAATGCTCTGCCATTTATCTACTCCTCCACTTTTACCATCAACATTATGCTAATAGGACGACTCAGTAGCTCGTTACACACTCCTCGTGAAAATCCGTGCCGCGAAATCCATAGGATTCGTCGAGTTCCTATTCTCCGGATTGCCTGCTCACTCTCCGGACGTATAGATCTGCTTTGAGGTTCTTATCTGACTCTCCCAGCTCCCGGCGTAATGCGTTCACTTACCAACCGCACACACTCGTTCTTCGAGGGAAACGACAGAAAAGAAGGACTGACACTACAGTCTTAACTTCACAGTCAGCTCAGAGGAAAGCACACAGCTCTAAGCCGCCCCTGTTGCTGCCTGCAAGGTGGAGATATTACAACTCTGTGTAGGACAGATGCAAAGATGTGAGCAGCACTAGATAACCTGCGTCTGTCGTGCTTGTTTCCGCACTTCCAAAATGTATTGAGAACATTGGCTTGATTTGAAACCAATAAGAGACATATTTTGTGAATGTTGGTTATTGTGACATAAGGATGTAATGTCTTGACAAAAAACTGGGTCCCTCCTGCTAATAAGGCCTTTTCACACTTGAAATAGTTAACAATGGTTCATTGTAAACCTCTGGTAAATCAAAGGAATCCTGGGTTATCTTCACGTTTCAAACAGTAGTTAAAGGGATACTCCACTCTTTTTAGAAATGGGCTCATTTTACCACACCCCCAGAGTTAAACAGTTGAGTTTTACCGTTTTCGAATCCATTCAGCTGATTTACTGATATTTAGAAGAATATCAGTAACCACACAGTTTCTGGTCTCATTGACTTCCATAGTATATTTTTTTCAGACAGTTTCTGGTCTCAGACAGTTTCTCGTCTCATTGACTTCCATTGCCTACTATGGAAGTCAAAAATCCTGGAATGTTTTTATCAAAAACCTTAATTTCTTTTCGACTGAGGAAAGAAAGATGTGGACATCTTGGATGACATGGGGTGAGTAAATTATCAGCAAAAGTTTTTTTTTTTCAAAAGTGAACTACTCCTTTAAGTACACACTACATAGTCTTGTACGTTAGCCTTTTGGTCGGGTTTTTAAATACCTTTTTAGTTCAAATCAAAGTTTGTAATGTGATTCACCTCAGCTGGTTGGTCTGGTTCATGGCTTATAACTTTTTGATGAAGACTTTTTAACAATCCTAATGGAAAAAAACTTTGGGAACCACATGGTCAATCACCTGATGCTGACTAACATTAGCATGTAGCAAATGGCTTAATTCAAAATAGTGTATTACTTTTACCTCTTATACTATATGTGTGGCAGTTTATGGTAAAAGTAGTAGGTTATGTCAGTACTATCCTCATTGGAATTCAGTCTAATAGCGCAAAAAAAAGAAAAACACTTCAATATGCCTACCTCAACAAACTTCGTGTTCCAGGAGAAAATACGTCAACACAGTAAACTAACTTCTCTTGAGTTTAGGAATAAAATCAAATGACTTGGCAAGCATCATCAAGAATTTTTTTACCTGCATTTCCAAATGAATGTACGAAGCAAAACAAATCACACATTCCAGGTGGTGCCATTATGGTTCCGGAAGGCTGAATCTATAAGGAGATCATGACTTGATTTCATATGCACTTTCATGTGGCTTGCCATTTAATTATACATTAGTTTAGGGCCTCGGAATGAGACCCCGTCACTTCACAGGTACAAACAGTTGAATTATTGAGCAGCGTACATGCTGGAAATGCAGCAGAGTAGCTGCTGTTTCGGTTCAAAAATGGGAAAGACTGCAGGGTGATGTATCCCTTTATTCTTACACTCCCAGAGTTACTCTCAGCTCTTTGAGTCAACTGAGCCGCTTTTCTATCACATTCGGCTCTGGAGGGGTGCGATTAAACTTGGTCAGACATCCTCACATGGATTTTTGTCGTTAGCATTTTGGTCTTGTTCTGTGTTGCCTGAATATCCAAGAATTTTCAAAGCACTGAAGCAGAGACTTCAAAAATGTAAGACAAAGCCTTTTGACAGATCAATTATGAGGGTATAGCTTGAAGTGGCTAAATGTGCCACTGACTCTAGCAAAATTAGGTTTAATTCAGTTCCACGGTACTATGTGAGTGTACAGCTAAACCTACAGTAAATACAATTAAAAACCTTGGGTATATCCTATTGGATACAGACCTCAAGGGACTGTATGCAGAAAGCATTGACATGGAATTTAAGGACATGAAATGTGGAATGTAAATGTGAAATTTAAAGCTGAAGTGTGTAATTTTTTTTGATGTTTAATACTTACTCCTACCCATATGTAGAGACAACTATAAGTAAGCTATTTGTAGGTTGATTCACAGTAAAAGTGTATGCTGCAGTGTTATCAAAACATTGCACTGTTTGTTTCAGTATCCCAATCGGCCTGGCATAGCAACTGTGGCTGGACCAATGACATGAGCATGGGGCGTGGCCTTTTGTTTGCAGATTCATTTTGCGATTCCTTTTGCAAATTCTGTGATAGTGGAGCTGAAATTACATAGGCTACCGTTAACTACGGAATTTTAAATGTAAGTTTGAAAATGATTTTTTAACTCGCCAAGAAAATTCAAGTTAAAATTAAAGCATGGTATGGTACGGAACGGCTTGCTTCGGCTAGCTTTATACCTAGTCTGTTGGTCAGAAATTGTCTATTGAGAAAATGCACTCTTAAACTTGGTTGACTGAAGCCATTTTTGGAATGTAGCCATTGAGGATGCATGTCTTGAATGCTGTCTCAAAAGTATTATCATAAGTTAAATCAAGGCTATTTTAAATTGCCAATATACAGTGTATTGGCGATTTTCCACTGCATGGTATGGTACAGTTCGGTTCGGTACGGCACGCTTTGGCGCTTTTCCACTGCATGGTATGGTACAGTTCGGTTCGGTACGGCACGCTTTGGCGCTTTTCCACTGCATGGTACGGTAAGGCTTGGCTCGGTACGGCTCACTTGTGGCACTTTTCCACTGCACGGTACGGTATGGCTCAACTCGGTACGGCTCAGCTCGCTTTAAAATGGTACCTAGTCTGTTGAGGTTCCAAGCGTACCGTACCGGTACTAAAATGTGACGTGAAACACTGCAGATCACTGATTGGTCTGACAGAATCGTCACTACCAGCGTCATTGTATTTGCGACCAATAGACATCGACATGAGAAACCAAACCCGCTAGATTTAAATAGCCAGTAACAGCCACCGCTGTTATCGAACAGTCTATAATCCCACCCACTTTAAATGGAAAAGCAACCGAGCTAAAGCGAACCGAGCTGTGCCGTGACGAGCCAAGTCGTACCACGCAGTGGAAAAGCGAAGCGAGCCGAACCGAACCGAACCATACTGAGCCGTACCGAGCCATACCAGAAGTGGAGAAGCGCTATATGTGGAAATGTGATTTTAAAGTCCCTGAGAACCAGATGTTGTTTTATCAAACCTCCTCTCCACCCCTCGCTCATAGCCAAGTGGCAACCTTCCGGTGTCTCTCTTGAAACCAATACGGAAGTGAATTAAATTGCAATTCATCGACTGGCCTCTAGAGACAGGCTCCAAAAGAGAGTTAATCCCATAGACGCCCCATTTTAAAATGCCCAATTTTACAGCTGGAATAAAAATATGTTTACAGCCTGGTACAAAAAGTGGTTTTGGTCTACATAGTTAATTTTGCCCTTCATGACAAATGTCTATACTTATATTATATTAACCCTTAAAATTTTGCATAATTAAGGGTGTGGCCACTTGAGTGACAGGTGGATTGCCGCTGCTATCACTACCAGCCGTTTGTAGCCGTCAGGTCACCTCAGCTAATCCCACCTCGCATTTTCGTTTATCCGGGAGTGATGCGTGGTGATGCTCTGCCAAGATGGCGACAGCCAGCTCCTCCCACTTTCTATGCTCATAGCAGACTGATGGATGGAGGGGAGTGGTTAAGGATTTTCAACCCAAGCATTCAAACTGACATCATAAGAGACGAAACACCATTCCAGAGCAGAAGCAAATTTTCAGATTTCGCTCAAAGATTATTAACAAAAGTAATTAAACAAAGAGTATAAACTTTCAAGGACTAATTATTCACCACAAAGACTAGTAATGTGTGCTAGAAAAGTAAATAGAGTCCATTTTGATTTCATGCCGACGTTAAATCACTTGAATTGTGTTGTAATGATTTGATGTGTGATATTATTGTGCCTAACTTTTAAAACTGGAATTTTACATTTAAATTGTAACCTCTTAGTAAAAGAATTATGTCAAATTTAAATGTAAAGTACACTCTTCAAAAATTGACTCAGTTGACTGAAGACATTTTTTTGGAATGCAGCCATCCAGGACACATCACAGTCTTTAATTTACACCTCCCGGGCTTCAGATGTGCGATATACAGCTGATTGGGTGAGGGGGAAAAGAGAGAGTGAGAGAAATAGAGGGGTGTAACAGAAGCTGACAGACTGAGTGTTTTTCGAAGCCGGATACGCATGAGTGGGCTGGTTAAGTTGATATCTACTGGGGGTGGTGGGTGAGGGGCGTGCGTGTGCCAGGCAGGAGGCCTTATGCCCCATGACAGGTGAAGCCTATTACTACAGCTGAGACCACGCAGCTGACCTGGATCTACAGTGGATCCTCTCTGCAGAACACATGCCATGTTCCCAGGATTACTACAAGCCCTTTGAGACAACAGTTTGCAGCTCATGCTTTAAGAATGATGGCAAATTGAAGTGTGCGTGGTCAGCCCCAGAGCTTAGTTTTAGCATGATGCAATCGTTAATAAAACTACATCTTACTTTGAAGTCAAAAAGTCAGCCTTAAGCTTTGCATCAAGTAGGTCGGCTTTGAGGTGCTTAAAATCTGGAACGTGACATCTTCTTGCACTCATTTCTCTCGAGCGCTGCTCAGTGTGACATAAACGAGCACTTGAACACCTTTCTATCGTTGACGTACTGTAAGTGCTTTTGAAGGTTTATCCCTTTTAACCGTACCTATCCTCTGACTGTACGACTATAGGTTTAACCTTCTTGGAAATATTTGAGGCTTCTCCACAAGGCATTAAAAAGGAGACCACCGAAAGTTCTGCAGAGCAACTCAACATTGAATAAGCTCTAAAATCTGATTGTATGAGCCAGTTCGAAATTGCCATTATAGTCACAGCAGGGTCACACCTCAAATACATTTTATAGTAGTGTGGCAAGTTGCGATATTTCTTTGTACTGTGCTTAACCTTCTTGGAAATCTTTAGGGCATTTCAGCAAGATACCAATAGATAAAAAATAGCAAACAACCCAACCAACTGGTTTTGCAAGGTATTAATGAGTCTCAATGAATGTGAAATTGAAATTGAATGTGGTTTCGAAAATATGATTGTGTGTTCGAACCCATTGTAAATTGTCAATACAGGGTAGGTGCAAATGGGTAGGTGCTAACTAATGAAATTAAATGGCAAATGCCAAATTGCAACATTACTTTATTGTGCCAAACTTTTAGGTCTGCTCTGCAAGGCATCAAGTGACAAAAGAAAGACCAACAAAAGCTCTGAAAGCAACCCAACCATATGGTGTTGAAGGGTCTCATATAAGAACATATTATTATATGTTCGAAGCCATTGTAAATTGCCATATATACAACAGCTTGGAACATCGATGAAAATGTGACCTAAATGGGACATATCATGACATAACAAATTTGACTTTTTTCTGTGTTTAAGTGCTATAATCGGCTCCCCGGTGTATCTGACAACCCAGAAGACGTGAAAAGAGATAACCCAGTAACTTTGTTTAAGTAAAGGGTTAGTTCACCCAAAAATGAAAATTCGGTAACGCTTCCTTTTATAGTACAGTACTTACAGTCTACTTACCTAGAAAGTACTGCTAATATAAGGTAAGTACATGGAACAGGGGTAGGTTTAGGAGTAGGTTCAGGGTTAGTACTGGTTATTACCCAGTAATTGTAGTTACTAAAATAAGTACATAGTATTTACATGGGTAACTTGACTGTAAAAGGAAGCTTTACCGAAAATTCTGTCGGTAATTACTCACCCTCATGTTATTCCAACCCCATAAGACTTGCGTTCATCTTCGGAACACAAATTAAGATATTTTTGATCAAATCTGAGCGCTGGATCACTCCTCCATAGGCTTCTAAGGGATTGAAACTTGCCGGCCCAGAAAAGTTATTAAAGACATTGTCAAATAGTCCAAGTGACTGCAGTGGCTCAATGTTAAGTTTATCAAGCGCCGAAAATACTTTTTGTGCACAAAAATAGCAACTTTAGTTAAAGGAGAACTCCGGCGCAAAATGAACCTTTGGTCTAATAAAACATCGGTACCTACCTAGTCAATCGTTCTCGAATGTAAAGAGTTTTATCTCTAAAAACTGTCTAGCGTATAACGCTAGTACTGGGGGCATTTACTAAGTAAAAATAAATCGCTAGTTTATACCACTAACAAGGCTCAAAATAGCCCCGCCCTAACACAGTAACATAATGAGGATCCATACATGCAAAACGAAGCATTGAGAACTCTGTAAGAGTACAGACCGTTTAATAAGAAGATACTTTATAAAGACAGTTCACTTCGAGTATACGGATAGGAGCCATGTTAGAAAATAGTCTCGATAAGTCGATCCCGTATGTCATTCATACAGTTCAGAAGTTTGCTTAACTTGATACAGTTCAGCTCACTCAGCATGACGTTTGTGGTTTGACTTGTCGTGACTGTTTTCCAAGATGGCTCCTGTGTGTATACACGAAGTGAACTGTCAGTTAAATTATGTAGTCATTTGCGCATCCAAGTTGTTTTCATTCAAGTTGTTACATTGTTTTGCATTGTGCCTAACATTCTTAGAGATCTTTTAGGCTTCTTGCAAAGTGGGGTTGGAAAAACGAAGTATACAACATAGGCTCTTTACAACTGGTATTAAGGTGTCTTTCGTTTCTGCTCTGATAGCCACAAGACCACAGTGGTGAGTATGTGTTAGAAATCAGGAATGGTGTGAGAACATGTGTTTGATGCATTTTTCGTCTTCAAACCAAACTTGGGGTCTCCAGTCGACACGGTTTACATCCCTTCTGGATAGAACACTTTCCGTAATGTATACGCATTAGGTCAGTAGGCGGAGAGAAGACAGTGTTTTGTGGCTGTTCAAACGCATTTGACCACATGAGTCTTTACACTACGAAAGCAATCCGGTCGAATACGTTTTCAACTACCTCTGGAAGTGATCGAAAATGAACAAGCTCAAAATGTTTTAGACCCTGTTTACACCTGTATAAAGCGTCGTAAACTTGTCATCCGATTGACGAAAATGCTTCTTAACACCAGGTGTACACAGGGCCATTTGTACTGCATAGGTCAGTAATTTGAAGGGGGTCCAAGATGGTCCAGATCTCCCACTCCATTCAGTTTCTCCCTCAACATATCCACCTGATATCGTACTATTACTGCACTTGGTGCTTGTCATCAGGATACGGGGACCACCCAAATTTCTGCAAAGCAATCTAACCTGGTTTTGCAAGTTGTCAAAAACTCTCTTGGAGCCCTTACTCTAAACTCCAATTGAATGGATGACCTATGTTGAAAGCCGCTGTAAAAGTTCTTGTCTGAATTGTTAGGTCATTGAAAATACTCAAAGATCCGTAGAACTGCCCCGAGACATTGCAGAGTTAAATCTATATGTCTTGACTTCTTTTTTTTTCCTCATTTGGCCTGAAATTGGGAACACCTTGCGCTTCGACTCTCTGAGAATGATGATTTTCGGTTCCCACGTGTGAATCATCATTCGGTGTCTTTATGAAACCTGACTGACCCAAAATGACAACCGAAACCTTTAGCTCCACTTCGTCATCCATCAGTCCTACCGAAATAATTACAGTGGCTGCCTGAGACCCAAATCGAGGGGTCGAATCTAATAACCTCCATTAACTCTTCAGACATCTCAGACGGCAAGTGCTGCGTAATGAGGTTAGGTCTCCTGCGTAACAGATAATGCTCGGTCTCAAGGCATATTGAGGATGCTTTTAAAGGCCCTGGCCGTTTTTCTGGAGAAATGGCATTCTTTGAATGTGTCCACAGGCAAACCAGGGTGGATATTATCAGCATCTCTCAGCTGAACCGTGATGCCTGCCAGGGTCTTCAGTGGGGTCGACTGGCAGGCTGTCGCTCTGAGCAGTAGGGTTTTTCTTTCCTCTTGTTTTGGCACGGAGTCGGGGGCAGATGCCACACTCATCCCTCGGGGTTTTGCGTGCGTATGTGTGGATGTGTTTGTGTGTTTGGTATGAAACCTGTGGCTGCCGTGTCGTAAGGCAGAGGAGGCAAGTGTTAAATAGCTCATCTTTGGCATCGTGGCGGCAATAGTGAGGTCCTCACAACAGATGGAAAGAAAAGCAGACGGACGGTGTAGCAAACCTCCGTGGAGTAGATGTAGGGAATGTTTTGCACTCAGGATTGGATTAAAGCAGACAAATTTGTGTGGAAACAGTTCTTCATCTCCTATTTTGAATGAAACTGCCATTGCAGCACTTGCAACACTTACTCAAATCTTGAGGTTTGCCATGGAAGTTCAGATTTTGACTCTTGGTGTGTTGGTTTAAAAACAAAAACAACAAAAAAACATGATCGTGTTGGTATGGAAAGTGTGGTTTTGCCACACATACATTTGTTGCCATTCGGAGAGGCATTGATATGTTCAATATCAACATGGATAGACTTGAGATATGTATACAATATGTGTGTTTCACTTGTATATTATAGCTAGTGAGCTTAATTTACTTTGATTGATGATTTATAAATCAATTTGCCATTTAGAAAGGTCTTCCTTAGACAGAAAAGTTTCTGCATCATTGTCATGCGTCTTCAGAGTATTAATAATAACGATTTTTATCTCTTAATTTTTACATGCTGTACATAAACGTTTGTTTTATTCCCAGTCTGTATTTTGATATTATAGGTATTCATCCTAATGTATAAAAATGCAAAAAAAAAAAACAAAAAAAAAACACATATGTACAGTATATAAATGAAATCTACCATTTTTTTGCATTTAATTCCCTTTTCACATTGTTTCCATGGAACGAACTGAGGTTTATTTGAAATATGAAACTGCTCATTTTAGTTCCAGACATATTTCTCAAAGGGAAGATATAGCACGAAACCTATGCTGCACTCAAGATAATGCAATTCATATATGCATTGCCACTGCAAACACACACTCACACGCACACGTACGTGCCCGCTTGAACTGATTAAACATTAATATTCATAAATATGTGCACTAGTTTTTAAAGGTGATAATCACACATTGTAGAAATTGGAAAATTATTATTGTGCTTCCAGAAAAGTCTAAAAATGAAGCGAGAAATATCTTTTGAAGCCTATGCAGGCAAGGATGTTTTACGTCCTTGCATCAGAGCTAAGGCTAAAATTAGACCTAAATCATCATGCATTAACGGTTCTCTGAATCCTCTTTGCTCTCTACAATTTATGCTAAGCATTGCAAAACGTCAGTCTAAATTTAGGAGTGGAACAAAGATAAGATTTTGCTCATTTGTGATGAGCTGAACGCTTTGCTGCTGATCTCCTTTTATTTTTGAATTCTGTTTGTTGATTTGTTGCCCACTCCAATCACACACACACACACACACACACACACACACCTGCATCAGGATATTGTGACACATAACTGACAAGCCTTCATTGAGTGAATAAAAATGAAAGCGAGAAGGGCTCTCCGAGTATGACTGTGATGCTGATTTGAGATTACTGGTAAAATATATCCTTAATAAATTTGCACAAGCCTGTTCCTTGACATGAAACATATAACTGTTAACTGAAAATGATGCTAGCTTAGGCAGCCATTTTAAATGCAGCTTTAAATGTGGTGCTGCTACAGAAACTTCACAAGCAACAGCTTTTTCACAGCTTGCCTATCAAAATTATATTTACGCATTTAACAAAATCATCTCATCATCTTGAACATTGTCATGTTCAAGAAACCAATCTGAAATGATTCGATCTTTATGACATAGGCCTAGTGCATTATCCTGCTGGAAGTAGCCATCAGAGGACGGTGGCCATAAAGGGATGGACATTAGGGTTGTGTATCGTTTGAATTTGAACGATTCTGATTCCGATTCCTTGTTTCGATTCCGGTTCCCAACGATTCTCGATTCCAATTCTTTAAAAAAAAAGTAAAAAAAAAAAAAGGTTTAGCTAAAAAAGTTTAGCTAACCTTGCTAACCAACGGTCTTTCTGAAGGAAATACTCCTTTTTCACAAATTTTTGCCGAGATTTTGTTATTTTTTAGAAAAGTGAAGCCACACTTTCAACCGCCGACGTAAGCTACTCATGTTCAACTTGCGTGGTTATGCCAACACTTCCGGTAGACGCTTCTTCATTGGTGTTGTTCAGCGGTTTCTTCTTCTCGTTGGCGGACTGTGAATATCGAAACTTGGAATTGAATTTTTTACTTTTAAAGGATTCCGGGAAAAACGAAAAGTTAGTCCCGGTTCCAATCGATACTCGATTCTCGATACCCAACCCTAATGGACATGGTCAGAAACAATGATTGCCCAATTGGCACTAAGGGGCCTAAAGTGTGCCAAGAAAACATCCCCCACACCATTACACCACCACCACCAGCCTGCACAGTGGTAACAAGGCATGATGGATCCATGTTCTCATTCTGTTTACGCCAAATTCTGACTCTACCATCTGAATGTCTCAACAGAAATTGAGACTCATCAGACCAGACAACATTTTTTCCAGTCTTCAACTGTCCAATTTTGGTAAACTCTTGCAAATGTAGCTTCTTTTTCTTATTTGTAGTGGAGATGAGTGGTACCCGGTGGGGTCTTCTGCTGTTGTGAGTACAATCTGCCTCAAGGTTGTGTGTGTTGTGGTTTCTCAAAAGCTTTCGGTTGTAACGAGTGGTTATTTCAGTCAAAGTTGCTCTCCTATCAGCTTGAATGAGTCGGCCCATTCTCCTCTGACCTCTAGCATCAACTAAGAATTTTCACCCACAGGACTGACGTATTCTGGATGTTTTTCCCTTTTATCACCATTCTTTGTAAACCCTAGAAATGGTTGTGCGTGAAAATCCCAGTAACTGAGCAGATTGTGAAATACTCAAACTGGCCCGATTGGCACTTACAACCATGCCACGCTCAAAATTGCTTAACTCACCTTTCTTTCCCATTCTGACATTCAGTTTGGAGTTCAGGAAATTGTCTTGACCAGGAACACACCGCTAAAAGCATTGAAGCAACTGCCATGTGATTGGTTGATTAGAAAGTTGCATTAATGAGAAATTGAACACGTGTTCCCAATAATCCTTTAGGTGAGTGTATTATAGCAACATTACATGGCCGCTTGCTCTAACCTAGATAAATGTACTCTATAATTTGGTGCATATCCATGTGTTTGTGCAGAGTGTGAAAGCGCCGGCATGGAGGCGCCGGCGTGATCACTGGCATTTAACTTAAAATAGTCTTTTTTGGTCTGACATCAAGAGTAGCAGAATACGTCATCTGAAAATGACTCATTTTATTTGTGTGGACTCACAATAACTAAACGTTGTGCTTTTTTAAAATAAGGATGCGCTTTTTTCTTTTTCTTTTCTTTGAAATATTTTTAAATGAACCGATTCAAATGGAAAAAACAACAAATAATCTAGATTATGTTATGAGACGTGCATAGGTGCGTGCACTGTTCTGTGAAGATGACGAGTACGCACCATCGACCTAATCTCTGCAACCGAAAACATTATCAATAAATTATTAAAATGTTCAGACAGTCTCCTTGCTGTTTTTTTCACAACACGTTCATAATCATTACTTTTGCCAGTGGGTTGTGGCAAGCTTCATGTGTACGCTTGAGTGCTGATTAGGCTGTGTATAGACAATTAATGGCTTATACACGTGCGATTAGTCGACTAATCGCTTAAATGAACAACTAATAGTCGACTAGAAAATCTTTAGTCGAGGGCAGCCCAAAGTATATTTATATATACTGAAAAAAGTACATGGCCAAAAATAATGCCTGGAAAGTTCTCTATTTATTAGCAGGTATGACGGCGTGTTAATTTTCGACTCTACTCTCTAACTCTACAGTATCCTATGTGATATGTTTAGTTGGTTGTACAGTAGCAATTTTAAAGAGGCTTAAATCTTGAAAGGAAATGCAAAGCTAAGTTCTGGTAAACATCTCCAAAGCAGGAATGCTTTTGACACCTTATGCTAGCGCGGATACCCAGAGCTAACCAACCAACGCATGAGAAACACGTAATTCTGAGAGTGAAAAAAACAAACACGGATCATCGTTCAGCCAGTAGCAGGTGCGGTTCGATTCAAATGCCTGTCAATGCTAATGTACGCTAATCAGCTGTTGGATTTGCCTTTTTTTGGCTGTCACACGTAATGAAAGACAAAAATATGTCATCAGACACTTTTTTTCTTCTCTTGCAGAGCTATCAAAGCATGAAGGTGGTGGATAATTCAGATGAGGGAGAGAGAGAGAGGGAGGGCGTCACAAAAATCAGAAAACAACTGCACAACCCACGTGGTGGATCATGACAGCAGTCAAGTGAATAACTCAAGATGGGGAAGCTTTGCAGAATATTGATTTAATGCTGCATCCGTGCTGGGAGGATGTTCACCCGCATTACGCACGCTCTAATATTCCCAACATACCTTGGGCCTTTGGTTTTCCAAGTCACTTGGAGAGATAGACGTATGATATATTCCTTTCGCATGCGCATTTCAGAACCGAATGAGCCGCCTGTGCTGGACTGCCAGTGATTAGCACTCGTTTTGTGGAAAATAGCCCAAAGAATACTTTGCGTATTTTGGTACGTTCACCCAATTAAAAAGCTCAGTGAGTAAAGGTTAAATGTTGATAGAAGTGCTAGATAAACAAAAAAAGGGATTTTACTGTCAGTCTAAAGAAAAGGATATTCTGTTCTCTTTACTGGATATTACATGTGACCCCTTTACTTATGAGCCTTCTCTTTTAAACATTTCCTTAGCCTCGTGATAGTATAAATTCAATATGTATGATGAAAGTGGTGCCCCAAATAATATATTAAATATATGATCTTCTATTGCAAATACATAAAAATGTGATTATATTCTGTAAAAGGTCATTTTAACAGGGAACAAAATAAAATGCTAAAGTTAAAACCTATTTCTGGTTAACCTTATTTAATAATTTTGCCTTAACATATAGCCTATTATGTTGTCTACCAAAATATAATTTTATATTAGGCTAAGCTTAATATAAAATTATATTTTGGTAGACAACATGAGATGATTTTAGAGTTGTCATTTTTTTCTTTAAGCTTTAATTTTACATGACATTTCTGGTAATAGTTTTCATTTTTATATTAAACAATAAAATGTGTACAGTGTTGTTTTGAATTAAAAAGAAACGTTTCTTTCTCTCCTCGGATTCGGATAGTGTTTACTGAAACTGTGCAAACATTATTGACTATGTTGAATATTTAGCTTATTCCGTTTATATTGTAAATGCATGCTATAATTGAATTGCGTAATGTATTTGAATACTATAAAAATTTGATATGTGAAGCTATATTTAAAATGCACGAAAGCAGCATTTTTATCAATAATGCAGACGATTATCAATAGGCTAAGCAAAAAAATAAATGAAACTACATATAGCTGATTTTTTTTTTTTTCTTCTAGGAGCTTTGAAGGAGCGTTGACCTCAGACATCAGACACATTCCCCGTTTTTCTTCTCACGCATTCTTGCGCACAGAACTCAGCGAGGAGGAGCGTCTTTCCCTCCGCGTGCGCCCAATGGAACAAAGAGCAGCGTTCTCAATGTGCACGCGTTCAGCCAATAGGAGCGGCTCCCTGCTGATGACGCGACGCAGCGGCTCTGGTCTCTTCCCACTGCGCAGGAAGCGAAGGAATCAGAAGTTAAACGCAAACGCGGTGCTCTCTCAACAGAAGCAGCAGCAGTTTTTACTGTAACCGCTCGGAGTTTCCCCACGAACGCAAGAGGAACCCGGCGTCTAGAGCAGAATGAATGGTTAGTATCGATATTACTTTTTTATTCTACGAAAAACACTTTGCAAGATGTGTTAGATGTTTATCGTAGTCGCTCAGAGTTTAAATACGATTTTGCTCTGATGTTTAAAGACGGATTCTGGAATAACAAACCTTTGAGAAAGCTAATTATATTAGAAATTAAAAATAATTATTTTAGAGCACTGTTTTATAGTAGGCCACTATCGATTTTGTGCATTCACGCATGCTTGAACTTTTTAAATGTGATTCTTGTGAAACACACCTTTATTATTAGCCTATTATGAAACGATTTTTTTTTTCAACCTAATGTACATCAGCTTAAAACCACTGACATGTTCAGTTAGTAATTAAAAACAATACGTGTATTTCAAAAATTATATTTTGTTGAAAATATAGCATTTTTATTTTAAATATACAAAGATTTATTATCATGCCATGTGAAAAAGTATACATTTTGTGTGTTTTTGTTCTATTTTTGTTTAATTTGACTCGTGTTGCAAAGTTGTGACAGCCGGGTGACCTGTGTCAAGCAGTTGTGTGTTTGTTTTTTTCCTCATTAATCATATGCAGGCTTCCATATGCATGTTTAAATGCAGCTCATAAATATAAATAATGCTTGTATTAATATTAAAATAACATCTTGTGAGCTGGGCTATCAAGTAAACTGAGTTCAGAAAAAAAGACTCATTTAGATTGCAATGCAAGACTTTGATGTCTGAGGGTCTTCAGATGTTTTTAATTAGGACCTGTAAAAAAAAAAAAAAATCAGTCTGTCCTGTTCTCTGGGGCGATGCTTTGAAAAAAAAAAAGGCAGGAGAACACAGAAAGTCACTTCAGTGGAGGATCGTCTAATCAAATTTTTATAGCGTTTTCTCGTTTCTTTTTTTCCCCCCCTCTCTCTGTACCCTCCCTCCCTTCTTCGCTTTCTTGATCCCGGTGAACGAGTTTCTCTTTGTCTGCCTCTTTGGTAACCACACCTCCCCCCAAAACACAGCCGGCTCAGACACCTGAAGGCTAGACATAATGATCAACGCAGTCCCCATGAGTCTGGATGCCTGCCAGTTGTTTTCGCTCTTTTTTCACTACTTTGTCTCTTCTTCTGTTTTTTCCCCTTGCATCTTTTGCCCTGCTTAATCAAGGGGCCGGCATGCAATGTTGGGGGCCAGTATGCAGTATATGAGGGGCCAACTCTTCTGCAATGTATGGACCAGGGAGAAAGAAGTCTGGCACACATGCGAGGAGAAGCATGAACAACAATGTCTCCTTGTGTGTGTGTGTGTGTGTAAGCGGGAGTCTTTATTCAACCGTGCTGTTCAAAATTGCATATCAGGCTTTTCTTTACCGTACAAGACCTGTCAACTTACAGTATTCGTGTGCTTAAAAAAAAGCTAAGATTTCTTTTTAGGCATGTTTTGTGACTGTTGGTTCTGTGGATAAGAGTGAGCGTGGGATTCTCAGCTTGTTTAAGTGCTTTGTCTGTGTAAGATTAAGGTTTACCTCATCTGAAATTACACTGAGGTGTAAATTTTACCAATTAAACCAATTAAACTGAGGTGTAATAATGCAAGAATGAATGCTGTGATGAGGAAAGCTGTAAGATTTTTGTACAGTATCCTAATCGTAAGAATTATATTTTGGGGACTGTTTGAAGTGGGCACACTTAACGTAAATAGCTTTTAAACTAACAAAATTAATACAAAAATTGTGGGGCACAATTAATTGTAATGTTTGTTTTAATTTCAGTGCAGGATTTATATAATTTAATCAGAAGTTGGATACTGATGTGTTAAAAAAATATAATATTCGTTTAAAAATTAATTTTTTACATGTTTTGCTGAATATAACTCGCACATTTGAATATCATTACATTGGGCTTACATTAGCGTCTATTTCCTTGTATTTTCATAATAACGTGCTTCCTGAAATCAGTGTCCCAAAAAAAAAAAAAAATCGCCATTTTGTCTCTAGCTAGTGCAGTTTGATTTGCTCGACGTGCGATATTTTGGATGAAGTCTGCTTGTGTTTTCTCACAGAGCTCAGAGCCGACATGTTGGGAGTACAATGGCACTAAGTAGACGGCAGATCCTTTCTTTCTCGCTCTCCTCCTCTGCCATAAGCCTTTGAAGGGGCGTAATAAAAGGTTCAATAGAAGCAACAAGCTGTTTTTTTCTCTCCTCTCACGCGTTCTTTAGGCATTCTACCTGCGCATGAATAGGAGGCCACAGAGACCCTCTGACGGAGGAAGAGTGTTTATTGAGGGCTAAAGGGCTCAATACAATCAGACAGCCTCACGTAGAGAACCGCACGGCTTGGGCGAGAGGCCATGGGCGCGAGTTCTCCCTAGTGTCACACCCATTGACTCCGTTTGAACGAACGTTTTTGAGCTGCTGAGGGGAAAATCGTATTGTAGTGCACATTGTGGATTTAGATATCAATGTGTTTTTAATAGATGTTTTTTTGCTCATCACAAAGATGAAGAATATCCATGGAACCACAAAAGGTTCTTTTTAGCGGAAAATGATTTTTTTTTTTAGAGTATTAAAATGTTCTTCGCACTCAGAAAGGTTTTTTTTTTTTTAGAACTGTTCAACGAAAGGTTCTTTGGGAAACCAAAAATGGTTCATCTGTGACGTCACTGAGAAACGCCACTTTTGGACTATTTTGAAGAGCCAAAATAGAAGTTAAAGAAAAAAAAAATAAACTTGTATATGAATATTGGTTTGAACTTGCCGTTTTATATGTCTAAGATTGTTAAAGCAATAATTCAGCTAAAAATTTAAATGGTCATCAAACAATTTCAAAATATATTCTTTTTTTTTCATACAGAATTTGATGGAATATTTTTTTTTTGGGTGAACTGTCCCCCTTAAACCTTTTAACAAAAATTAAACATTAACAAGTCAAACAATATCAGTACCATTTGAAGTTAAAGTAATCCATTAAAGTAATCCATAAAAGTAATCCACATGTACATCAATCCCTCCAAGGTATATCATTTTTATGTAGCACACATACACAATTTCAATTTGATATGTATAGAAATACCATCCATTACGTCAGCTAAGCTTAAACCTTGCAGCCTAGCATTAAAAGAAAATATGTAATAATATTTATGCTCGCTGAATTATGGGGTGGGATTTGAATGGAGGGTTCTTGACTTATTCCTCTTGCGCTCAGTGTGAAAACGCGTTGCAGGCTAGAGGTTAATTGTTTTTAGATCTTTATGTGTCAAGAGAAAATGGAGAAACTGGTGCATAATTGAGCTCCTGGTCGTTTGAGTGATTATGGATTAACGCGCCTCTCCAAAGGAAAAAGACAGCGAGGGAAGGGGAAGAAAAGATAGGACGAAAAGACCCATGTTGTGAGCTGCAACCACAGGGGTTGTCTGGCCTTTTCAGAGCAAGGAGTGGCGGCTTGTTTAGTCAGAGTCCCTTGGAGGCTTGACCTTTGACCTGTGCCGTGCTCCTCTTTGCTCCAGGTGCAGGTCGGTTCTCCACGGTGTTCGTTGCACACGCACACACACACACTCGGAAGGGCTGGGGGTAATGTTGCATGATGGCTTTTTTCCTCCATCTTTTATTTTTTGTTTGTAAGAGGTGTGGCTGAGCCCAAAGGGTTGCAAGGGTGGGCGGAAGGAAGTGCTTATCCTGTAGTATTTGTTAAAACACCCTTGAAGTTCATGGTTTAAGAATGGGGGGCGCAGCTAAAGATAATGCAGCGTTGTAATATTCATGAATGCATTAATCAGGAGGTTGTCATGTATAATTATTACAGTGTTTGATAATGCCAGAGCAAATCACCTCAGGCAGTGGTGATTGCTGCCTGATGCTATTAATGTTCTTTAATAAAATGCCCGTGTGGGCCGAACCATCAGCGCAGCCCGGTAGTTAAGTGCTGTAAGGTTAATGAGGCAATTTACATACGTTCTGCCGCCATCTGGACGCAGTAAGAGACAGCTGCTTGCTCTTATTTCATACTGTGTTTTGGGAGCTAACCCACAGAAATGTCATTCCAGTACATGCAGAGAGCTTGTTGAACACTTTTGACTTTTGTCCCGTCAACACGGATGAATTCTGGGAGAGATTCGCTATGCTAATGAGCAGTTTTGCTTCTCAGTTGCAGCTTTCGTTTGTAATCCTCCACACAGTAGCTGACTTTCAAAAAGGAAAAAAAAGAGGAACTGATTGGTTTTTAATTTTGATTTTTGTAGTGTATGCTAATGTGGTATCTGTTATACATGTTACTTGCCATAATTAGGTATGTAAGAAACAATCAAGAGTTTTATATTCATTGAGCTCACTGTACATGCTTTGATAAGTCTTTAATGGTTTTATAAGTCATCAGTCACTGATTAAATGGCTGAAAGTGAAGAATACTGAAGTTGCATAATTAAAACTGGAGGTACACTTAAAGAAACTTCACCAGTATCCCATGTTTTTTCTTCTGAAGCTCTATCACGTAGTAGTTTTCAAAAAACTATTCACTGACAGACAACTTAAAACAGGAAAATAGGAATTGCAGATCTAGTAGCATGTTTGCTACCTCAAAACAATTATATACTGTTTTAAGAAGTCTACAAATCATCCTTAATTTTTAACTTTAATCTTGAAATTCTCTTTTTCTGATCAATAATGTTGGGAAATGACCATTTATTTCTTATTTCATTGATATTAACTGGACTACTTTTAGTTAATGAGACAAAATGCTAAGCTAAAAAGTTCGCTTAAGCTTAGAAGTTGCGGAAATAAGAAAAATATATTTTTTTATCATAAATTATTGTTTATTGCATGCTATCAGTTGATTAATTCAGTGTTTTAAGTCTTATTTAAGTCTTGAGTAGCCAATTGACTGGTGGACCATTTGTTGTCTTTCACATACTTCCATCGTCAGTTTGAGAAGTGCTACTCTAACTAGATGTTCCTAAAGCCGTTGAAACGATGCTGTATCTTTATTTTCTAGGTCTGCTAGCATTTTCACCAAACAGCATTATACCAATTGCAATCGCTATCTTTCCTTAACAGCGGCAAGAAAAAAGGATACATGGACATTTCACAACACTTCCTCCAAGGACTGGACAAAGAACAGCCACTCTGCAATCGATAACCAACGGCCGAGGGCTGTTAAAGATTTGCAGTTTGGATTCGAAGTAGGTAGACACAACCAGGATCCCCTCTGACAGCTGAAAGCAAATAACTGTTACTGGGCTATCCGTTAAATTCCCGTGATGGACCGTGAAAGGGAAAGGCAAAACTGTGGAGTTGGTGGATTCCTGCTGGCTCCGTTTCAGGCATGGTAGACTGACAGGGGTTTAAGCAACGAGCGTCGAGGGCTTGCCGGCGAAACCTGACTGGGTTTTCAGGCGGGCCGAGAAGGTGGAATTAATTCGCCGTCCCCTCTGTGTGCTTGATTCTTCGTGCTTTGCACAATCTTGCCGATTAAAAAGTGATCCTGCTCAACAACGACTGTGTTAGAGTCAGCGGACGTGTTTGTTCCAGTTAGAAAATCATGGAAAAAGGAACATGGGAATTAACTCTTATTGTCAGAAGCTCAATCCGAAATGAAAGCCGTTGAATGCACGGTTCTTGCAAATTCAGCATTTGTCCGGTTGTGTGGCTCTATCAAAGCAGAGCAGCACCAGGGAGCCTTTATTTGCCGTCAATTGTGCTGCAATCCCTAAAAGATATAGTATCATTTTATTGTTCGGCTGCTCCTCGTTTCAACTCGAGACTCTGTTGTGCGATCCATTCAGTCAAATTCTAGGGACCGTTCCAACTTTCAAGTTGCGGTTCATTCATTTAATGTCTTTGAACCCTATTCATGTGTTTGCAAAGTGAGCTAAAGACCTGCGAGCTGTAAACTTCAAAGCACTTCCATATTGTACTTATTACAAGAAGTGCATCCAAGCATTAGTGGCTCCCATATCCAAAGCATTTATCCTCAGCTAGCAGAAAGGAAGCTTAAGTTGGCAAGCCATTGGCATCAACAATTTGTGCTGCATTTGCCGCAATAAATAAACCACCAGAAGGTTGCTTTGTGTTATCAATATGGTGGCACAGTTTGATTTAGCCAAGTTTAGCCTTCACCTTTAGTTTTAGGGCTCTCACAGTTGTCCTATTGGCATCTAATGGTGGATAAAAGGGGAAGAGAGATTTGCAATCTCTTTCTGACCTGACTGAGATGGTTTGCAAGATGTGCCAGAATACCTTGTTCATTCAAGAACGTTTATTGCGTTGTTTGGTTTTCCTTTGGTACTCGATGGCAGTTTGATGGATGTTTAATTGAGACATGGTGGACAATGAACTTGAAGCCCCCAAGGGACCACTCAATTAGTTTAGCGCCATTGCCGAAGCCTCCCTGTTTTGTCAATGCGAGTACTGGGACTAGTAATCTCAAGAGGTTTTCATGGTCTGCTTACGAATGCATCCGAGCTCCCTGTGGTCCTGCCCTGGTCACCTCCTAATTTGAGTTAAACAGTCCTTTTAAAAAACATTAGTGCTGGAGTAAATTTGGCGTGTGAACATTGTCAAGCTCCCCCCCATTAACTTGTGGCATTGCTTTTGTTAGCATTTGCATTAGCATAGCTTTAGCTTGCATCTGAAATCAAACCCCCTTAGGGTTCCAGTTATTAAAGTTGACTTGTCAGTGAAACATTTTAGCATTTCTTTCTAATAAAGGAAAATGGTCTTAGACTCTTTTTTTTCTTCCCAGTAGCATAACTGTATTGAATTTCCTCAGGCCTAAATCTTTATTTTGTTAAAAATTGTTAAGGATTTATATCTTGTTTTTTTTTTAAGTAACAATGCATGTATTGATGTAGTAAAGAAGTAATTTTTTTGCACAGAAGTCACAGTTAAAATAATTTTGGATGGGGAAAAGTATGTGCTAAAGATCAGAAAAGTCAAACCTGTAAAATCAATATTAGATGTCCTTTTTTTCAAATCCTTCTTATGTTAAATACTTAGAATCTTAAGTACAATCTTGAATAAATTATTCCACTCAAGGTTTATCTAGGGATTGCCTGAGGATTATCATGAAGTTAGCACTATCACTTCAGGAGTGCTCATCTTCAGTCCAAATATTTATCTTCCTACTCACGTGTACGAGTAGGTCTGAACAATATGTCTTGAGTTATGAAAAATGCTTGTGATTTAAATATCTGCAAGTACACCCCCTACATGCTCAAAATGTACAAATTAACATACTAGATGAATGTAGAAGTAGATGAGCGCAAACGCTCCTAGATATGCAATCTCAGTATTGCCACAAGGGGAGCTATAGCAAGCATTGGCATAAACTGTCTTCTTCTACTGTAATATTGGACACATCTCATGTTCATAGCTAGCTACCCAAGACTAACTACATAACGCACATGCCTTGTGTATTTTTGTGGCCTACTCCTGCTGTTAGGATTTTGCATGGATCAAATTTATATTATTTATACCTCAGTGTGTTGTTGAAAGGTCTGCCTGCCTTTTTCAGGACTACAAAAGTACAGGACTAATATAAACTTGGCCATTAAAATAAAACAAACCATAAAATGTATACTCATCATTGCCACAAGCAGCATAAAAATGTGCGTAATCCTTTAAGTGTCGATTTGTTTGCAACTATCTATCACACAGTTGCAATTATGTAGTAGATGCAATAAAGTAGATGCAATTACGATAAGAACTGTCAATTTTTAAATTGACAGTTCTTATCGTAATTGCATCTTTATTATCTATTTTTTTTAGTGCTGTGAAACGATTAATTGCGATTAATCGTGTCCGAAATAAAAGTTGGTGTTACATAAATATAAATATTTGATATATTAATAACACAATTTTTTTAAATATATACATGCATATGTGTGTTTTCATATACAAAATAATTATACACACTACACACACATATATTATGTAAACACAAACTTTTATTTTGGATGCGATTAATCGTTTCACAGCCCTAAATTCAAGTGTCCTTGTAACATTTAACCAAAAACAATAACTTTTCCTCCCTTCTCTTATGTATGACTCTCAATAATTAGCAAACAATGATCCAATCAAATCCCGAAAGACAAAATCAAGTCCCGCCCTACATTTATTCTGGTTTGCTAAGCCATTTCATAAGTATATACGTCACAATCGGAATTTACTTTAATGGTAACTCTGTCAACACCTAGAGTACTGAGGTGTGTTACCACTAAAAGTTACCCAAGAATATACATTATATATGTACAATGCATCTGCATACTTGCCTTTTGTACAGACTAAATTGATGTTCCAAAAATATAGGCTACACAATTAATGTGAATGTTAATGCGAATGGTTTAATGTGAATGTTAATTTGTGTATAAAATGCTCTACATGTTTGTTTTTGAATGTTTCGTGAATCGTTTTTTAACAGCATTTAAATATGTTCAGAATCTGTCTGCATCTTTCGCAAGACAAATGGCTACCATAAACATGGTCATTAAAATAAAACAGGCCGTAAAATGACTATTTAAATTAAAACCAGGGAAATGGTTGTTATGATCCAACGACAAAGGGAACAACTTGCCACGGGCACAGAGAGACACATCTATACAGACTAACCATCGTACTTGAATGTCCAGCTTGTAAATGGCATGTTATGAATGTATGTTGAGACAAAAAAAAAATCCATATTACGGGTTGTACTTGTCAGCGTAGCATGTTTTAGCCTTGAATGTTTGTTCAAGGCGGATGCTAGTTGAGTTAAGCGATGCATGGCTGAATCCCTGACTCTCTACCTATCTTTCTCTCGTTTTTTGGAGGGCTTGTAAACCGGCAATCGCCTCATCTCCTAACCCCTTTTTTGAAGCCCCCTCTGGTATTGCTGAGTTGACAGAAATGCAGGAATGGTAGCAGCTTGAAAACGAGAGACCCTCCCCGTCACTCACTATCTCACTTTTCACACTGAATTTCCCTCTCTCGTTTTTTTTTGCCGAGCCTGTACAGGCATGCCTGTCAACCAAACGGAGGGTGGATGGGGGCGCTGAGGGAGAGGAGTGGTCTGGGGTGAACAAAGGAGCTCTGTCACCGCTTTTCAGGGGTTCTGGGCTGTGCAGGGTGAACGGAGAGCTGGGTGGGGGGTGGCGAGAATGGCAATTAAATATGGACGGGCGAGCATTGAAACCGAACATAGAGGAGGACAAGCATTGAGTGTTCACACATATAGTCAAGCTCGAAACGGAGACTGTGGAAGCTCTATGTTTGCCGTTCATTGTGCAATATTTGCCCAGCCCTTTATCTGTGCAGCTGTGGCCTAAAAAAAGAGAAAGAGCACGTTGAATAGCCGCACAGCTGCTGGCGATTTTGATGAGCGTCTATTACCGCTACAGAGTCATCCTCTTGCGCTGAAGTCACCTCTCCACAGAGTGTAATATAGAGCAGGGCATGGCCAGATCAGGGCAAATGTTTGATTTATCAAGCCTTGCTCATCCTTTCAAAAACAGCAAAAACACAGCTGGTAGCCACACACTCACGACCCCGATGACTGGGAGGTGTTGTACTGTTGTGACTTTCCTCTGTAATATTCTTTGTACGTCTTGCGGGTGCTGCGGGAAAGATAACGAAAAGTATTTTAATGTAATGATTGGAATCCGCGACCTCGTCTCATCTTGTCAAATTGAGTTTTTTAAATGAAATGCGCTGCCTTCTGCTTTCGCCTGACTTTAGACAGTTCCATCTGGTGAAACGATTTCCTTATCGTTCTTCCTTCCCCCTACCTCTGCATTTCATAGGTTATCAAGGCGCCAGAAACAGAGCGGGAGCTGTTAGAAGATGCAATGCTGGGAAGTCTTTTAAACCCTGGTGACTTGGAGCTCAACCACGGAAGTCGGACTGTTGCTAGCCGAAGACGACCGATAAAGGTAACACATTTACCTCTGAGGGTTTTTGGGGAAGTTGAAATGTATGTTCCGTGTCCTCGAATGGCTCCTCCATACCATCTGCAGACGTGTGTATGTATGTGTGTTGGGCATTTTGCCATGCGATCCAGGTGCAGAATGGGTCGTTTCATCTCCGGCTCATCCTGCACACTCAGGCGTCAGTTCCTTGACTCCTTATCTGTGCCTTCATCTAACCTCGTCATGTTAAACAGACATCTGAGACTCCCTGTATTTTACTCACTGCAATTACCTCACCGCAAGACACTATCACTGCTATTATGAGCGAGTCTGGAACAATGTCATCTTTAGGGTTGAGCTGCAGTTCAAGAGTTTAATTTTCAAAAATAGGTATCCACAACCTTTGCTGACTATGAAGATGTCCGGTATGATGTAAAAGTTGGTTTTCAGGTAGTCTGAAAGAGCAACAATTAAACAATTGTAATTAACAACAGTTCAGCCCAAAATTTTATTTCAGTCATCATTTATTGTCCTTTGTGTCAAAGCTGCATGCTTATTTTCAGTGAAAGTGTTTTTTGAACTCAAAGAACACTATAAAAGCCATATGATTCTGAAATTTAAGCTGTAATTCACTGAAAATTTTGTCGCTGGTCTGAGGTATTGACAACAAACAGGACTAGATTGCTTTTATGGTGTTTTTATCCTTTTTTGAGAAAAATTGTGGTGTTCCACTAACAAAATAACAGTGTGACGGGTCTGGAAAGACATGAAGGTGAGTAAATGACAGATACTTTGTTTTTCCGGTGAACTACTTGTTCGAGTTTAAATGTTGCGTGTGTGCATGGTTTTTACAGCTCTTACTCTTAAATCCGCAAAGATCAGAGTTACCGATCAGCCGTTTCATTCAAAGTGTTTGCTTTTCCCCAGGGCCAAAAATGTTGCATTGTGCTGCCAGTTAGTATTCCCAAGACGAACTCTCAGCCACTTAAACTAAGAGCATTCTTTATCCATACTAAAAGCTTGAGTAAATGATCTCTAGTCTGTCAAGTGGTCAGACAGACTGGCCCTGTAGGATTATAGGTAACACAGATGTAAATGCTGAATTGCCGGAAGGCTATAATTTCTCCTTCCTTTTCTATCCCCCGTCAGACCCCACCCTCCCTCGCTCTGGTCTGTTGTAAAAGTCCAAGCAGACTTTGTCGGGAGACTAGTTAAAGACACTGTCTGTCTCTTTTCCAGTGGACACTTGCTACATTATCCTCGCTCCGCCTTTTTGTAGACCCCCACACGCCTCAATGAGTGTGTAAAAGCTACTTTTATTCCCTCCGGCGACGACCTCTCCAGCTGTTGTCTTCCTGGAGGTGATTCACTCAGCCGTTTGATTCCTTTTCTCTCGCACCTTATCCTCATCCTCTCCTGCTGGGTTAACAACACACCTCCGGCCTTTGACTACTGTCGCATGGCAGGTGAATCCAGCAATTTCAAGTCGACTTGAAAGCGAGGGGTTGGGTCTGTCATTGTCATTTTTAGATCTTTCTCAGTTAGCATAATCTACCACTTTTTTGTTGAAGTTTTCCCTCATGTCTCCACTCCCATGCTGGGAAGTCCCAAGGTCCACTCACCCTATTCTGCTTATGCAGCAGGTGGATAGTGGCTAGCATGCTAGCTGGTTTTTGCAAACCTAACAGTGCATTACGTGCCGAATTAGCAGACACGGGCTTCAGAGCATTTATAAAGTCACACTGTGGAGGGATGGCTAACATTGTCCCTTGTGTAATTGGCACAAGCTTGGTGGGATTTAGAACTGTCAAGGAGGATTTTAAGGAGAGTTGAACTATGTGGCAGAGTGCTGATAGATGAAAATTGTGTGAATTTATACTCGCATGATTACGTACAGTCACTGGTTCTTCGCACTTGCCTGCAGTGTAGTAGTATGCTCGACACAGTCTTTACCTCTCTGTCTCCAATTTATGTGATACTATCCATAATTGAATATTTAAAGTGTAAAATACACATTGCATGTCACCTCTGAATCTTGGAGCTAATGCACAACATCAATGCAAATTGTAGTCTGATTAACATTTACACATACTGGCTTAGGCTGAGGTAAAATCACATTATCAGGTCTGTTAGTCTGATTCAGTGAAGTCTGACTGATATGATTTCAGTCTGTCATAACATTTGCTTTAGTCTGACTAAAATCATCCATGTAAATTTACTGATTTCTACTTGAGAACAGTATAGAAAAGAAAGGAAAGCTGAGGAGAAAAGGAAGGAACAGCTTTGGATAATAACGCAAACCAGACTCTTACAGGTTTTGAAACATCCAGTCGTTGCAGTAGCTCAACAGGGTCGCCAGCTTTTTTTTGTCCAGAAAGCGTATATCATTTCATTTCTATAATGTTCTTAATTTCTTTGGAGTTTTTTTAAATTATTTTTTTTTATTTTATGTACCTTAAAATTACTAGATTTTTTAAAACAAATAATATAGTTTAAGCACATTCCCCACATTATTTCAACTTAAATTCAAAATAACTCCAATACGTGCATAGCCAGTCGAAATCAGCTCAACACTCACCTAAGGATTATTAGGAATACCGTACTAATACTGTGTTTGACCCCCTTTCACCTTCAGAACTGCCTTAATTCTATGTAGCACTGATTCAACAAGTTGCTGAAAGCATTCTTTAGAAATGTTGGCCTATATTGATAGGATAGCATCTTGCAGTTGATGGAGATTTGTGGGATGCACATCCAGGGCACGAAGCTCCTGTTCCACCACATCCTAAAGATGCTCTATTGGGTTGAGATCTGTTGACTGTGGGTGCCTATTTTAGTACAGTGAACTCATTGTCATGTTCAAGAAACCAATCTGAAATGATTCAAGCTTTGTGACATGGTGCATTATCCTGCTGGAAGTAGCCATCAGAGGATGTGTACATGGTGGCCATAAAGGGATGGACATGGTCAGAAACAATGCTCAGGTAGGTCGTGGCATTTAAACGATGCCTAATTGGCACTAAGGGGCCTAAAGTGTGCCAAGAAAACATCCCCCACACCATTACACCACCACTACCAGCCTGAACAGTGGTAACAAGGCATGATGGATGGATTCATGTTCTCATTCTGTTTAGACCAAATTCTGACTCTACCATCTGAATATCTCAGCAGAAATCAGACTCATCAGACCAGGCAACATTTTTCCAGTCTTTAGCTGTCCAATTTTGTTGAGCTCTTGCAAATTGTAGCCTCTTTTTCCTATTTGTAGTGGAGATGAGTGGGACCCGGTGGGGTCTTCTGCTGTTGTAGCCCATCCGCCTTAAAGTTGTGCGTGTTGTGGCTTCACAAATGCTTTCGGTTGTAACGAGTGGTTATTTCAGTCAAATTTGCTCTTCTATCAACTTGAATCAGTCGGCCCATTCTCCTCAGACCTCTAGCATCAACAAAGCATTTTTGCCCCCACAGGACTGCCACATACTGGATGTTTTTCCCTTTTCACACCATTCTTTGTAAACCCTAGAAATGGTTGTGGGTGAAAATCCCAGTAACTTTTTTCAGATTGTGAAATACTCAGAACGGCCCGTCTGGCTCCAACAACCATGCCACGCTCAAAATTGCTTAAATCACTTTTCTTCCCCATTCTGACATTCAGTTTGGAGTTCAGTTCGTCTTGACCAGGACCACACCCCTAAATGCATTGACGCAACTGCCATGTAATTGGGTGATTAGAGAATTGCATTAATGAGAAATTGAATAGGTGTTCCTAATAATCCTTTAGGTGAGTGTATATCACATTGGGTCAATTTGGGAAAGAAAAAAATAACATGATATTTTATGACTTTTACCACTAAATGGCCTTATAGCTCTATATGGAGCAAATGAGCTGTTTCGCTGGGTCCTAAAGTCAGTTCCTCAGTTTGTCACTGATACACATGTTGACATTATAAAATCAGTTTTTGGTTTCATTCTGAAGGGATCGAATTGACCCGCGAGCGAACGATTTGTTACCGTTTTACTTTTTAAATTGTGTGCGTTTACCTGCTACTTCACAGAATGCTAAATGAGCATTTTTCTATGGCCCATGCTAATTATGTAGCTCAGCTACAGGACCTGAGTGAAAGTTACCAGTATGAAATCTGGACCGCTTTACTACCTCAGAGAACGGTGCCAGGGCCACGGGCACTTGACCAGAGAGAGATTATCTGGGCTTTCTTTCCTCCTTGCCTGCCAATATAAGCACAGCCAGCCATTTCACTTATCACCGGAGGTTAAAAACTACTGGCTAACCACATTGTGTATCAATCTTCATGGTTCGTACTGTAGCGCTTGAAATGATCGTAGCATTTTAGGGAAACCTGTGTGGAATTTGAGAGCGTTATTCCTGCTGGGTTCATGAACTGCTTGAAATCCTTGGCTCTGTGGAGGCTTGTTTTGGACACAATGGTGATCAGTACATTCCCCACTTGTTTCTTTCATAAGGTGCTGAACCTTCAGGTGGACTGAAAGCTCTTTAGAGCCCAGGGTTTGCGAGGTGACAAAAGACTCTTCACATGACTGTATTGATCGAAAAAGACCTGGGAAATCTCCTGCAACGCCGTTCTTTCTTTAGGCAACATGCACAACTCCACGCACATTGACATGTATTTTTGAACTGAATATTAAAAATCGCCACATAAATAAAGTGATAAGTCAAGAAGTCTGGCCCAAACAAGCAACATTGTAATCCAAGATTGATATAACAAGCAATGTTACAACAGGCCCTACTTGCCTGTAATGTATTTTGAGAGATAAATGATCTCAAAGAGATTAAGTCGGTACAACCACGAGCCAAAGCGGTATAAAATGTGCTCATCACACTCAATTTGCCTAGCAAATTTGTAGCCGTTAATGCTGCTGTGGGAAAATATATTGAGTTACTTACCACCTTGTGTCTTTGCTGCCCAGGAGCTGCTCACGCGAGTTCAGGGTCATTACCCTCGCTGTCAATGACAAATGGAGCTTGATAGCATCTGCGCTTAGCTACAATGGAAACAGATTAATACCTCGGGGTGAAACTTTGCATATTACGAGAAGGAAGGAGGGGGGACGTTTGCACCCTCTCCTGTTTTCTTTCTGCGTCCTGTGTTTTTCAGCCCGAATAGTTGTTGCTCTCAAATGAGATCGTTTTAATGGATCATTTGGAGATTTCGAGGGGAAACGGTTTGTTTGGATATGCTAAGAAGATGAACGCATCTGAGACAAAGGATGAATCATTAAAATAGGGAAAAAATACAGCTATGTTCTTCTCCCGCTACCCTGCACTTTGTCTCCCGCTTCGTGACTGTCCCTGATATTGTCATTGTAAATTACAGACTATCAGGGGCCACGAAGCGTCTTGTTTTAGGAGACAGTCTTTTATTACAGCGTCTCAGTATTTATGACATCCTTTCATCTTAAAAACTTAACTCTGGATGCTCCCGCTTACAACCCATAACATTTTCTACCTCAAAGGTGTTTACATTTGCATATAGGCCTCTGCATTTCAGCGATTTGCGTTCAGTGCATACGTTTTGTTTCTTGTTTTTTTGCCTTCAATCACTGCCTTATTTTTAGTTTTGAGTCTCTCAGATTTCTGTACGCCTGTGTTTGCTAAAAACAAAGATGGTAGTAGTTTCGTCTTTGTTAATGTAGTTGTAAATGTTAGAATTGTCCATTTTCAATTTCAGTTTTGAGGCTGGTTTTCAGTGTGGCGAATTTGTACACTGTATAAATCTCAAATGAGGGAGGTTACTGCTGTTATGACGACGTACTTTCAAGTCGATGGCACACCCTGAGGATGGAGACAATTAAAACATCTAAAGCCTTGTTTAGACGGCTAATCTGGGTGGTCCAGAGCTTGGGCGACAAGTTACAACTGGTTAGCGCCACAATAAAGTCTAGAAAAATGAAGGCTGGTCTCTGGAGAAGTCATGCCACTGTGGAGATATTTGAGGTTTTGACATTGAATGAAAAGTTAGAAATTGGCTCAGTGTCATGCAGACATTGATATTATTAAATTAGATGTATTTCTAGTCAGTGGTGCACTTTAAGACTTTTTAAGACTCCAGAAAGGAGTTTGTGGGTGGTCCTCATTTAGGTCTCTGGCTTGTGTATACATTAGCTTGTTGAAGACACATATTGTGAACCACATGGAAGTTTCTAAAATAAAAATGTTCATCAAGTTGTCAAGTAGGAGCAAGACTTGGAAAATGAAACTGGGTGACTTAACATCGTGCAATTCAGTGCATTACATCGGTGCTAGGGTTGACGGAATCTGTACAAATTTAGTAAATCTTTATTAAAACTGAAGGTTTTCATATTCTAAAATTTGGATTTCAGTGTGCCTGGAGAACCAACATCCCATATAGAATTAGATTCTCAAATGTTTCTCCCAAACAGCAATGATATTAAAGGAACAATATTTTTTTTTATCTCCCCCCCCCCCCCCCCCCCCCCCCCCCCAAATATCTCCTATAGAGTTTCAATAGAGATCTCAGTGATGGTACGAACTGTGCTCAAATTAGTCAATATCCCAAAGTCTGCTGTCAAACATCAGAAAATTTCTTAATTTAAAATGATCCAAACTAATATTTTAGATCTGATCTCTCTCTTACAATATGTGGACAATTGTCTCATTTGTCTCTATTTCTTCTTCAAACGATTTTTAGAAGAAACATTTGTGACGGTTTTTGTGGGACTTTCATTTTATATCCAGAGAATGCAATTTTCCTCTTATTTTTATTTTATTTTTATCTATTGGTCAAGCTCAATTGATCATTATATTTTTCAGACATATTTTTGCTAAAATGCAGAATAGGCTGACTGGATGCACAACATTACCCGCTAGCAACAATAATAGTCATTATTATTATTACTGCTGTCAACTATGCTTAAATTGTACATTTTTAACATTTAGATTATTTTAAATTAGAAAACATATGCAATATATTGGCACTCTCTCTACAAATTTGACCTTAAATTGTCTTCAATAGAATCATCCTCTGTATTTCAAAGTGAATTGATTTAGTTTCAGCTCTTGACTCTTTTTTTTTTAATCAAACAGCACCGTAGAGACTTCTGCGTTTCACGTGTTGTCAGTTTCCTTGGTTCCTCTCTTTTCATCTTCTGTCACTGCTCCATGTGTGATTGGGTGTCACAGTGTTCTCACATGTACCTGGCCTTTGAGATATCAAAGGTTGACTGCCATCTGTCCTAGCAGGCTAACACAGACGCGTGAGACAGAGTTTCTCACTCAGGTGAAGCCGTCTGGCTACAACCAGCTTTATCTGTTACACACAGAGACAGAATGTGTTACAGGAACACACAAGAAAACCGTTAAGCACAATGAATTGCCTTTATTTTACAGATAAATAGACATACATGACCAACAGAGACACTGAGAGTGGCACGTCACCCACAATGTTCAGATTATCTTAGTTTTTCTTTGACTTAACTAAAAAATTAAACCTGCACACTTCAACATGCGGTTGCAATTTTTTCAAAAATTGTATGTGATTTTAAATAAGGAAACCCATGCATTTGAATTGCAATTGTGTATGCAAATTTTGGTTAAATCGGTGGAACTTGCAAAGGATACCATAACCGCATTGATAAGAACAGGTATAATTTACGACCTAGAAGCATTCAAGTCAGGAGATTCAATCCAACTGGTTATTTTCAAACTGCCTTTTATATTGGTCCGTGTTGTATTAAATAAATTTGTATTAAAACAATTTATGGTCTCAAATTATGCTGCAAAAATGTTTAATCAGTATTTGTTTTTATTTATTTGTTTAATCAATTAATTATTAATTAATTCATTTGTATATTTATCTGTTTTGTTTTACTCGCTTATTTTCTATGGAAGCTTGTTTTTGCCACGGAATAAAAAAAAATGTAAAAGATAATTGCAATCTCGCAATTGCGAGTTTAAATCCCGCAATCCTGACTTTTTTTCTCACAGTTGCAATTTTATATCTCACTATTCTGACTTTTTTTTCTCTGAATTGTGAGATATAAACTTATAAAGTCCAATTATTAGGGAAAAAAGATTATATCATCCAATTGCAAGAAAAAAAAGGATTGTGAGATTAAAAAGACGCAATTATCTTTTATTTTTATTCAGTGGTGGAAACCAGCTTCCATAATTTTCATTTCATTGTATCTTTTATATTGTTATATTGTATTATATTTGTTTCAAACTTTATTTTTTAACAAATATTATATGAAAATTTGCGTAAGAAACAAAATTTGTGCGAGATATTACGACTTGTTTTCAGAGATTATATCCTTTTGAATGAAGTTTACTTTTCTTGCCCCATTGGCAAATTGTTTAAGCATAACTCTTAACAAAACGTAACAATTTAGTAAAGCAGATCTCCTGCCAAGAGACGGGAATCACGGGCTACCCTCACACTGACCCCTCCAAGTGTAGAATTTGTACACACTGCGAGTGTTTGCTAAAGGAAGTCCAGAAATCGTTTAACTTCCTTCCAAAGTGCTTGGAGAAATCCTTCACGTCCTACACACCCTTAAATAATTTGTTAAAAAAAGAGATGACCCAAAACTCTGCAAACTCCACATGCACTTTTCCCTTTAAACTACAGATATGGGGCTAAACCTTTTGAAAGAGATTCGATAAAAAGTTAGGCATTTTATTTATGTTTTTGGTTCTCTCTCCATGTCTCTCTCAGGTCCAGACATGAAGGAGACCGCGTCTTGTCTGTGGCATCTCACAATGAGAAGAGCTTTCAGCGTGTCGCGAGGTAATTACTCTCCTTGAGGGAGGAGGGCGAAAGCTGTTTATTGTAATTATGTCAGAGAGATGAAGAAGCATGCTTGTGAGATGCTCAAACATTGTCTCAACATATTTAGGGGGGGAATTTACCCGAGTTATGTGTCAGCATAATATCCCAACATCACATTCCCAGCCAGCTATAACATTCAGTTGTGTTTAGACCGTCAGGATAATGATGTGCTAACGCTTGTAAAACCGTATCGTGTGTGTGTGTGTGTGTGTGTGTGTCGTCTACCCTGAAGCCCTTGGCCCTATACACTCGACAGTGACCATTCCATCCAAACAATAGAAAAATATCCTGCTTTTCTCCATAACAACAGCTCTGCTGAAGTGGCGGGATTAGAACATGCCGGCCCCGGCCAGGGGTTGCCATGGGAAAGAACCTCCCTTCTCCTGGATCTGTTTTTCATTTACCCCGCCGGTCTGGGATCGGGGTTTTATGTGCTTACACTATCAGTGTTTGCCCCATTAATTCACATCTGCAATTATAATGTCCAATTAGAGGCCAGGTTGGCTTGCCTTTTTTGTTATGAAGTCAGAGGGGGTTGGAAAATGGTGCAATTTTACACTGAAAGGGGTATTTGTTGATATTGCGTTGCTGGTTATTTTATGCCCGCAGGCTAACAGTTAATTGTGAGTAGGTGATAGTAGGGTAGTAGAGATTGCAGAAAGAAATGGAGGAGGAAATCACAACAGGAACCGATGTATTGAGGCACTTGAATGCCCTATGAATGTAATGGCTTGCTAGATCGACCAGTGCAACATGCAGAGAAATGACTGGCATGACAAAGGTTTTGCTACAGTGGCCATAGTTCAACTGCTTTTTGTTGAAAAAGTGTACACTGTGAAAAAAAATGTTCATGATTTTTAATCTCAACATTTTTTCATTTGTCAACTCAACTTGGTTCAGATAACAATATTTTGAGTTTCTGATGATTAAATCAATCTCCTTCATTGTATTAACTCAATTTTTCCATTTCAATGAACTTAAAAATTTAAGGCAAACAAGGTTACTTAATTTTTTAAGTTACACCAACAATATTTTTTTTACAGTATGTTTGTATTGCATTAAAACCATGATAACTACTACAGCATTTGCAGTAAAACCACAATAATCACAACACAATGGTTTTGGTACCATGGTGTTTTTGTGTGTGTATAGAAAAACCATAATAACTACAAAATAACCTTGGTTTTACTACAGCATCTGATTCTTAACAATGGAGTTTGTTGTAAACCATAGTAAAAAAAATACAAACTTGACTATGGGTTTTACTTTATTTCTGACTCATTTATACGCTGAGGGAGAACATTTTGTCTCCAGATTTAAAGAATTGGATTTTATTGTCACTGTTTAGGTCACAGCAAATTATTATTAGCACCGTTATTAGACTTTGTGAAACCTTATAAAAACACAATAAAATTTGACGTAGAATGACATGTCCAAATGTATGAGATCACACTGAAAACCTAGGTTTTATTTAAGCCTAGCGGGTTGCCCACATGCTCTCTCTCTCTCTCCACGTTACATACTGAATGAATAAAAATAGCCAAAAAAGCACTAGTGTGTATAATATCTCTCATCTGAGATGTTAGGATCGCAGCGGTAGGGGCTGTCGAGCCATGCGGTGCAGGCCTCTGAGGAAACCCTCGGCAAATGGATGTTCTCTTTCAGTGCACAGCAATAAATAATCCAGAAAAATTATCGTGTCTACGGCAGAAGAGGTGGGAAACTAACGAGCCCGCTGTTACTCACACTGTCATTAACTTCCTGCTCTCTAAGCCCCACCCACACCTCACTTGAGGGAAATTTAAATGCTAGTAACACAACACAGATACTAGTGCGCCTGCTGCTTTGCTAGCTAAGCCGCTAATGTTGTGTTGCAATCTTAGCTCTATAGCCAAGGCTAATTGGTGATGCAAGCACAAGTAGTAGACTCGTTAAAGGTAGTGGTGGGCTTAATGGTTAAACGAATAGCCTTATGTAAACCTTGCATTGGTCTGTTAGCATTTAAATAGCATGGCTGGAACTCTTCAAAACAGCATGTTGGATCTAGCATGATACTTCTTATGGCTTTCTTTACATTCTTTGAACATTTGTTCACATGACTACTTTTTGTGATGAGCAAACAAGCAGTTTGTCTTCCATCTTTTAGGCGTTAGGTTTTATCGCTGTTTTAACATAATGACAGGACTTCTATTCTTACAGTATAGCTGTCGTATTGGACTATTAGCATAGCTGCTAATCTTCGAAAACATTTGATCCATTACGATTCTTTTTACTTTTTTCATATGCTTTCTGCTTGACTACTTCATTTTGAGATTTATGACGATTTTTTAGATTCAAGTTCATTAGCAACAATATGTCTCTGTCACTTAACATTTTGAGGATGGGTTTTATCACTTTTTGCTTTATCGCTTCGTTGCTAAAGTAAACCAGTTCTCAATAGGAAGGTTTTCAAAGGTTTTTTTTCCGTAACGTTACAAAAATTCTATTCGTACAGTAAAACTGCCATATTATCAGTTCACTTTTTTTTTGCACATGCTATGACATTTCACAATGTTTTTTTATGTTAGCAACCGCATATTGTCTCGTAATATTTCACTATCCCAAAAATGTGCAAAAGTGCACACACAAACGTCATGGTCTGTAATGACATTAATGACTTCAGATGTCCACTATGGACCGATTTTCATGGTTATTGAGAGGCTAATCTCACATGCTTTGTTTGAAAACTTTTGACAGGCCTACGGTCTTCCTGCCGGTCAGTAAGCTTTAGTTGGACCACTCATCCAAACACACAGACATACCATTTTTTTGGTCCTCAAGGGTTTTAAAAGGCTGCATGGCTGGTGCACATCAGCACGGATACTTTAATTTGCCTGATATGTGAGGAAGCTATGTTTTTCGGTATCACCAAAGCATGCAATTAGAAACGGTGGCATATGTGTGTGTGCGATGTCCTCCTCCTTCGTCCTGATAGAGGCCCCTTGTGTGAAGATCTTACAGACCCAATTACTGTAATCACGATGATCAAAGGGAGGGTGTTGAAGAGAAGAGAGCAGCAGTCAAGTCAAAGTCTGGCTAAGTGTGTGTGTGTGTGTGTGCATCATTTGCGTGGGGGTAGGGGTGCGGTTTGCTGTTCGATTCACATCCATCATCTGTTTAATGTGCGGATTCGCTTATACAACTCTCAATCTCTTTCTTTTTGTGTGCATGGGTGTCTTTGCAGTTTCCAAAGTTGGTATAACAGAGACACTGGATGAGGTCGGAGGCCAAATCCCTCCTGGGCGACCGACCCAGTCCTGCACCACGGTAGACGTTCGGGTGG
This sequence comes from Cyprinella venusta, assembly GCA_038021265.1. Classification (NCBI taxonomy): domain Eukaryota; kingdom Metazoa; phylum Chordata; class Actinopteri; order Cypriniformes; family Leuciscidae; genus Cyprinella; species Cyprinella venusta. Next base: position 10,733,066 of record CM075887.1, on the reverse strand, counting down.
CAAACGGGCGGACAATTTGTCTTCGGGCTTAAAGGTGCACTCAGGAATGTTTCCGTGTTAAAAGTTTTACAGAAACAGAAATAACACTAAACAAAAGTAAATGTAATTTTAAAAGTTTACATGGAATGGGTAGCCTAGATTTTCCTGCTGAAAACTACTCACTTAACAGTCCTATTATTAAAAACCTTTGCTTGCTTAATATATTATTCAATAGGACAGCACAAAAATTTCATTTCAATCATTTTTTCTAACTAAATGCTTTTGCATCATTCTGCATCCACACCACTAGGTGTCAGTATGTCATATTAGGCATTGCAACCAGCACAGTATAAACCAAAAAAAATACTGAGTGCTCAGTTTAAATTGCATCTTTTAAATAAGATTTACAAGGAAATAAATCTTATAATGCCCTAAAATGAATCCTGTTCCACTTTTATATTATTATAAAATACACATTTCATATGATTATACTATGGACCTTACATATAACATTTGTTCTCTTTTCTTGTTTCCTTTTATTTATTTCTGTTTCTGTTTATTGTGTTATGCTTGCTTACACTTGGATTAAGGCCAGGTTACTGTCTAAGACTTGTGGTTACTGAATCTATTCACCTTTTATTAGCAAGACTTTGTAGAGAATGCTTTTTATTAGGAAATGAACCCTTTTACACGTTGTATGTTAATTGTATTTTTAATCATTTGAATTTAAAACTTGTGTATCGTATTTTCAAGTGAAAAAAAAAACATTCATCTAGAAGTAAATGAGGGCAGGGCTTGAAATTATAAGTGTGATAGTATTGGCTAACATTTTCCCCCCACCCACATGGCCTTGATTGCATCAGCAAGAAATTGATGCACAATAAGACAAGGGGAAAACATGGAAAAAAAATAAATAGTCAATTTTTTTTATGTTGTGTAAAAATGTCCAAACCATCAAAAGGTCATAAAGTTTGAGTGCAGAATTCAATAAGTTGTATTTTTGGAGTAGGTGACCTGTGAGATGTCCTTTCAGCATTGAGAGGTGGGATGCACCCGCCCGCTGCTTGCCTTGTCTCCACAGCGACCTCTGCGCAGACTGTCAAGTCGACTCACCATCAGGCCATGTTTGCCTCAGTGAACATTCAACGCTGTCGGTGAGTTTGAGCTAAATAGAAAAAAACCATCGACCGTTGATTGTACCCTGCGGCCGAGCCCTACCGAGCCTTGCCTCTCCCCACCACCGGCTAAATAGGAAATTTGAGCATGGACTCCTGGAGACACGACGGCACGGCCTTCCGATGCTAGCCTCGAACGGCGCCTGAAAAGTTTGACTTTGAAAACTGCAACAAAGGTCACAATCAACATTCATTGCTGTCGGTGGGTTGGACTGTAAAAGAAAGCTCACTGAACAATGAATGCAACTGTGTCCCAGATTTGCGTCTCGCAAAGTGGGACCGGCGATAAATATTAACTGACAGAGCTGGATATACTCATTTGCTCGCCTCTCTGAATTTGTTTGTGGCTCTTCATGGCAAAGACGCAAGTGGACTGAGAACACCATGTCAAAGGCCCCTTTAAGGCTGATGAATGTTTCCTTTGTATAATAAATAAAAACAAGACCTATCCAAACCCAGTCTAATCCTGTGAGTCTAAAATTTATTAACCAGAGCTGTGGTTCAGTTGTTAAATTATTTTCAGGATTTGTTATCACAAATGTTTATTTTTTGGTCAAATCAACTTAGATAATTAATGTGGCTCAGATAACATAATATTTCGAGGTTCTGTTTATTAAATCAAACTCCTTTGTTGTTAAACCTCATTTTTTTTTATTTCAATGAACTCAAAAATTCTAAGGCAACCTGGTAACTTGCTTTTTTAAGTTAAACCAACAATAGTTTTAAAGGACTGTTTTATGATTTCATTGTAAAAAAATATTGTTGGTTTAACTTAAAATTTTAAGGCAACCAGGTTACTTACTTTTTTAAGTTAATTGAACTGGAAAAAGTGAGTTAATACAATGAAGGAGATTGATTTAGTCATCAGAAACTCAAAATAAAAAGTTATCTCAACTAAATAAATTATTTAAGTTGATTTGACAAAAAAATGGTGTGATAAGTCTTGAAAATATTTTTTTTACAGTGTTGATACCTAAATGTTTTCTATCTGCAGTAATTGTAGGCTTAGGTGTATTATATAACTACAGCCCTATGTGTGTGTGCGTGTGTGTGTGTGTGTGTGTGTGTGTGTATATGATTATACTTACAATCAATGACATAAAAGTGTGACTCACAGAATTTTAAAATTTTCGTTTACAGCCATTTTTTTACATAATGACCCAATATCCTGTCCAAATGCCCGATGGAACTGAGACTATATGGTTAGGAACTAAGTAAACAAGGTTATTATGAAAACATCTTATTAAAGAGTTCTTGCAATTCACCAATATATCCAAGGCATGTGAGATCACATAGGCTCCACGTCGCGTTTGAGCTGAACTAAACCGATCACGGTGAAATCAGAGAAGGATAGCGCTCTCGCGCGCTGCATCTGGAGGCCGTATCTTAATTAGAGGCTAACGGTTTTACTGTCCGTTTCTAGGCCAATCCAAGATTATGTCACATTGCTGGTAGTTTATGAAAAATTAATCCAAATTAAATTTGTCAAGAAGCTGCAGTGGCTTATCGTGTCGGTGTGGGTGAGAGCCCCTCGGCACCTCGGTGACATTGCTGACAGAGATTATTGACTGCCGCTCGCCGTTGAGTTTTTTTTAAATGACAGTCAATTCGCGGGATTAATTAACATCAGATTACGGCTCCATCAGAGACCTGCTGTGTGTGATTTCTTAAGGCTGGACTACTTTACTTACTGTGGCGGTGAGGACGCATGGTCCTGGGGATGATTATATAGGCCTATTTTTAAGAATTATTATGAAAACTGTCACTTGAAAGATATTTGGAGGCTGCATTAACAACTGCGAAGCAAGCTTAAAGTAATGCTGATGGCCGTCATGTTATAAAGACAGTTGTGATTCATTTGATTGCTGTAATAAACATTTTCCCATTTCATCAGGCATATAAACAACATCAAATATAATAGGATCATCTTAAAAACATTAGCACTGTAAAAATATAGATATATATTTTCATGATTTGTTGTCACAAATGAACATCTTTTGTCAAATTTGCTTCAGATAACATAATATTTTGAGTTTATATTTATTAAACCAATATCCTTCATTGTATTAACTTACATTTTTAATTTTAATGAACTCAAAAATTTCAAGGCAACCATGGTAGCCTACACTAAGTTAAACTAAACTTTTTTTTTTACAAATACTGTTGGTAATGCACTTTTATATCTAGCTAATTCCATTTTTGAATAGCCCAACTTTAGTGATTTTAACATGATTTTCTACTTGCTAGTTGGTTGCATCAGGCGTTGATTAAGGGGCGGGGCATTCTCACCAAAGTGAGCTTTGATTGGACAAAAATCTGTGCAAGACTATTAACTATGTTGTCTAAGAAATCAAGAAAAACTTGTTTGGCAGCTATTGAATAGTGCACATTTCTGCTTTTCAAAATATGAATATAGTAGGCTATTATATAAGAATTATATCTGCTCCTTAGTGTAAATGAGATAGGCCAATCACACCCCAGTTTGCACATAAACAGTAAAAAGTGGGCTACTAAAACAATAGACAAAATCAATGTAAGAGTTTAAAACTTTTTCATTTCTCAAAAGGTATAACATATAAAAAGAAAATATTTGATTTATTTTAAATGTTTAAGCAGTTCAAGGCAAACCTTATCGCAGAAAATTATATAGAAAAACAAAGAGAATTACATTTATTTAAGTATCTGGAGTCTTTAAACTTTTGTAACATAATGAGCAAGGCTATAGGGCTATATAATGTAACAAAACATACAATTGCCTGGTCAAATGTTTCATTTAACTTGTATTTGTTCTAACTCATTGTGGTGTTTTAATTATTTTTGTTTAACTTAAAAACACTTAAGTTACATGGTTGCTTTAATTTTGAGTTAATTGAAATACATTTATTAAGTTAATACAACAAAGGATATTGGTTTAATAAATAGAAACTCCAAATATTGTTATCTGAACCACATTATAAGTTGACTTGACAAAAGATGTGATAAGTCATGAATATATATATATATATATATATATATATATATATATATATATATATATATATATATATATATATATATATATATATTAAGTGAGACTTATTGTAGGCTGTTGGTTTTACAGGCACTTAATTCGAATAGGCTCATTTGCCCCTCATAAAATGGCCATGTAATAATGTAACTGGCCAAATTAAATAATCATAAAAACAATAAAAAGAGGTAGCTGAATTTCACTAGCGTTGACTAATTCTAGCGCCTCTAATGTTATTTGATTCCCATTCCATGGTTTTATGTTTAGTTAAAAATGGTTAGTGTCCATGAAATCACAATCAAAGAACATTACTGTAGGCCTACAATTCCCGTTTCTTGTTCTCCTCGGGGCCCTGTTCCCATCACAAGCTTGTTGGCTTTTGTATAGGCCTAATAAACGCAGAAATTACAATTCTGTTTTACCGTGGCCTCCTTTGAAGCCCCTCATTCGCTCATTGTGTGGGTATCTATAATTAAAGCCTTGAAGCTTTTCAGCTCTTGTTTTCAAAGCGCCAATTCAAAGTTACAGACCTCAGCAGTATTTTTGGACATACCGTGTTCTGGGTTTTCCGACTTCTGAATGTAACTGTGGTTTCCTAACTGGCAACAGGAAAGGCGAATAAGACTGCAGGTGTTTGAGAAGAAGAGAGCCGAGCATCAGTCAAGACAGGAGGATTAACTCAAGAGAATATTGGCGGTTAGACGTTTCGACCTGTGTACATACTCGGCCGTTTCCCTCAAATATGACACTATTTTGAGAAATACCGCAGTGCTTTTATATTTTCCCCCTGCTTCAATGGCTTCCTTTTGTGGAGTTGAGGAACTGGAAATAATCGTGACACCTATCACCACGTAAATTACATTAAAGTTGACGTTCAACTAAAATATCAACCTCCCTCAGATGAATTACCGAGTTATTGCACTACGGTTTGACGAAAATGGCCGTGTTTGCTAAATCGTTATGCTAGCGAAAGCTCAGTGGAAATTAAAAGGTCCCTGTTCACTTTCTGCCAACGTTAACATTTGTCAGGTGTTATTAGCATGTGTCAACATTTAAGTTGGACAACGTTAAGGTTCAGCGGGGTCCTACAGGAACAATGTATACAGCAAAATGAGTAAATAAAGAATTAGATTTAAATTGCACCACGTGTTGTGAAGGCGAAAAAATGTCTGGTGTTTTTTGGGGAGAAAAATAACACTGTGTGAAGTCTTGAATTTCTCCTAAATATTTTGTTTAGGCCTATTTTTTCATATTAGTAATTCCACGTGGAGCTTTATTAGTTGAGTGTATTCAATTATATATGTAGGCCAATATACAGTACCTTATGTCTGCGGTTTATTTAGTGTACGATAGATTAGTAGAAAAAAAAACTTTAGTTTTCACAATTTCATTTCAGTCCTTAACCTACTATTTTTATTTAAATCCACTATTGTTTGACACTCAATTTATTTTTTGAATGTTAGTATGATTTTCTGAAATACATATTTCTCAGAATATAGGCCTAGGCCTGTATGAAACATTTAAATTATATATTATTTATTTTAAATAATAATAATGCCTCTTAATATTTGTTGTCTAATAAAATTCAGACAATTTCAGAATATTTAAATAAACATATTTTAAATAAATATAAAATATATTATGATAGCGTGTGAATGTGTACAGTTGATTAAAACTAAACAAACGCTGCCACCTAGTGGTTATACTGTGACCTCGGTGAGTGACGTCATGACTGGTGATTTGTAAAACATTTATAGCCTACTTATCAGAGTATCAAAGAGTTTGTTGCATAATTCACAATTCGACTGTATAAAGATGTCCTTTAACATGATTATAATTTTTTATTGTATAATAAATAATTAAATCTCACGGAATGTCGCCTAATATTAGGGCAGATTTTTTTATTTTATTTTATTTTATTTTTTATTTTTTATTTTTAAGAGACATGCCTAATTTTGAATACTGTTAAAAGGAAGAAATATCTGAAACTAAAATTCTGCTAGCAGTTTGATAATGGGTTGATATAATGTGGTATTTTGTCACAATGATTTTATCAGCATAGCGGTTGGGATGTGATTGTTTGAGGGGCGATGACCTGATGCTGACCCCCATCCCGAGGTCAGTCGTGTCAGGTTCCTCATTTGTAGACTGTGTGTGTGTTTGTGTCTTATTAGCCCTAATGATGCAGAGGGGACAATCTCCCTGTTCCAAAGCTGATTTACAGGGCCTTGCAGAAGCACTCAGGGCTGAAAGATTGAGGGTTTTCACTCATATTCTGTTCTCTAGCCTCCTCCTTTGTCTGTCTTTCACGTTTTGGATGACGGGATGAGAGGCATTATTGACATTAGAAGATGAATACTTATAATGCGTGACTTGGTAATAAAAGCGTCATAGAACAAACTATAAGATGTTCAGCAGGAAACCAAATAAAGTAGTTTTATTGTTTAGTTTTATTTTACTGTTGTTGTAAATCGCTAATTTAACAATATTTGTGGTACAACAGGGCTAAAGGCTCCACAGGGTAGAAGGCTCCTTAGATTTGATTTGTAAACCACTAGATGGCACACAAATGTCTCAAAGTAGGCAATGAGAATCGGTGAAATTATTGACTATATTTTGAGAAAAGGATCTTGTTAATGATTTTCAAGGTAATTAAAGCAGTTTTTCAACAACAGAAGAATATGTAAAGTGATGTTAGGGCGAAAGGCACAATAATTATCATCATAAACAGCCATACATTTTAATGACAGTATATTTTTTTGAAAAATAAACCAAAAATAGTACAAAGTTTGCCAATGTGGTTGTTTTGAACAAGAATTAATTTAGACATTATTAAAAACAATTTGTTTTAGTAGCGTAGACTATATTAGTATATTATTTGTATCAATTCTTTGTGCCTTTTACCCCGTGTGTGGGATAAAAGGCCCGCCTTGCATATTTATAAGATATTTAAACTTAATAAACCACGTTTATGATTTATTTTCAAATACAATCTGTTGCTCCATAAATGTTCAATACAAACATATATATTTTGCTGCAATCAAACTATATGGTTGGCTAATGGTGATAAGCACATTTTTCTTAAAGTTGTAGCCATATATTAGTGTGGTCAATCCTAACATAAAATGTGTGATTTTGTAAATTTTATTTGGTTAGTTGTTGTTTTGTAAATGTCAATGTAGCCTAGTTTTATTTCTAAGTTTTCTTTATAGCATATATATATATATATATATATATATATATATATATATATATATATATATATAATGTGGATATTTTTCATATTTATTAGTTCATATTTCATTATAGGCCTATATAGTTGTATATAGGCCTCATCGCTTTACCAAGACAATGTTCATATATTTGTAATAACACACTGTATATGCACTGTTAACAGACAAAATCAGTTAAAATAAAAGTTCATTACATAGTTGTTACTAAAACTGGTATAAAATATTACAACTTTCTGATTTATTAATATTTTACTAGAAATATGATGCACAAAAGTTGTAAATTGTTACTAAACACTCTAAATTGAACTACAATCTCTCTTTGGCAAAGAAATATTCAGGGAACCCTATTTAATTCATTTGTCATTAGTAAACAATGAGAGTTTTACCAAGGTTGAACCAAAAAAAATATTGCCGACAGAAAGCGAAAAAGGAAGATGCTTATATGTGATAAAGTCCAACAAAATCCCTGACCACCGAGACTCATATGGAAAGGTCACTGGATTCCTTTATGCATCTCACACACTAAAGTCTGAAGCTGCCCTTTGACCCACAGCTTTATTTAGGAGGTATAAATGAAGGAGGGATGAACAAAAGAGAAATATCCATCCACCTGGCACTGTCAGAGTCTCCAGCCCCAGATCTGTCTCAGCAAATGGTCATTAGATGGATCATCCTTCAAAGCTCTGCTGCATTTTTGATTTGTCTTTATTAATGCTTTAATTGCAAAGCTAAATTATTAATGTAATATTTGAGGAGTTGAGTAAAGAGAGGTGAATAAATAATACATAACCCATAGCATCTCTTCACGAGAGTGTTTGGTTTGATTGAATTCTGTTGCTGCTATGACTCGTAAATTTTGATCCATTGATTTACAGTGTCTCAACACGGCCTGAACCGAATGTTGTGTTGCTCTCTCTGTCTGACAGGTGTATTCTCAATGAAATAATCATCGTCTTCTTGTTTACACTTTTGACGGGCCGAGACATGTATACGAAGGATGCATCCAAAATGCATGCATGAAATTAAAAATGAAACGCAGCAGCTCCAAATGAAGTCCCCTGCCTCGGAAAAAAAAAATGCAAAATTCAGATGAGAAATATCTGACAGTACTGGAAACTGCAAACAGGACTGCAGGTGAAGAGGTGGTTAATATTTGACTTTCGTCCTGGGAAACAAATTCAGCAAACATTTGTTATGTTTTGCAAGCAGTCATTATCATTTTCAAAGACATGTGTCAGTTGTCACTGATGTGTCGAAACCCTTTTTCCTTTTAAAAATAAAGCAGCTATAGTAAGATTACTAAGTGCGAGTATTAACTTTCTGCAAGTTATGAAAGAAATAGGCTCCCTTAGGCTGCCTAGATTTTAAGCAGGATTTAAATAATAATAATCATCATGAAACACATTTAACACAAGGTTAGGAGTTGTAATCCTTTCACATTAAGGTTTACTGGAAGTTTTCACAATCAATAACACAAACATGCCACATAAAAAGCAGGAAATCACTCGTGTTTTAGCAAATCTCCAGAGAAGAAAATAACAACCTGTTTTTGCGTAAGTGGCCCTTCACTGTATTTTTTCACTTTAAAATAATTTCATTTAAAAAGTTTTCACCCAATGGAAAATGTCTTTGCATTTTCTGTTTCTTAAAACTGTGTTCATGAGAGTGAACATCTAGCTTGTGCCCTTTTTTGAAATGCGAATACAACACATTTTAATTTGTCCTCCCTTGTGGGGTTCAACCCTGATTGTGGTTGTACAAAAAGCAGTAAAATTGTACAAAAAGTAGCAAAAAAAAAAGAAAAAAAAGACAGTAGCCTTAAATTAACCTGAAGATAAAATGTTTGTACTGAAAAAAATATATATATGTTCAATAAGTTATCACAACATTTCTTTTTTGCATTGCTTTAACACATCAAAATAAGTAATTTTCAGCGATTTTCTTTTTTTATGCAATTTAAAAAAATCAATTTTTTAAGTCAGTTTAATGTGTCAGTTTAATGCAATTTAAAAGTTGAAATGAAACTTAAATATTTAAGGCGGCAACTTTTTTTACAGTGAAGATATCAAGGCTTTTTAAAGTAGACCTAGCCTAAATTAGTTTCTCGTGATTGAACTTTAAAGGGATACACTGTTTTTGGAAATAGGCTCATTTTACAACTCCCCCAGAGTTGAACAGTTGAGTTTTTGCTGTTTTCGAATCCATTCAGCCGATTTTCTGATATTTAGAAGAATATCAATAACCAGATAGTTCCTGGTCTTATTTAACCTGACTCCGCCAGATGGATTTGCTCCGTTTATCCATCTGGAAACCTTCCGTTGAAGTAATTTTGGTAAGGGGCGAAAATACTGGTTAGCTGATTGGCCTATGTTGGTGATAGACGGGCCAAATCAACCAAATCAGATCAACGAAGTATATGACGTACCGTAACTCTTGCCGAAACCAGTCGGGAGAAGAGCAAAAACATATTTTCCTCTGAGAAAAGCCTCCAGAGCAGTGTTTTGCTCTTCTTTCAGTGAAGAAATAGTCTGTAATTCCGATAAAACTTGCTCGATAGCTACGCTGATGCTAGTGTCATCCACTTAAGCCGCCATGTTTTTTAGACTGAATTGTCGCGCTTCTCGTTGCGTCACACCTCAACCTGCCTCAAAGCCAACGCTGATTGGACGTTCGTTTGGTGAACTGCTCCCAAATTTTCTTTAACGGAAAGTATCCAGACTGATCTGCGAGTGAAACCTTGAAAGCTCGCGAGATCAGGATGGTCTCACGAGGCTAGGTCTTATTGACTTCCATTGTAAAATATATAGGAAGTTAATGAGACCAGAAAGTGACTGGTTACTGATATTCTTCTAAATATCAGAAAATCGGCTGAATGGATTTGAAAACGGTAAAACTCAAATTCAAATTGTATTTCCAAAAAAGTGGAGTATCCCTTTAACAATAATAAAGGAGATCATGTTTGCGGTTGTTGTAGGTCACATAACATAGGCTTTGCGAAAAAGGTAGCCTACTTATGTGAAAAGTAAGAAAAAAGGTAGGCTTTCTACCTAGCCTACTAGACAAACATTAATTACTTACAAATAGACATTCTTTGAGGCGGAAGGCAAAGCTATTGTTTGAGCATTTTTCTTCTTTCTTTTCCTTTTTAATCGATGGTCTGCTTTTTTAATGAGACATACGATATGCACGAAGCATGTTAGACTTGACAGGATCAGTCACCGGTGGCAAGTGTGCTGATACATCAAGGATACCACCTTTTACCCTGACAATTCTGCAAACTCAGGAGGCCAATTAACACCTTTCCAATGAGGGCCGGGAGAAGTGCGTCGGATTCCTCCCTCGTGAGCAGAAGAGCACGCGGCGGTGCTGGTGCGCGCGTGGCTGAGAATGGAAAAGCGCGGGAAACTCGCAGGTGAAGTTCTCCTCAGGGTAATTGTGGCGAGACCTCAAGCAAGATTCGGCTGAGGCCATGCGTTTTTCCCTTCTTTCTCCCTTTGTTTTTGCTTTTTTCTGGATGTTTACCCCTTTGTGTTTCGAATTAAGTCACATGAATTAAATATTAAACGCACATCAGAAAATATTCATCTAAAGGT
>CM075887.1:10084579-10119579 GCA_038021265.1 Cyprinella venusta | reverse complement strand
CTTATAAAACTTAAACTTTTTTATTTGTTTTTTAAATCATCGTCTGGTGTCGTATAAAGCTCTTTGAAGCTGCACTGAAACTCTCACTTGGACTTTGAACCGTTTGGTTCCCACTGAAGTCCATTATATGGAGAAAATCCTCGAATGTTTTCATCAAAAACCTTAATTTCTTTTCGACTGAAGTTAGAAAGACGTGGACATCTTGGATGATATGGGGGTGGGTAAATTATCAGCAAAAGTTTTTTTTTTAAAGTGAACTACTCCTTTTAGTGCTAAGTTACTTCAAAAGGTGATTTGCTCTATTTTGATCGCCGTAGACAATATCCGAACTATAAACTTTTACACCAATACTTCGGTGATAAAGTAAATTATTGTAACAAGGAAATAGTGATTCTGTGTGGTTGAAAAGTCTGTGAATCTATTTCACACATATACATTAAACTGCTCTCTCTGGATCAGCGCAAACACAGATTTCAATGTTCCGGTGTGATTTTGCCAAAGGTTTAACATTAATAGACACGACGAATCGTTGTCGTTAGGAACGAGGTCGCGTGTGTGTTTGAATGTAGCTCTGGTTGCTATTGTTTTCTAAGTGAGTGGATTTAAACTAATGTCTACGGTGTTCTGGGTAGTGTGTTTGGAGTTTTTTTTTATCATTCATGTCCGCAAAATTACAATTAACCTACATCCTCCATCACAGCAGCGCTAAATTGCCTTGACTACGTTATTATCTGTCACTCTCTTTCTCTGCGTTGTGTATCTGTTGTTGCTGAGACATCATTGTCGTGAATATAATCTAAGCTGAAGCCATTTGTGTGCTTGGGAATTGAGAGCCCAGTGCAGTAGTACAGGTTTATCACTGTCACTGTTTTCTCTCCTAATCGAGCGTGTGTATGTGTGTGTTCTCTTGCAGGCGGAGATCGTGAAGCGACTCAGTGCTATCTGTGCTCAAATCATCCCTTTCCTCTCTCAGGAGGTACGCTGACAGTGATTGACAACTCATCAGGGTTCTGGGGTCTTCTCCCAGAGGCACACACACACACACACACACACACACTTTCTCTCCCCGTCCGACTGATTCACCGTCGGTACAGCAGACAGCTTCTAGATTTTAACGACCCCGTCTCACATCTCCAACCAAACAAGGATTGCTGATATCCTGCGTTTTTTAACGAAGCAGCAAACTCCTGCCGTGTCCGGTTACCGAGAGTCATCTGTGATGGTTTGATGAGCTCAGTTTGCAAATTCAGCTTGAGTCCGGCATCTCTGTCTGCTTTATTAGCAGCTCGACTTCTAGTGATACCAGCAGGCAGTCCCGTTCCAAACCCATGCTATTGGTTTGATTCGAAAGTCAATGACTCGCTTTACATTAATGAGCCAAAACATTTCACAATTCTAGTCATTCGTGCCAAAAATCGAAGAGTTCTTGGGGACCGCCGTACTTGTTTCTTTCAATTCGTATGAAATCTCTCTTGAGATGCGGCTGTTGATTTCTAGCTGTACTTTGTTGCGAATGGCTGAGGCTGGAATGGTTTGTTTTGTGTCCCATCATACTCAAAGCTCCAGTTCCGTTGTCGTGGAGCCATAGGTCCGTTATTATCTTCAAAGCTTTGGAGCTGCAGGCCTCTCAAGTCCACGGTGGGTTGTATGAATGCAACACTCCCTTAGAGTTTAAAACTGTACTGGGAAATGAGAGAGGATTGCTTTCTCATAAAACTTTTAGATTTAGATTCATTAAAGGAGTAGTTCACTTTAAAAAAACTTTTGCTGATAAGTTACTTACCCCCATGTCATCCAAGATGTCCATGTCTTTCTTTCTTCAGTCGAAAAGAAATTAAGGTTTTTGATGAAAACATTCCAGGATTTTCTCCATATAATGGACTTCAGTGGGAACCAAACGGTTCAAGGTCCAAAAGACAGTTTCAGTGTAAACTGTTCAAAGGGCTTCAAACTATTCCAGACGATGAATAAGGGTCTTATCAAGTGAAACGGTCGCTCATCTTAAAAAAATAACAAAGTTTAAGTTTTATAAGCTCAAATGGTCGCCTTGCTCTGTTCTGTGATGCGCGTTCGTGACTCTCCTGTTTGAACTCGTTCATCAAAATGAGCGAATCTTTTCTCGTGTCATTTGGTTGATTCAGCGAACGAAATGAACGAATTGACTCGGAAAAAGATTCCTTCATTTTGATAAACGAGTTCGAACAGGAGAGTCACGAACGCGCATCACAGAACAGAGCAAGGCGACCATTTGAGCTTATAAAACAAACTTTTTTATTTATTTAGTTTTTTAAATGAGCGATAAGACCCTTATTCATCGTCTAGAATCGTTTAAAGCCCTTCGAACAGTTTGCAATTTGCACTGAAACTGTCTTTTGGACCTTGAACCGTTTGGTTCCAAGTCCGTTATATGGAGAAAAATCCTGGAATGATTTCATCAAAAATCTTTTCTTTTCAACTGAAGAAAGAGACATGGGGGTGAGTAAATTATCAGCAAAAGTTTTTTTTCAAAAGTCAACTACTCCTTTAAGATGATTTTCCTATTAAATGATTAAATCCTTCAGAATGATTTCAGTGACATCACCTGCACACAGCTGATCAAACCAATCAGATGCTTCATTTATTGTAGTAAGACTTCTGTAAATAACATATCTGTTTACTAATCATTATTCATATAGTCTGTTTGTGAATATGACCTTTAATATAATGTATACTGATACAGCTCCCTTTCATGTTGAGGATACCTGTGTTCAGAGTATAACGCCTGGAATGGATCTTCGTTTCAAATGAGCGGATTTATTTGGGCAGATGAGCAATAAAAGATCAGCCGGCCATGTATTGATCAGGAGGTCACCTTTAGCATTAGCTTGAGTTAGTGTCTGCTGACGGGGAAGGACAGAGTGATATGTCTGTCAATACTTGACTTTGTGTGTGTGTGTGTGACTGGCAGAGGGATGTAGAATGAAAGTGTGTGAGGATAAATAGTTCAGCTGTGAGATGTTGACTTAAATGTGTGTTTGAGTTTGTGTGTCTACAAATGTGTATTTTGTGTCTCTTTCTTAACTTTTATCTGTGTGTGTGTCAGCATCAACAACAGGTCGTTCAGGCGGTGGAACGTGCCAAACAGGTCACCATGGCAGAACTCAACGCCATCATAGGGGTGAGTGACCTCTGACCTTTTTGACTTCTCATACAGATAGATAGATAGATAGATAGATAGATAGATAGATAGATAGATAGATAGATAGATAGATAGATAGATAGATAGATAGATAGATAGATAGATAGATAGATAGATAGATAGATAGATAGATAGATAGATAGATAGATAGACAGAATATTTTATCTCTTTGTCTGTCTGACCTGATTATCCATCCATCCATCCGTCCCAGTTTATCTCCATGACTTGTGATGTATCTCTGTGTATGTGTGCCTGACTGTTGTCTTTCTCTCCATCTCTCTGTTTGTGTGTCTGTCTCTCAGCAGCAGCAGCTCCAGCACCTGTCTCACCACACTCCAGGTATCCCTCTCACTCCTCACCCTTCAGGTCTGTCTCTGAGCGGCACATCCGGGCTGCTGGCCCTCACCGGGGCCCTGGGAGTCTCCGCTCACCTGGCCAACAAGGACGACCGCAACCACCTGGACCCCGAGCACCTGCGAGGTGAGTGTCTGTCTGACCCGTGTTACTCTTTATGGGGCTATTTAATGAATTTGAATTAAAGAATTAATTGTATAAATAAAAATATTCACGCCATGTGCCCACCAAAGCGTTTTTCCACGCGCCTGGCGTACGCTTTCAATTGTTTTCAATGGGAGCGCCGCATTTTTTAAACGCCATGAGCGTAACGAGGCACTGAGCGTTTTTTTTACTGGTCGCCGAGAGTTTAAAAAATGTTCAACTTTGGATAAAACGCAGCACTCATCACTTCTGTCATCTGTCACTTTTTACCCACCCGTCCAATCACAGTGGAGGAGGGGCGGAACTAAACCAGACTGACCAACTGTCACAACATTCTTTCTGTACAACGACATCAACCAGCAGAGCTAACCGAACAAAATGGATGAAAAATAAATTTTTAGAATGAAACAAATTATCTATGAAATCAGTTACAAGTAAACCGTGCTGCGGATATTCTGTATCACATATCATAGCAACGAAACGTCTCAACGGAAAAAAACGCTGCGCTGCCAGAATGCTCACAAGCGCCCAAACACAGCGTGTTCAGCAGAGCTTTTGGCGTTTTCAGCTGGATAAAAATGCTTTGGTGGACAGTGGACACACGGCCTAACATTTAATTAGCAATGTATAATATCGAGGGCTTGGAGCCAGAGGGGCGTAAGTGGCTTTTAACAAACTTTACAGGAGAGACCAAACCAAATTTTGACCACACTTCAATCACCTGTATTATTAACCTTAAACCACAAACATTTTAGTAAAAAAATGTTTGGCATATTAACACAATGAACATGAACATTTTCAATGAAAAAAGTCAAATTCCTCAGATACGCCTTTTTGTTACTTTATTCAATACAGTTTGATCTCAGATAGGTATTTTGGCACCATTGGATAGAGCTCATCGAGACCTTTATTTTGATATATTGAACTCATATTCGCCCAAAATGCCACTTACGCCCCTCTGGTTCCAAGCCCTCGATATATTTAATTTAAAGGGATACTCCACCGTTTTTTCATATTAAACTATGTTATTCCCTTAATTAAGACAAGTTGCAAACATACTTGTCTTAGTTAAGGGAATAACAGTGTAATATGAAAAAACGGTGGGGTATCCCTTTAAAATAAATATATTAAATACAAATTATTGTTTAAAATAAATGTATTAAAGGGATAGTTCACCCGAAAATGTAATTTATCCCATGATTTACTCACCCTCAAGTTATCCTAGGTGTATGACTTTCCTCTTTCAGACGAATACAATCACAGTTATGTTATTAAACACCCTGACGCTTCCGAGGTTTGTAATGGCAGTGAATGGTTGTTAAGTCCATAAAAGTGTGTCGATATCCATGATAGACGTGCTCCACACGGCTCCGGGAGGTTAATAAAGCCTTCTGAAGCGAAGCATTTGTGTAAGAAAAACACCCATATTTAAAACTTTCTAAAGAAAAATAACTAGCTTCCGGCCAAACGCACACACGGATTCCACTTAAGTCTAAGTGCAACTTATGCGACGTTCTGCTGATATTTACGCTGCGCAGTACACTACTTCCAAGTTGCTCTTGAGGCGTAATAAACTGCGTATCGCTGTTTGGCCAGAAGCTGGAATTTTATTTTTTAACATTTTTAAATATGGGTATTTTTCTTACACAAACGCATCGCTTCAGAAGGCCCCGTGGAGCACTTCTTTCATGGATAGACGCACTTTGATTGACTTCAAAACAGAAACGGCAATTCAATGCTATTATAAAGCTTGGAAGAGCCAGGAAATTTTAATATAACTCCGATTGTATTTGTCTGAAAAAAAAATGCACCTAGGATGACTTGAGGGTGAGTAAATCATGAGCTAATTTGAACTATCCTTTTAAATTGGAATGAATATATGAATAAATATGAATTAATTTATTATTAATATAAATGCATTCGGCAGTTTCTCTCTTTTTCACTTTTAAAAAAAGAAAAGCTTTTTTTTGAGCTGACTAAATCAAATGAAACCTAAATTGTGAGCATTAGGTATGGATCTTTTTCTGTGTATTTTATCATTTTCACGTTGCTTATGGATATTAAGCTAGCTTTATCGCAACTCTTCATCAACAGTGCACAAAATGCGTGCAGTGTTCACAAATATTAACAATTTTTGTGACCAATACCAATTAACTTCCGCTGTGATTCATTTGTTGACACACCCCCAACTGGTTTGTTGATAAACTTTCATTACGGCACCGTCCATGTGCACTTATGATTCTTCCGACATTAAAGGGATCATTCAAAAGTTAAAAGTGGCCCAAGAAAAACAAAGCGGAAGAAATAGGGTGTGTTGAGCTGCGACAGTAGATTGGATATACTTCTGAGAAGCCTTGGAGCTCTGATAGACCGAAGGCCAGAAGGGTGACTTGTTCAGGGAGCGCAATACAATGGATGTATTTTTATTGCACCCTGACTGGATTTTTGAGCATGACCTTGGCTTGCTATGGAATTGTTGTTATTATTATCTAAACTGACGTCAATCCCCAACCCCTCCTTCTCTTTCTGTCTCTCTCTCTCTCTCTCCTCTGCTCCCAGAGGGTGCGCCCAGCAGGGTGAGTATCAAACTTGTGTGTTTGTTTGTGTATATGTGTCTCCACCCCACTGACTTTGATAAATGATTCCAAATACAGAGTCCTTTAAAGAAAAGTACGGATTATGAAATCTGATCGGCACCAACTCTAAACTAAGATGCTGTACTTCCTGTTCTCTGCCATTAGCACTAAAGAAAAGAGTTCATTCTGTACTTTGAATATAACAAACCATAATTCTGTCATTTGGTTGCGTCACAGTTAGCCTTAAAGGAACAGTCCACCCCAAAACAAAACTTGCTTGCTGGTTCTCTTACCATCATGATGATTCCCATGAACTGTGGAGGTAAACATTTTCAGTGAAAAATCATTTAAAAGCTTTGAAAAAATGTTTTCAGGAGACTTGGAATATAGTTCCAAGTACAAAAATCACAGGATTTAATATTTGGGTGTACTGTCCCTTTAAAAGTTTAGATTTTCCTTTAAAGGGATTGTTCCCCCCCAAAATTAAAGATATTAAAAAAATTATGGGATGTGTTAAAAAAAAATTAATTGAGTGTGGTTACTAGCGACATGAGAAGATAAGAAATGCAAACAAAAAAAAATTCCATCACTTATTTTCTTGGTGCGTACTTCAAAGGGTTAAGAGTTTGATTTAAAATAAAAATGTTGAGAACTCAGATGAGAATGATTCATAACAGTCAAATTCTTTGAGATGATTTCTTGTTGCTGACTATAAAGGAAGAAAATGAGGGAGTCAAGGAAAGGTTTAAGCGAGGGGGAGTGAAAAGAGAGAGAGATTTAGGAGAAAACAGGTTTGTTT
Organism: Cyprinella venusta; assembly: GCA_038021265.1. NCBI lineage: Eukaryota > Metazoa > Chordata > Actinopteri > Cypriniformes > Leuciscidae > Cyprinella > Cyprinella venusta. The sequence continues at coordinate 10,112,528 of CM075887.1, read as the reverse complement.
GAGAGAACTGGGCTTCTTTGTGCACTTTTTCTCATCTCGGTCCAATGCACTTCCTGTTTGGCTCATGAAACTGCACCGTTGCAGAAAACACAGTTGTTTGAAGTCACTGATCTGAGACCAGTTTTGCTTCACTCCTCATAATGATAAAAGTTGAGAGACGGGACAGTTGACACTGGATGGTGATTAAATGTTTTGAGAGAATTCAACTGTCATCATTTAATCACATCTTTTCCATACAGTGACCTTTCTTAGTGGCCAAATACCAAAATTTACCTTTAAAATCTCTTCCACGGTTGTTGTCAAGTCAAATATGACGCGGGTTTGACATCATGACGTTTGGTTAAGAGACACTCGAGAAACAGTGACATTTGTGGTTATTGACTTCCAACTCAAAGCGATCATCATCATCAAATGGCTTCAGAACAAAGAACTATTATGTGAACTTTGCACAAGTTTAGCATTTAGTTGGGAATGAGACTGTGTGTGTGTTTATGCTGTGTTTTCTGTGTCTATAGAGTAAATCAGTGTCGTCGACTGACAGTCAGGCAGCAGAGGATCGGCAGGGTCCGTCAGGGGTGTATCCCTCACAGGCCAGCAGCGATGCCAAGCGCAGACGGTGTGATGACAAAGATGTCCTCCCGTCTCACTACGTATGTCACATGATGATGACATCATTCTTGTCTTTCCCCCAATTAACTAAATGTTACACTAATCTATCTCTCTCTCTCTCTCTCTCTCTCTCTCTCTCTCTTATGAGTTTTATGGAACATAATGTTTAAAATTGTATAAATGAAATTAATATATATATATATATATATATATATATATATAACTATTATATTATATGTGTATATATGTTTTATATATATATATATATATATATGAAGAGTTCAGATGCAAAAGCCTCTAAGTGCCATTTGAAATTTTCTTCTAAAATGATCATTTTTATCAAGCTTGTATTGTTAAGTTCAGTAATTTCACTTAAATTGCAATGAAGATTACATATTAATTGTCATTCAAGTGAAATTGCTGAACTTGAATATACAAGTTTAATAAAAATGATCATTTTAGAAGAAAATTTCAAATGGCATTTAGAGGCTTTTGCATCTGAACTCTTCATATATATATATATATATATATATATATATATATATATATATATATATAATATTATATATTACTATTATATTATATGCGTATATATGTTTTATATATATATATAGTTATTTAATTATAAATAATTTAAATGTAATATAATATTTATATTATGTAATATGAATATTTATAATTAATAAGTATAATTTAAAAAAATCATTAAAATAGAATTTTACAACTATATTTTAATACGAAAAATACACAATTAAATAATATATAATAATATAACATTATAATATTAAAATAGGAAATTTATATAGGTCATAAGGCTCAACAATTCATTTACCAAATGCATACATGTATGATGTGACCATCCGGGCGGGTGTAATTAGGGGGATGATGTCACTATAGGGTGATGGTTATGGGAACATCGCGCCATGATCACATCAAAGCCCTGTTGCCATGGTAACTAAGTGCGTTGTCAATCCCTGGTTCCCAGAGATGGGCGAAAGAGAAGAGTGAGATGAGTGTGAGCTGTGTGAGAGCGATGGACAAGGTGGTGGGAGAGTCTCCCCTACTGTGATTGGTGAAATTAGACACAAAGGGAGGGGCAAGAAAGGAGCAGAAAAAGGACACTGCTATATTGTACATGTACCTGATAAATATCCCATAGGGGTATATATTTGTGTGCCTGTGTGTGTGTGTCGTCTAACATTATCCTTCTCCTGCCTGTTTTCTTTTAGGACAGTGATGGAGACAAGAGCGAGGACAATCTTGTGGTAGATGTCTCAAATGAGGTCAGTTCACACGCACTAAACTGTGCTAAATTAACATCAGTGAAAATCTATTCTGTCAATCGATTTAACATCTTAATTAAATTAGTTAGATGATATGCTGATTAATTAATAAAATTATTTGCATATTTGCATCAAAATTTGCCTCCAAAAAAGAATTTGTGGTAAACAAGATTTAATGACAATAATGTGACGGCCTTAGTAAAAAAAAATGATATATATATATATATATATATATATATATATATATATATTATCAGGAGCAAAAAGGTTGCTGGCCACACACATCGTGCACGATGCAACTCATATATTTTTTTTTTTTTTTTGCTAGATGACTTCAGTCTGTACTGGATTCAGTGTGCAGCCAGAAACCTTTTTGCTCGTTTTCAAGTATTCCCTTGGCTCTGTGCACCTGAAGCAAAAGAATTTCTTGTCAATTTAGAGCGCAACAATGTTTTCTAGTTCACATGATTTTGTACATGGTTTTGTTTTCTGGTTTGCTTTGTTGTTTTGTTGTTGTTTTTCGTTTGGCGTTTTAATTTGGTTTGATTTTTGTTTGGTTTTGTTAAACAAAATCTAACCAAAACAAAAATCAAACCTAACCAAATCAAAGCAACAAAACAAAACCACAGAAAATAACAACAAACCACAACAAAACAACAAAGCAAAATAAAAAACGAAATAAAATAAAAATCACTAAAATAAAATGGTAATTTAAAAAAAAAACATTTCTCGGTGATAAAATATTAAAAAGAAAAATATCCAAAATTGACCCGATTTACTTTCTTAAATCATGCTCTTGGTCTTATTTTGTACAATTCATCGGTTCACTCTTTCCAAAAAAAAGTCCCCAAAAAAAGTTAGACTTTAAAAATAAATAACTTCCTCCGCCTGTGAATATCAAACCAAGCCATTACTGGAGACTATAATATCATGAAGACTTGGGGCAGACCACACAGCAACCACCCAAAAACACCCTATAGCGTTGTAGTCTTTCACTGACTTTAATCTTAATGATGTGTATTTGATTGTAGAGCAGCACCAACAAATGCAATTCGTCCTGAAAAACTCATTCTTCATTATTATTTCTATGCAATTATCATCCATTTCAAGGTAAAACATTTCAACTCTGTTTCTCAATTACTGGATAAATATTGGACATCACTCATATTTATTAAACTGCATTCATTCAATAATTGCTGATAATATCGCACAGGCGAATCAGGATTGTTTTCAGCTGCAGAGCGGCTGGAGTCAGCGCTATGCTTTTATAATCATTATGTGACCCCGCTGCATAATTAACACGTTTAAAATACATGATCCGAATTCCTGCAATATTCCACATCAAGGATTAAACTAAGACCTCTCAGTACTGTTTTGTCATTGACAGTTGAGTAAACACATTTGAGTGAACGGATGAGACGTTGATTTGTTGATGTCCAGGTTAATTGAAGGCAAGCATCCATGTTATTTTGAACAACCCTATTAACTCATGCCTCAACATCTACAACGTAAAAAGAAAATTCACATATCCAAACTAAAGCATAATGCACTCAGACTCTCCTTAACTCCTTCACTGTTTCCAGGAGGCGTCCTCTCCCATAGGCAGCGGCCCTCTGTCTCCTCATGGGAATGGATTGGACCGTGCCCCAAACCTGAGGAAAGAGCTCCCAGGATCCCCAAGTCCCCCACCGGCCTCCCCACCACACAGCCCACCCCCTGGCAAAAACAAGGACACCTCACAAGTATGAACGCTTTTCTTAGATGTATCAGAGTTTGCACTTATACTAAATATTATACGAATGATTTTTCATATAATAGATTCCATATCAGTGTTACTATGGGGTCGTTATGACAAATAATAGCATCTGTCTCTTGGTTCTATTGGCAGACAGAAAAATCTCAGTCGCCATCCTCTAAATCAGGCAATTCCTCTCCCTCTCACCATGACCCTCTCACCCCTGGTCCACCCGGGCCCAGCACTTCCTGTTTACGCCTGGTCAACAAAGCCACGTCCTCGGCAGACCCTCTGGGTAAGACGTTGTCTGTTTGCGTTTATCGCAAACACGATTCAATGAAAATCATTTGTTTAATTGTGTTCTGTAGCTCTACGGAGTCCCTTGACTATGACGCCTGGTTCTTACCCGGCTCACTTCGGGGTGGTGTCCCACGCCGGGCTTAACGGAGAGCTGGCCAGCCCAGGGGGGTTCGGAGGCTCGCTCACCCTCTCGCCCCAAATCAGTGCTGCTGCCAGTGCCTACACACGCAGCCCTATGGTAACTGTGTTTCTGAAGCTCTTACAGTTGACTAAAGTTTACCGAACAGCCCTTTAACCTTAAATACTCTACTCTACAGGTAGCGTATGAATCACGCTCACATCTTAGGCCCTCAGGGCTGTCCTCCTCACTGCCTGGCTCCACCGGTGGCAAGCCGTGAGTTTCTCCACTTTCTTCTACCTCCCTCTGCTTTGAGATTGAGTTGCACAGCGATGACCAGCGTATTAATCCAAAATAGTGCTGCTTTTGTTTGCTGTGCTTGTAATAAAATCCCCTCTCGAGCCCCCCACTGTCAGCTACAGCGAGAAAAACACTTGAATTCAGGCAAACATCCTTAAGGCAGGAAATTATTGCTGCACCCATTGAATGACACACATGCAAACTTCTCATAATTATGTTGTCAAACATAAGTACTTACGGATTGAATCAGCTCCTATTCTTATTTAAATTGTAAGTCCACTTATAATGTTAGTTGCACTTTATTGCACCAAAAACAGCTGTAAGTTAGTTTTTATGACCGTTTTCCACCATCCGACTGACCTCTACAATTGAACTAAGCATTTTTTGTCCATACAGTGGAGATCAGTGAGGTCCAAAGTTTGGACCTTATTGACTTTTGTTGTTTTCTGCAGAAAAAGAGAAATCGAACTTGAATTTTTAAAGTTAACTACCACTTAATGTCCACTTATGTCCGCAGTGCTTACTCGTTCCACGTGAGCGCAGATGGTCAAATGCAGCCAGTACCCTTCCCTCCTGACGCCCTCCTCGGCCCTGGCATCCCGCGGCACGCCCGTCAGATCCACACCCTCAGTCATGGAGAGGTGGTGTGCGCGGTCACCATCAGCACCTCCACGCGTCACGTCTACACCGGCGGGAAAGGCTGCGTCAAAGTCTGGGACATCAGCCAACCGGGCAGCAAGAGCCCAATGGCCCAACTGGACTGTTTGGTGAGATCTGCGTCATGTGAAACTCTCCTACTAGTTGGTATTTGCCATCCAAGTTGGACTAAATAATGTCTACCTTTTCGTCCAATCAGAATCGAGACAACTACATCCGATCGTGTAAGATTCTCCCCGATGGGCGGACCTTGATAGTTGGAGGTGAAGCCAGCACACTGTCCATCTGGGACTTGGCCACGCCGACTCCACGCATCAAGGCCGAATTGACGTCCTCGGCTCCGGCCTGCTATGCTCTGGCCATCAGTCCTGACAACAAGGTCTGCTTCTCCTGCTGCAGTGATGGAAACATCGTGGTCTGGGACCTGCACAACCAAACGCTCGTCAGGTATCTAAAGACTCTGGCTGGTGAGATAGACGACGTTCTTCTTCCTGAGGTCATGTGATGTTCTTGTGTCGCCCTCCGCAGGCAGTTCCAAGGCCACACAGACGGAGCCAGCTGTATAGATATTTCCAACGACGGGACCAAACTGTGGACGGGGGGTTTGGACAACACGGTGCGCTGCTGGGACCTGAGAGAGGGCCGACAGCTGCAGCAGCATGACTTCACCTCACAGGTACGGCAGCTCAGTGGGAACATAGGAATTGAAGTTTTGGGTATATATTTTTTAAAGGACATAAAACCCTAACTGCCAGCTAGCAATGTTCTAGCAACAATTTTAAACACCTTAGCAACCACATAGAAACAACCTAGCAATCCCCTAATGCCATAGCAACCAGTTAGAAATGTCAACTTACAATATTCCAGTTACCACCCTGCCTGAACACCCTAGCAACCCCAAAGCAATACCCTAAAATCCCCAGAAAATCACCTCAGAACATCCTATAAAACCACATAACAACACCTTAGCAATGCCCTGGCAACCACTTAGAACATCCAGATAGCAACGCCATAGCAACCAGTTATCAATGTCAACTTACAATATCCCAGTAACCACATAGCAAAAAAACCTAAACATACCCTGACAATCACCAGGAGCATCCTATAAAACACATAGCAACACCCTGGTAACCAGCTAACAGTGTCAACTAACATTGTTCAAGTAACCACCTAAAACACCCTAGAAATCACATAGCAACACCATAGAAACCAACTACCAGTGCCCTAGCAACCACCCAGAGTGATGAATGGCTTGAGCTGTTGGCATCATACGTAATCAGTCAGAACCATTTATTAGTAGAGTAAATTCTGTCCTAATATTCCAGTTTTTCGAACTACTTGCTGTCTGTTTTCATCTTATTTTTATTGAAGTGTTTTTATGTGCACGCAGATCTTTTCTCTGGGCTACTGTCCTACGGGCGAGTGGCTTGCAGTGGGGATGGAGAGCAGTAATGTGGAAGTGCTGCACGTCTCCAAACCAGACAAATACCAGCTGCACCTTCACGAAAGCTGTGTTCTCTCGCTCAAGTTCGCCTACTGCGGTACTAGAGTCACTATAATCATGTGGTTTCTAAATCATACAATCCTTTATTATTATGTAAAATAATTGCTATTTCATAATCTAAGATTTGTTTCTCTTTCAGGGAAGTGGTTTGTAAGCACTGGAAAGGACAATCTGCTCAATGCATGGAGGACGCCATATGGAGCCAGTATTTTCCAGGTTTGTTCCAAACCCATGTGACTTTCTTTCTTCCATGGAACGCAAGTGGAGATGTTTCGAATGTCCTAAACCTTTAAATGCTGCTATGCTATTAACAGAATGGAATAAGTGTGCAGCTGTGCGCAGACAGAGAGCTTGTATTTAAAGCAAGACGCTTCTTGGTTTAGATTCAGAAATGATTTTTACTCTCTCTCTCTCTCTCTCTCTCTCTCTCTCTCTCTCTCTCTCTCTCTCTCTCTCTCTCTCTCTCTCTCTCTCTCTCTCTCTCTTTTATAGTCAAAGGAGTCCTCATCTGTCCTGAGCTGTGACGTGTCCCCAGACGACAAGTATATTGTAACTGGTTCTGGGGATAAGAAAGCCACGGTGTATGAGGTGGTGTACTGAACGCAGACAAAGACTGACACAATCATGGCCACGTGGCAGGCAACCATGGCTCTTCTATACGCGGCCCTTTCACTCCATAACTTAAGAGATAGAAAGGCTTTGCTTGCAATGGCATACTATCATACTTCTCATACTATTTATGCAGTATTTATCCTGTGCACACTACAAACTTTTCCTTCGTTCAAAATTTCCTGTCAAAACACTATGTGAGATACTGTATCCCATGGCGATGTGCTCAACTTGACCTTCCAGTTTAAAGTCGGCATGAAATGGAAATTCACCCGGTTTTCTAAATAATCTTATTGTGAACGATTCATCCATGCACGTTTTATATTTTTTGACCTTGTATTTTTGTTTCAAATGCAACAATGTAGCATACTACAAATATCTTACCAATTTTCTGTTCTCATTGCAATAAGCAGTATATACTGAGAAGTATGTAGTATACGAACGTAGCATGTGAGAGTGGAGTCGTTAATTAGAACAGTCTCCAAGCTAAAAGAGGAAGCCCTACAGACAGCTGGTACTTAGGGAGCCGCTTCTTACAGCAACACCAAAACCAGACAATCATTTCATTAGTTGCAAACTCCCTCCATAAGAGAGTACAACCACCCCCCCCCCACCCCCAAACGAGAAAACGCTCACGTTGGAGCATTTCTGGATGAACACGAAATGGGCGTACAAACAATTCTCTACTCGCCTATCCAACCCAATTACACATTCATGTGGCAAATCCCAGTCGAATTCTCCAACCTGCATTTAATTTCCATCTTCCACAAGTCAGTGTCTAATGAGAAGCAAGGGTAAATCATGCAGGATTCGTGTGGCAAATATTCACAACCACGACCGTTATTTGTTTTAAGTCCTGCGGATTATCATACAGATGTTGCGCTCATTTGTGGTTTAATGCTTATTTTCATGTCATTAATGATCTTTTAGGAAACCGTTTCATGATTGCTCTTCTTTAGTGAGATGAAGGAATGAATCTGGACCTATAATGCAAATACCGAAAATTATTAATTATACCATTAAAGATAAATCAATAAATTATAAAAATGTGACAGAAATATATGATTAATCAATAGCATGGAAGAGAATGCAATAGTATCTTTATGAAGATTCAATTATTTCAATTTGGGGGCTGCAAATATTGATATAGCAATCAATAAATAGGGATATCATGTAATGTGGTTTTTAATCAAATGACATCCCTAAATGTAACCTCTTCTCAAGTTAGAGAGAAATATTGGAAAATCTGAGCGGTCCTAAAACAGAGCCCTGATGCACCCCATTAATAAGAAGAGCTGTGGTTGCCAACCTGACCAGGAATGTTCAAGGAGAAACTACAGAACTCATCTATTACATGCACAGACATCCTGCTGGGAACAGATTTTGTTTAATTACACTTATTTTGTTCATTCTTCTTTTGATCTACAAAGCTTTTCTCAGCACTTAAAAAACGGTTGGATGAGTCAGACTGTTTTTTTCTTGCAAACTGAAGGGATTGTATCATTAAATTCTTTCTCTTTTTTATGGCAATAGTAAGCAGTGATACTTCAGTGTTTTGATCAGTCTGTTTATTATCCAGAAAGTGCGGTGTGTCTATTTTTCAAATAGCTGAAAATATGGCTGCCAGTAAACAGTGGCATTTGTCCGTTTCGAGGTAGACCGTCTCTACTGCACGATCTGTCTTTGACATAATGCTATAGAAATATCTGTATCTATCTACCCTTATATAATGTATTATGTTTGTATACTGAACAATGTTCACCTTTAAGACTCTCGAAAGCCAAGGAACTTTTTTCGAAGGCATTGCTGTGATATCCCTGTAGCACTTCCCATGTGATGTAAAAGACATGTATACATTGACAAATTAAACTTGTGGTCATCTTTTCAAGTTGTTGCATTCTTGAGAGTGGTTCAATATCAAATAATAATTAAAAAAAAAATTTAAGAAATTATCCAGACCAACTCATGGTTATGCTAATTTTATTATGTAAAATTATTTACAATAAATTGTATTGTATTAAAATTCATTAATTTATTTTAAAACATGAACACTAACTTGGTTACAATTAATGAATTGAATACATTTACATATGTACAATTTTTACAATAAAAAATGTAAAAGTATGAGTTTTGGGGTCTGCATATTTTTTAACCCATTCAGACCTTGCGTCCATTACAATGGACATCACATGTCAGCCCCCTTTTTTTTAATTTCTGGAGCATTTCACCTAGTTTAAAGCCGGCAATCCATGAGATTGGATGTTTGTCATCCAATCAAATGCCAGTAATGTTGTAATTATATAAAACACCTCTACATTGAAGAGAAGCACGGCAGCACTCCAAACACAGAAGCAAGCAACATTTCCTAAGGTGCATTTACATTTTGTATATATTTTTGCCAGTATTTCATAGTTTGTATGTAAAATAGAAAGATTGAACTTATTAATTAAAGTTAAAATCGACTGTAGAATTGCACGTTTTAAATCAGGATTTATTTTAAATGTGTCTGTCCACTAGAATGGCACGTGGAGGCTTTTGCATCTGAACCCTTCATATATAAAATCACAGTACCGATACATTTTTGAAACTTTTTCATGTGCGGAATATACAGTTCTGAAGTCCTTAAACATATGGCCCCTGTAAAATATCTCAGATGTTGACTTCATGTGGAGTAATGAGGAAGATGAAGATGTAAGAAAAATATCCATTATTAAAACTTATAAAGTAAAATAACTTCCGGCCAAAAGAACATATGGATTTGACTCAAATATAAAGAGCAACTTAAATGTGAATATTTTAAATATTTTATATTAATTTATATTTTTTATTGATAGATGCACTTTTATGATGGATAGATGCACTTGTATCATGAATTGATGCCCTTTCAAAACTTTCAAAACAGAAACAACCATTTACAGTCAATATAAAGCTTTGAAGGGCCAGGACGTTGTTTAATATAACTCTGATTGTTTTCGTCTGAGAGAAGAATGTCATATACACCAAGGATGGCTAGAGGCCAGAGTGCTTAAATCATGGGATAATTTAAATTTTTGGGGTGAACTATGCCTTTAAATGTATAGTTGAACCACAAATTATATTTGTCATCACTTACTCACCCTCATGTTGTTCCAAACCTGTATGAGTTTCATACCATTTTTATGTTGGACACCATCCCGCCTGTAATCTATTGAATGGAGTTTCGAGTAGTATATTTGATAGACATTTTAACTAAATTTTCTGTCATGATAAAAACTATTTTACTGCACTTAGCAGGCCCCCCAGGGTCCGTAGCACCAAGCGCCGTCCCAAAATTCCACTTGGCGCTTGGTGCTACGGTGCTATTTTTATAGTAGCATAAATGCTAAGTGGGATGTCAATATCTCAGCTGTGGAAAGGTCAAAAGCCTCCATTTTGCAATCAGGTCTAAGTCTCATGGCCCTCTATCAGAATCCAGAGTTTTGAGAAGATTGGGGAAACTTAATTTTTCGGCCAAAAAAAAAAAAAAAAAAAAACGTAAGGTGTAACACTGTCGTTTGTTTTTCTGGTCAAAATTTTGAGTTTCGATATCTCAGCTCTTGAGGGGTCTACAGCTTCCATTTTTGCACACAGGTCTAAGTCTCATGGCCCTCTATCAGAATCCAGAGTTTTGAGAAGATTGGGGAAACTTAATTTTTCGGCAAAAAAACAACAACAAAAACTTAAGGGGTAACACTGTCGTTTTTTTTTTTCTGGTCAAAATTTTGAGTTTCAATATCTCAGCTCTGGAAGGATCTAGAGCATCCATTTTTGCACTCAGGTCTAAGTCTCATGGCCCTCTATCAGAATACAGAGTTTTGAGAAGATTGGGGAAACTTAATTTTTCGGCCAAAAAAAAATGTAAGGGGTAACACTGTGGGTTTTTTTTTTCTGGTGAAAATTTTGAGTTTCGACATCTCAGCTCTGGAAGGGTCTAGAGCCTCCATTCTTGCACTCAGGTCTAAGTCTCATGGCCCTCTATCATAATCCGGAGTTTTGAGAAGATTTGGGAAACTTAATTTTTCGGCCAAAAAAAAAAAAAAAAACAAACATAAGGGGTAACATTATTGCTTTTTTTCTGGTCAAAATTTTGAGTTTCAATATATCAGCTCTGGGAGGGTGTAGAGCCTCCATTTTTGCACTCAGGTCTAAGTCTCATGGCCCTCTATCAGAATCCAGAGTTTTGAGAAGATTGGGGAAACCTAATTTTCGGCAAAAAAAAAAAAAAAACATAAGGGGTAACACTGTCGTTTTTTTTTTCTGGTCAAGATTTTGAGTGTCAATATCTCAGCTCTGGACGGGTTTAGAGCCTTCATTTTTGCACTCAGGTCTAAGTCTCATTGCCCTCTATCAGATTCCAGAGTTTTGAGAAGATTGGGGAAACTTAATTTTTCGGCCAAAAAAAAAAATGTAAGGGGTAACACTGTCGTTTTTTTTTTTCTGGTCAAAATTTTGAGTTTCAATATCTCAGCTCTGGAAGGGTCTAGAGCCTCAATTTTTGCACTCAGGTCTAAGGCTCATGGCCCTCTATCAGAATCCAGAGTTTTGAGAAGATTGGGGAAACTTAATTTTTCGGCCAAAAAAAAAAAAAAAACATAAGGGGTAACACTGTGGTTTTTTTTTTCTGGTCAAAATTTTGAGTTTCAATATCTCAGCTCTGGAAGGGTCTAGAGCCTCCATTTTTGCACTCAGGCCTAAGTCTCATGGCCCTCTATCAGAATCCAGAGTTTTGAGAAGATTGGGGAAACTTAATTTTTCGGCCAAAAAAAAAAAAAAACATAAGGGGTAACAATGTCGCTTTTTTTTCTGGTCAAATTTTTGAGTTTCAATATCACAGCTCTGGAAGGGTCTAGAGCCTCCATTTTTGGACTCAGGTCTAAGTCTTATGGCTCTCTAACAGAATCCAGAGTTTTGAGAAGATTGGGGAAACTTAATTTTTCGGCGAAAAAAAAAATAAACATAAGGGGTAACACTGTCGTTTTTTTTTTTCTGGTCAAAATTTTGAGTTTCAATATCTCAGCTCTGGAAGGGTCTAGAGCCTCCATTTTTGCACTCAGGTCTAAGTCTTATGGCCCTCTATCAGAATCCAGAGTTTTGAGAAGATTGGGGAAACTTTATTTTTCGGCCAAAAAAAAAAAAAAACGTAAGGGGTAACACTATCTTTTTTTTTTTTTGGTCAAAATTTTGAGTTTCAATATCTCAGCTCTGGAAGGGTCTAGAGCCTCCATTTTTGCACTCAGGTCTAAGTCTCATGGCCCTCTATCAGAATCCAGAGTTTTGAGAAGATTGGGGAAACTTTATTTTTCGGCCAAAAAAAAAAAAAAACAAACAAACATAAGGGGTAACACTGTCGTTTTTTTTCTGGTCAAAATTTTGAGTTTCAATATCTCAGCTCTGGAAGGGTCTAGAGCCTCCATTTTTGCACTCAGGTCTAAGTCTCATGGCTCTCTATCAGAATCCAGAGTTTTGAGAAGATTGGGGAAACTTAATTTTTCAGCCAAAAAAAATCATAAGGGATAACACTGTCGTTTTTTTTTTCTGGTCAAAATGTTGAGTTTCAATTTCTAAGCTCTGGAAGGGTCTAGAGCCTCCATTTTTGCACTCAGGTCTAAGTCTCATGGCCCTCTTTCAGAATCCAGAGTTTTGAGAAGATTGGGGAAACTTAATTTTTTGGCCAAAAAAAAAAAAAAAAAAAACATAAAGGGGTAACACTGTCGTTTTTTTTTTCTGGTCAAAATTTTGAGTTTCAATTTCTCATCTCTGGAAGGGTCTAGAGCCTCCATTTTTGTACTCAGGTCTAAGTCTCATGGACCTCTATCAGAATCCAGAGTTTTGAGAAGATTGGGGAAACTTAAATTTTCAGCCAAAAAAAAACAAACAAAAAAAAAAACAAACATAAGGGGTAACACTGTCGTTTTTTTTCTGGTCAAAATTTTGAGTTTCAATATCTCAGCTCTGGAAGGGTCTAGAGCCTCCATTTTTGCACTCAGGTCTAAGTCTCATGGCCCTCTATCAGAATCCAGAGTTTTGAGAAGATTGGGGAAACTTAATTTTTCGGCCAAAAAAAAAAAACATAATGGGTAACACTGTCGCTTTTTTTTTCTGGTCAAAATTTTGAGTTTCAATATCTCAGCTCTGGAAGGGTCTACAGCCTCAATTTTTGCACCCAGGTCCATGTCTCGTGGCCCTCTATCAGAATCCAGAGTTTTGAGAAGATTGGAGAAACTTAATTTTTCACCCCCCGAAAAAAAATGTAAGGGGTAACACTGTCATTTTTTTTTTCTGGGCAAAATTTTGAGTTTCAATATCTCAGCTCTGGAAGGGTCTACAGCCTCAATTTTTGCACCCAGGTCCATGTCTCGTGGCCCTCTATCAGAATCCAGAGTTTTGAGAAGATTGGAGAAACTTAATTTTTCATCTCCCGAAAAAAAATGTAAGGGGTAACACTGTCATTTTTTTTTTCTGGGCAAAATTTTGAGTTTCAATATCTCAGCTCTGGAAGGGTCTACAGCCTCAATTTCTGCACCCAGGTCCATGTCTTGTGGCCCTCTATCAGAATCCAGAGTTTTGAGAAGATTGGAGAAACTTAATTTTTCACCCCCCGAAAAAAAATGTAAGGGGTAACACTGTCATTTTTTTTTCTGGTCAAAATTTTGAGTTTCAATATCTCAGCTCTGGAAGGGTCTACAGCCTCAATTTTTGCACCCAGGTCCATGTCTCGTGGCCCTCTATCAGAATCCAGAGTTTTGAGAAGATTGGAGAAACTTAATTTTTCACCCCCCGAAAAAAAATGTAAGGGGTAACACTGTCATTTTTTTTCTGGTCAAAATTTTGAGTTTCAATATCTCAGCTCTGGAAGGGTCTACAGCCTCAATTTTTGCACCCAGGTCCATGTCTCGTGGCCCTCTATCAGAATCCAGAGTTTTGAGAAGATTGGAGAAACTTAATTTTTCACCCCCCCAAAAAAATGTAAGGGGTAAAACTGTCATTTTTTTTCTGGGCAAAATTTTGTGTTTCAATATCTCAGCTCTGGAAGGGTCTACAGCCTCAATTTTTGCACCCAGGTCCATATCTCGTGGCCCTCTATCAGAATCCAGAGTTTTGAGAAGATTGGAGAAACTTAATTTTTCACCCCCCGAAAAAAAATGTAAGGGGTAACACTGTCATTTTTTTTTCTGGGCAAAATTTTGAGTTTCAATATCTCAGCTCTGGAAGGGTCTACAGCCTCAATTTCTGCACCCAGGTCCATGTCTTGTGGCCCTCTATCAGAATCCAGAGTTTTGAGAAGATTGGAGAAACTTAATTTTTCACCCCCCGAAAAAAAATGTAAGGAGTAACACTGTCATTTTTTTTTCTGGTCAAAATTTTGAGTTTCAATATCTCAGCTCTGGAAGGGTCTACAGCCTCAATTTTTGCACCCAGGTCCATGTCTCGTGGCCCTCTATCAGAATCCAGAGTTTTGAGAAGATTGGAGAAACTTAATTTTTCACCCCCCGAAAAAAATGTAAGGGGTAACACTGTCATTTTTTTTTCTGGGCAAAATTTTGAGTTTCAATATCTCAGCTCTGGAAGGGTCTACAGCCTCAATTTTTGCACCCAGGTCCATGTCTCGTGGCCCTCTATCAGAATCCAGAGTTTTGAGAAGATTGGAGAAACTTAATTTTTCACCCCACGAAAAAAAATGTAAGGGGTAACACTGTCATTTTTTTTTCTGGTCAAAATTTTGAGTTTCAATATCTCAGCTCTGGAAGGGTCTATACAGCCTCAATTTTTGCACCCAGGTCCATGTCTCGTGGCCCTCTATCAGAATCCAGAGTTTTGAGAAGATTGGAGAAACTTAATTTTTCACCCCCTGAAAAAAAATGTAAGGGGTAACACTGTCATTTTTTTTCTGGGCAAAATTTTGAGTTTCAATATCTCAGCTCTGGAAGGGTCTACAGCCTCAATTTTTGCACCCAGGTCCATGTCTCGTGGCCCTCTATCAGAATCCAGAGTTTTGAGAAGATTGGAGAAACTTAATTTTTCACCCCCCGAAAAAAAATGTAAGGGGAAACACTGTCGTTTTTTTTTCTGCGCAAAATTTTGAGTTTCAATGTCTCAGCTCTGGAAGGGTCTACAGCCTCAATTTTTGCACCCAGGTCCATGTCTCGTGGCCCTCTATCAGAATCCAGAGTTTTGAGAAGATTGGAGAAACTTAATTTTTCACCCCCCGAAAAAAAAATGTAAGGGGTAACACTGTAATTTTTTTTCTGGTCAAAATTTTGAGTTTCAATATCTCAGCTCTGGAAGGGTCTACAGCCTCAATTTTTGCACCCAGGTCCATGTCTCGTGGCCCTCTATCAGAATCCAGAGTTTTGAGAAGATTGGAGAAACTTAATTTTTCACCCCCCGAAAAAAAATGTAAGGGGTAACACTGTCATTTTTTCTCTGGTTAAAATTTTGAGTTTCAATATCTCAGCTCTGGAAGGGTCTACAGCCTCAATTTTTGCACCCAGGTCCATGTCTCGTGGCCCTCTATCAGAATCCAGAGTTTTGAGAAGATTGGAGAAACTTAATTTTTCACCCCCCGAAAAAAAATGTAAGGGGTAACACTGTCATTTTTTTTTTCTGGGCAAAATTTTGAGTTTCAATATCTCAGCTCTGGAAGGGTCTACAGCCTCAATTTTTGCACCCAGGTCCATGTCTCGTGGCCCTCTATCAGAATCCAGAGTTTTGAGAAGATTGGAGAAACTTAATTTTTCACCCCCTGAAAAAAAATGTAAGGGGTAACACTGTCATTTTTTTTTCTGGTCAAAATTTTGAGTTTCAATATCTCAGCTCTGAAGACATGAAGACATGCTCCCAAGAAAAGAAGAGGGAATGTAGACGGTCCAGTGGCTCAGTGGTGTGAGTGTCGCTGTCTCGTGTGGAGAATCCTGGTTTGTGTCTCTTGTTGTTAAAAATCTTTAGTTTCACTGGTTTGGTCCAAATAAAAGACCAATCTTCAAAAGGAACATCCAATTGTTGCAAATGTAACTGGTTCAGTGGTAAAAGCGTTGCTGTTCTGTGTTGAAAATCCTGGTTTAAATCTCACTTTTTTGGTGGAAAATACTTTAGTTCGATTGCTTGCGACAAACAGAAACGGTGAAATGAAGAAGCTCCTGTGGCTCAGTGGTCTGAGTGTTGTGATTCCTTTGGGAAACCCGGGTTCCAGCCTCACTCTTATCATGCTTTAGTTTCACTGGGTTTGTCCAAGAAAGACATGTTCCCAAAAAAAGAAACATGAGTGTGTGTGCTCCAGTGGCTCAGTGGTCTGAGTGTTGTGATTCCATGTGGGAAAGCCAGGTTCAAGCCTTGCTTTTCTGCGTCTTTAGTTTTGTTGGGTTTGTCCGAGAGAAAAGAAGACATGCTCACAATAATATAAGTGCATGAGTGTGGAAGGTCCAGTGGCTCAGTGGTGTGAGTGTTGCTGTTCCATATGGGAAAATGGGTTCAAACCTCACTATTGCGATGCTTTGCTTTATTTTCGTCGGGTTTGTTGAAAAGAAAAAAAAGACATGGCCCCCCAAAAAAGGAGTGTGAGGGCTGGAGGTCCAGTGGCTCAGTGGTGTGAGTGTCAATCTCTCGTATGGAGAATCCAGGTTTGAATCTCTTGATGGTAAACTTTTTTTAGTTTGATTGGTTTGGTCCAAATAAAAGAACAAATCTTCAGCAAGGACGTCTAACTGTAAGTGGTTCAGTGGTAAAAAGCGTTGCTGTTCTGTGTTGGAAATCCTGGTTCAAATCTCACTTTTGCTGTTGAAATTACTTTAGTGTGATTTTTTGAGACAAACAGAAACATTGAAATGAAGAAGCTCCTGTGGCTCAGTGGTCAGAGTGTTGTGTTTCCATGTGGGAAACCCGGGTTCCAGCCTCACTCTTATCATGCTTTAGTTTCACTGGCTTTGTCCAAGAAAGACATGTTCCCAAAAAAGGATGTGTGAGTGTTTGTGGTCCAGTGGCTCAGAGTGTTGTGATTCCATGTGGGAAACCAGGGTTTGAGCCTCACTCTTATCATGCTTTAGTTTCACTGGCTTTGTCCAAGAAAGACATGTTCCCAAAAAAGGAAGTGTGAGTGTGTGTTGCTCAGTGGTCTGAGTGTTGTGATACCTTGTGGGAAACCTGGGTTCAAATCACACTCTTGTGACGCTTTAGTTTCACTGGCTTGTCGAAGTAAGACATGCTCCCAAAAAAAGAAGAGTGAGTGTGCAAGCTACAATGGCTCAGTGGTCTGAGTTTTATGGTTCCATGTGGAAAACCAGGGTTTGAGCCTCACTCTTACCATGCTTTAGTTTCACTGGCTTTGTCCAAGAAAGACATGTTCCCAAAAAAGGAAGTGTGAGTGTGTATGGTCCAGTGGCTGAGTGTTGTGATTCTATGTGGGAAACCCGGGTTCCAGCCTCACTCTTATCATGCTTTAGTTTCACTGGCTTTGTCCAAGTTAGACATGTTCCCAAAAAGGAAGTGTGAGTGTGTGTGGTCCAGTGGCTCAGTGGTCTGAGTCTTGTGATTCCATGTGGGAAACCCGGATTCGAATCACGCTTTTGTGATGCTTTAGTTTCACTGGATTGTCGAAGTCGACATGCTCCCAACTCGTACACATGCTCCCAAAAAAAGAACAGTGAGTGTGCAAGCTCCAGTGGCTCAGTGGTCTGAGTGTTATGGTTCTGTGTGGGAAACCAGGGTTTGAGCCTCACTGTTATCATGCTTTAGTTTCACTGGCTTTGTCCAAGAAAGACATGTTCCCAAACAAGGAAGTGTGAGTGTGTGTGGCTCAGTGGTCTGAGTGTTGTGATTCCATGTGGGAAACCTGGGTTCAAATCACACTCTTGTAACGCTTTAGTTTCACTGGATTGTCGAAGTAAGACATGCTCCCAAAAAAAGAAGAGTGAGTGTGCAAGCTACAGTGGCTCAGTGGTCTGAGTGTTATGGTTCCATGTGGAAAACCAGGGTTTGAGCCTCACTCTTACCATGCTTTAGTTTCACTGGCTTTGTCCAAGAAAGACATGTTCCCAAAAATGAAGTGTGAGCATGTGTGGTCCAGTGGCTCAGTGGTCTGAGTCTTGTGATTCCATGTGGGAAACCTGGATTCGAATCACACTTTTGGGATGCTTTAGTTTCACTGGATTGTCGAAGTCGACATGCTCCCAACTCGTCCACATGCTCCCAAAAAAAGGAGAGTGAGTGTGCAAGCTCCAGTGGCTCAGTGGTCTGAGTGTTATGGTTCCATGTGGGAAACCAGGGTTTGAGCCTCACTCTTACCATGCTTTAGTTTCAAGGGGTTTGTCCAAGAGAGGAAAAGACTTGCTCCCAAAAAATTAAGTATGTGTGTGGATGGTCCAGTGGCTCAGTGGGTGAGCTCTCATTCCCCAGTTGGGAGGTTCCTGGTTCAAGACTAGGCTGGACACTGAAGCAAGTGATGGTTGCAGGTGATGGTTGAGGACGGGGGATTGTGGAGGAGTATCTAGGATGAGAACTATAGATAATAGTGTGTATGAGGTAAGAAATGAAATAGTTTTTGGTGCATGCTAATGTTGTGTACATTTCATGTATTCCAAAATTTAAATTTTGGTTAAGTCCAACAAAAAATGCCCCTCTCTGCAGCAACACCACTGCTGGATATCATCCCAGAAATCCCCAGGGGGAGGAGTTAGGTTATTTCCTCCCCCCTTCGTGTCCTGACCGTCTCTCGTCCCCCAGCTGCAGATCTGGAGGATGTTCGTCAACGCAACCATGCTTCACGGTCCAGCCCGGTCTTGAACCAGGAACATCCCAACCTCCCGATTCGGGAGTGAGAGCTCACCCACGGAGCCACTGGACCATCCACACTCATACTTAATTTTTTGGGAGCATACTGGAAGGGTCTACAGCCTCAATTTTTGCACCCAGGTCCATGTCTCGTTGCCCTCTATCAGAATCCAGAGTTTTGAGAAGATTGGAGACACTTAATTTTTCACCCCCCGAAAAAAAATGTAAGGGGTAACACTGTCATTTTTTTTTTCTGGGCAAAATTTTGAGTTTCAATATCTCAGCTCTGGAAGGGTCTACAGCCTCAATTTTTGCACCCAGGTCCATGTCTCGTGGCCCTCTATCAGAAACCAGAGTTTTGAGAAGATCGGAGGGGGTCAAAATTTCGGCCGAAAAAAAAAATGACATTGTTACCCCTTATGTTTTTTTTTTTTCAGGTCCAAATTTTGACCTTCGATATCTCGGCTCTGGAAGGGTCTAGAGCCTCCATTTTTGCGCGCTGGTCGAAGTCTCGTGGCCCTCTGTCAGAATCCAGAGTTTCAAGAAGATCGGAGGGGGTCAAAATTTCGTCCAAAAAAAAAAATGACAGTGTTACCCCTTATGTTTTTTTTTTCAGGTCCAAATTTTGACCTTCGATATCTCGGCTCTGGAAGGGTCTAGAGCCTCCATTTTTGCGCGCTGGTCGAAGTCTCGTGGCCCTCTGTCAGAATCCAGAGTTTCAAGATCGGAGGGGGTCAAAATTTCGGTCAAAAAAAAAAAATCACAGTGTTACCCCTTATGTTTTTTTTTTCAGGTCCAAATTTTGACCTTCGATATCTCGGCTCTGGAAGGGTCTAGAGCCTCCATTTTTGCGCGCTGGTCGAAGTCTCGTGGCCCTCTGTCAGAATCCAGAGTTTCAAGAAGATCGGAGGGGGTCAAAATTTCGGCCAAAAAAAAAAATGACAGTGTTACCCCTTATGTTTTTTTTTTTCAGGTCCAAATTTTGACCTTCGATATCTCGGCTCTGGAAGGGTCTAGAGCCTCCATTTTTGCGCGCTGGTCGAAGTCTCGTGGCCCTCTGTCAGAATCCAGAGTTTCAAGAAGATCGGAGGGGGTCAAAATTTCGGCCAAAAAAAAAATGACAGTGTTACCCCTTATGTTTTTTTTTCAGGTCCAAATTTTGACCTTCGATATCTTGGCTCTGGAAGGGTCTAGAGCCTCCATTTTTGCGCGCTGGTCGAAGTCTCGTGGCCCTCTGTCAGAATCCAGAGTTTCAAGAAGATCGGAGGGGGTCAAAATTTCGGCCAAAAAAAAAAAATGACAGTGTTACCCCTTATGTTTTTTTTTCAGGTCCAAATTTTGACCTTCGATATCTCGGCTCTGGAAGGGTCTAGAGCCATCATTTTTGCGCGCTGGTCGAAGTCTCGTGGCCCTCTGTCAGAATCCAGAGTTTCAAGAAGATCGGAGGGGGTCAAAATTTCAGCCAAAAAAAAAAAATTGACAGTGTTACCCCTTATGTTTTTTTTTTCAGGTCCAAATTTTGACCTTCGATATCTCGGCTCTGGAAGGGTCTAGAGCCTCCATTTTTGCACGCTGGTGGAAGTCTCGTGGCCCTCTGTCAGAATCCAGACTTTCAAGAAGATCGGAGGGGGTCAAAATTTCGGCCAAAAAAAAAATGACAGTGTTACCCCTTATGTTTTTTTTTCAGGTCCAAATTTTGACCTTCGATATCTCGGCTCTGGAAGGGTCTAGAGCCTCCATTTTTGCGCGCTGGTCGAAGTCTCGTGGCCCTCTGTCAGAATCCAGAGTTTCAAGAAGATCGGAGGGGGTCAAAATTTCGGCCAAAAAAAAAATGACAGTGTTACCCTTTATGTTTTTTTTTTCAGGTCCAAATTTTGACCTTCGATATCTCGGCTCTGGAAGGGTCTAGAGCCTCCATTTTTGCGCGCTAGTCGAAGTCTCGTGACCCTCTGTCAGAATCCAGAGTTTCAAGAAGATTGGAGGGGGTCAAAATTTCGGCCAAAAAAAAAAAAATGACAGTGTTACCCCTTATGTTTTTTTTTTTCAGGTCCAAATTTTGACCTTCGATATCTCGGCTCTGGAAGGGTCTAGAGCCTCCATTTTTGCGCGCTGGTCGAAGTCTCGTGGCCCTCTGTCAGAATCCAGAGTTTCAAGAAGATCGGAGGGGGTTAAAATTTCGGCCAAAAAAAAAAATGACAGTGTTACCCCTTATGTTTTTTTTTCAGGTCCAAATTTTGACCTTCGATATCTCGGCTCTGGAAGGGTCTAGAGCCTCCATTTTTGCGCGCTGGTCGAAGTCTCGTGGCCCTCTGTCAGAATCCAGAGTTTCAAGAAGATCGGAGGGGGTCAAAATTTCGGCCAAAAAAAAAATGACAGTGTTACCCCTTATGTTTTCTTTTTTCAGGTCCAAATTTTGACCTTCGATATCTCGGCTCTGGAAGGGTCTAGAGCCTCCATTTTTGCGCGCTGGTCGAAGTCTCGTGGCCCTCTGTCAGAATCCAGAGTTTCAATAAGATCGGAGGGGGTCAAAATTTCGGCCAAAAAAAAAAATGACAGTGTTACCCCTTATGTTTTTTTTTCAGGTCCAAATTTTGACCTTCGATATCTCGGCTCTGGAAGGGTCTAGAGCCTCCATTTTTGCGCACTGGTCGAAGTCTCATGGCCCTCTGTCAGAATCCAGAGTTTCAAGAAGATCGGAGGGGGTCAAAATTTCGGCCAAAAAAAAAAAATGACAGTGTTACCCCTTATGTTTTTTTTTTCAGGTCCAAATTTTGACCTTCGATATCTCGGCTCTGGAAGGGTCTAGAGCCTCCATTTTTGCGCGCTGGTCGAAGTCTCGTGGCCCTCTGTCAGAATCCAGAGTTTCAAGAAGATCGGAGGGGGTCAAAATTTCGGCCAAAAAAAAAAAAAATGACAGTGTTACCCCTTATGTTTTTTTTCAGGTCCAAATTTTGACCTTTGATATCTCGACTCTGGAAGGGTCTAGAGCCTCCATTTTTGCGCGCTGATCGAAGTCTCGTGGCCCTCTGTCAGAATCCAGAGTTTCAAGAAGATCGGAGGGGGTCAAAATTTCGGCCAAAAAAAAAAATGACAGTGTTACCCCTTATGTTTTTTTTCAGGTCCAAATTTTGACCTTCGATATCTCGACTCTGGAAGGGTCTAGAGCCTCCATTTTTGCGCGCTGATCGAAGTCTCGTGGCCCTCTGTCAGAATCCAGAGTTTCAAGAAGATCGGAGGGGGTCAAAATTTCGGCCAAAAAAAAAAACTGACAGTGTTACCCCTTATGTTTTTTTTTTCAGGTCCAAATTTTGACCTTCGATATCTCGGCTCTGGAAGGGTCTAGAGCCTCCATTTTTGCGCGCTGGTCGAAGTCTCGTGGCCCTCTGTCAGAATCCAGAGTTTCAAGAAGATTGGAGGGGGTCAAAATTTCGGCCAAAAAAAAAAAAAATGACAGTGTTACCCCTTATGTTTTTTTTTTCAGGTCCAAATTTTGACCTTCGATATCTCGGCTCTGGAAGGGTCTAGAGCCTCCATTTTTGCGCGCTGGTCGAAGTCTCGTGGCCCTCTGTCAGAATCCAGAGTTTCAAGAAGATCGGAGGGGGTTAAAATTTCGGCCAAAAAAAAAACGACAGTGTTACCCCTTATGTTTTCTTTTTTCAGGTCCAAATTTTGACCTTCGATATCTCGGCTCTGGAAGGGTCTAGAGCCTCCATTTTTGCGCGCTGGTCGAAGTCTCGTGGCCCTCTGTCAGAATCCAGAGTTTCAAGAAGATCGGAGGGGGTCAAAATTTCGGCCAAAAAAAAAAAAAGACAGTGTTACCCCTTATGTTTTTTTTTTCAGGTCCAAATTTTGACCTTCGATATCTCGGCTCTGGAATGGTCTAGAGCCTCCATTTTTGCGCGCTGGTCGAAGTCTTGTGGCCCTCTGTCAGAATCCAGAGTTTCAAGAAGATCGGAGGGGGTCAAAATTTCGGCCAAAAAAAAAAATGACAGTGTTACCCCTTATGTTTTTTTTTTCAGGTCCAAATTTTGACCTTCGATATCTCGGCTCTGGAAGGGTCTAGAGCCTCCATTTTTGCGCGCTGGTCGAAGTCTCGTGGCCCTCTGTCAGAATCCAGAGTTTCAAGAAGATCGGAGGGGGTCAAAATTTCGGCCAAAAACGACAGTGTTACCCCTTATGTTTTTTTTCAGGTCAAAACTTTGACATCCGATATCTCGGCTCTGGAAGGGTCTAGAGCCTCCATTATTGCGCGCTGGTCGAAGTCTCGTGGCCCTCTGTCAGAATCCAGAGTTTCAAGATGATCGGAGGGGGTCAAAATTTCGGCCAAAAACGACAGTGTTACCCCTTATGTTTTTTTTTTCAGGTCAAAACTTTGACATCCGATATCTCGGCTCTGGAAGGGTCTAGAGCCTCCATTTTTGCGCGCTGGTCGAAGTCTCGTGGCCCTCTGTCAGAATCCAGAGTTTCAAGAAGATCGGAGGGGGTCAAAATTTCAGCCAAAAACGACAGTGTTACCCCTTATGTTTTTTTTTCAGGTCAAAACTTTGACATCCGATATCTCGGCTCTGGAAGGGTCTAGAGCCTCCATTTTTGCGCGCTGGTCGAAGTCTCGTGGCCCTCTGTCAGAATCCAGAGTTTCAAGAAGATCGGAGGGGGTCAAAATTTCGGCCAAAAACGACAGTGTTACCCCTTATGTTTTTTTTTCAGGTCAAAACTTTGACATCCGATATCTCGGCTCTGGAAGGGTCTAGAGCCTCCATTTTTGCGCGCTGGTCGAAGTCTCGTGGCCCTCTGTCAGAATCCAGAGTTTCAAAAAGATCGGAGGGGGTCAAAATTTCAGCCAAAAACGACAGTGTTACCCCTTATGTTTTTTTTTCAGGTCAAAACTTTGACATCCGATATCTCGGCTCTGGAAGGGTCTAGAGCCTCCATTTTTGCGCGCTGGTCGAAGTCTCGTGGCCCTCTGTCAGAATCCAGAGTTTCAAGAAGATCGGAGGGGGTCAAAATTTCGGCCAAAAACGACAGTGTTACCCCTTATGTTTTTTTTCAGGTCAAAACTTTGACATCCGATATCTCGGCTCTGGAAGGGTCTAGAGCCTCCATTTTTGCGTGCTGGTCGAAGTCTCGTGGCCCTCTGTCAGAATCCAGAATTTCAAGAAGATCGGAGGGGGTCAAAATTTCGGCCAAAAACGACAGTGTTACCCCTTATGTTTATTTTTCAGGTCAAAACTTTGACATCCGATGTCTCGGCTCTGGAAGGGTCTAGAGCCTCCATTTTTGCGCGCTGGTCGAAGTCTCGTGGCCCTCTGTCAGAATCCAGAGTTTCAAGAAGATCGGAGGGGGTCAAAATTTCGGCCAAAAACGACAGTGTTACCCCTTATGTTTTTTTTCAGGTCAAAACTTTGACATCCGATATCTCGGCTCTGGAAGGGTCTAGAGCCTCCATTTTTGCGCGCTGGTCGAAGTCTCGTGGCCCTCTGTCAGAATC
The DNA here is from genome assembly GCA_038021265.1 of Cyprinella venusta. Lineage (NCBI taxonomy): Eukaryota > Metazoa > Chordata > Actinopteri > Cypriniformes > Leuciscidae > Cyprinella > Cyprinella venusta. Next base: position 10,088,144 of record CM075887.1, on the reverse strand, counting down.
CAGAGTTTCAAGAAGATCGGAGGGGGTCAAAATTTCGGCCAAAAACGACAGTGTTACCCCTTATGTTTTTTTTTCAGGTCAAAACTTTGACATCCGATATCTCGGCTCTGGAAAAGTCTAGAGCCTCCATTTTTGCGCGCTGGTCGAAGTCTCGTGGCCCTCTGTCAGAATCCAGAGTTTCAAGAAGATCGGAGGGGGTCAAAATTTCGGCCAAAAACGACAGTGTTACCCCTTATGTTTTTTTTCAGGTCAAAACTTTGACATCCGATATCTCGGCTCTGGAAGGGTCTAGAGCCTCCATTTTTGCGCGCTGGTCGAAGTCTCGTGGCCCTCTCTCAGAATCCAGAGTTTCAAGAAGATCGGAGGGGGTCAAAATTTCGGCCAAAAACGACAGTGTTACCCCTTATTATTATTTTTCAGGTCAAAACTTTGACATCCGATATCTCGGCTCTGGAAGGGTCTAGAGCTTCCATTTTTGCGTGCTAGTCGAAGTCTCGTGGCCCTCTGTCAGAATCCAGAGTTTCAAGAAGATCGGAGGGGGTCAAAATTTCGGCCAAAAACGACAGTGTTACCCCTTATGTTTTTTTTTCGGGTCAAAACTTTGACGTCCGATATCTCGGCTCTGGAAGGGTCTAGAGCTTCCATTTTTGCGTGCTAGTCGAAGTCTCGTGGCCCTCTGTCAGAATCCAGAGTTTCAAGAAGATCGGAGGGGGTCAAAATTTTGGCCAAAAACGACAGTGTTACCCCTTATGTTTTTTTTTCAGGTCAAAACTTTGACATCCGATATCTCGGCTCTGGAAGGGTCTAGAGCCTCCATTTTTGCGCGCTGGTCGAAGTCTCGTGGCCCTCTGTCAGAATCCAGAGTTTCAAGAAGATCGGAGGGGGTCAAAATTTCGGCCAAAAACGACAGTGTTACCCCTTATGTTTTTTTTTTCAGGTCAAAACTTTGACATCCGATATCTCGGCTCTGGAAGGGTCTAGAGCCTCCATTTTTGCGTGCTGGTCGAAGTCTCGTGGCCCTCTGTCAGAATCCAGAGTTTCAAGAAGATCGGAGGGGGTCAAAATTTCGGCCAAAAACGACAGTGTTACCCCTTATGTTTTTTTTTTTCAGGTCAAAACTTTGACATCCGATATCTCGGCTCTGGAAGGGTCTAGAGCCTCCATTTTTGCGCGCTGGTCGAAGTCTCGTGGCCCTCTGTCAGAATCCAGAGTTTCAAGAAGATCGGAGGGGGACAAAATTTCGGCCAAAAACGACAGTGTTACCCCTTATGTTTTTTTTTCGGGTCAAAACTTTGACGTCCGATATCTCGGCTCTGGAAGGGTCTAGAGCTTCCTTTTTTTCGTGCTGGTCGAAGTCTCGTGGCCCTCTGTCAGAATCCAGAGTTTCAAGAAGATCGGAGGGGGTCAAAATTTTGGCCAAAAACGACAGTGTTACCCCTTATGTTTTTTTTTTCAGGTCAAAACTTTGACATCCGATATCTCGGCTCTGGAAGGGTCTAGAGCCTCCATTTTTGCGCGCTGGTCGAAGTGTCGTGGCCCTCTGTCAGAATCCAGAGTTTCAAGAAGATCGGAGGGGGTCAAAATTTCGGCCAAAAACGACAGTGTTACCCCTTATGTTTTTTTTTTCAGGTCAAAACTTTGACATCCGATATCTCGGCTCTGGAAGGGTCTAGAGCCTCCATTTTTGCGTGCTGGTCGAAGTCTCGTGGCCCTCTGTCAGAATCCAGAGTTTCAAGAAGATCGGAGGGGGTCAAAATTTTGGCCAAAAACGACAGTGTTACCCCTTATGTTTTTTTTCAGGTCAAAACTTTGACATCCGATATCTCGGCTCTGGAAGGGTCTAGAGCCTCCATTTTTGCGCGCTGGTCGAAGTCTCGTGGCCCTCTGTCAGAATCCAGAGTTTCAAGAAGATCGGAGGGGGTCAAAATTTCGGCCAAAAACGACAGTGTTACCCCTTATGTTTTTTTTTCAGGTCAAAACTTTGACATCCGATATCTCGGCTCTGGAAGGGTCTAGAGCCTCCATTTTTGCGTGCTGGTCGAAGTCTCGTGGCCCTCTGTCAGAATCCAGAGTTTCAAGAAGATCGGAGGGGGTCAAAATTTCGGCCAAAAACGACAGTGTTACCCCTTATGTTTTTTTTTCAGGTCAAAACTTTGACATCCGATATCTCGGCTCTGGAAGGGTCTAGAGCCTCCATTTTTGCGCGCTGGTCGAAGTCTCGTGGCCCTCTGTCAGAATCCAGAGTTTCAAGAAGATCGGAGGGGGTCAAAATTTCGGCCAAAAACGACAGTGTTACCCCTTATGTTTTTTTTCGGTCAAAACTTTGACGTCCGATATCTCGGCTCTGGAAGGGTCTAGAGCTTCCTTTTTTCGTGCTGGTCGAAGTCTCGTGGCCCTCTGTCAGAATCCAGAGTTTCAAGAAGATCGGAGGGGGTCAAAATTTTGGCCAAAAACGACAGTGTTACCCCTTATGTTTTTTTTTCAGGTCAAAACTTTGACATCCGATATCTCGGCTCTGGAAGGGTCTAGAGCCTCCATTTTTGCGCGCTGGTCGAAGTGTCGTGGCCCTCTGTCAGAATCCAGAGTTTCAAGAAGATCGGAGGGGGTCAAAATTTCGGCCAAAAACGACAGTGTTACCCCTTATGTTTTTTTTTCAGGTCAAAACTTTGACATCCGATATCTCGGCTCTGGAAGGGTCTAGAGCCTCCATTTTTGCGTGCTGGTCGAAGTCTCGTGGCCCTCTGTCAGAATCCAGAGTTTCAAGAAGATCGGAGGGGGTCAAAATTTCGGCCAAAAACGACAGTGTTACCCCTTATGTTTTTTTTTCAGGTCAAAACTTTGACATCCGATATCTCGGCTCTGGAAGGGTCTAGAGCCTCCATTTTTGCGCGCTGGTCGAAGTCTCGTGGCCCTCTGTCAGAATCCAGAGTTTCAAGAAGATCGGAGGGGGTCAAAATTTCGGCCAAAAACGACAGTGTTACCCCTTATGTTTTTTTTCAGGTCAAAACTTTGACATCCGATATCTCGGCTCTGGAAGGGTCTAGAGCCTCCATTTTTGCGCGCTGGTCGAAGTCTCGTGGCCCTCTGTCAGAATCCAGAGTTTCAAGAAGATCGGAGGGGGTCAAAATTTCGGCCAAAAACGACAGTGTTACCCCTTATGTTTTTTTTTCAGGTCAAAACTTTGACATCCGATATCTCGGCTCTGGAAGGGTCTAGAGCCTCCATTTTTGAGCGCTGGTCGAAGTCTCGTGGCCCTCTGTCAGAATCCAGAGTTTCAAGAAGATCGGAGGGGGTCAAAATTTCAGCCAAAAACGACAGTGTTACCCCTTATGTTTTTTTTTCAGGTCAAAACTTTGACATCCGATATCTCGGCTCTGGAAGGGTCTAGAGCCTCCATTTTTGCGCGCTGGTCGAAGTCTCGTGGCCCTCTGTCAGAATCCAGAGTTTCAAGAAGATCGGAGGGGGTCAAAATTTCGGCCAAAAACGACAGTGTTACCCCTTATGTTTTTTTTTTTCAGGTCAAAACTTTGACATCCGATATCTCGGCTCTGGAAGGGTCTAGAGC
>CM075887.1:9170905-9382036 GCA_038021265.1 Cyprinella venusta | reverse complement strand
TAATCGACTCTAGACCCTTCCAGAGCCGAGATATCGGATGTCAAAGTTTTGACCCTGAAAAAAAACATAAGGGGTAACACTGTCGTTTTTGGCCGAAATTTTGACCCCCTCCGATCTTCTCGAAACTCTGGATTCTGACAGAGGGCCACGAGACTTCGACCAGCGCGCAAAAATGGAGGCCTCTAGACCTTCCACGAAGCCGAGTTATCGGATGTCAAAGTTTTGACCTGAAAAAAAAACATAAGGGGTAACACTGTCGTTTTTGGCCGAAATTTTGACCCCCTCCGATCTTCTCGAAACTCTGGATTCTGACAGAGGGCCACGAGACTTCGACCAGCGCGCAAAAATGGAGGCTCTAGACCCTTCCAGAGCCGAGATATCGGATGTCAAAGTTTTGACCTGAAAAAAAAACATAAGGGGTAACACTGTCGTTTTTGGCCGAAATTTTGACCCCCTCCGATTCTTCTCGAAACTCTGATTCTGACAGAGGGCCACGAGACTTCGACCAGCGCGCAAAAATGGAGGCTCTAGACCCTTCCAGAGCCGAGATATCGGATGTCAAAGTTTTGACCTGAAAAAAAAACATAAGGGGTAACACTGTCGTTTTTGGCCGAAATTTTGACCCCCTCCGATCTTCTCGAAACTCTGGATTCTGACAGAGGGCCACGAGACTTCGACCAGCGCGCAAAAATGGAGGCTCTAGACCCTTCCAGAGCCGAGATATCGGATGTCAAAGTTTTGACCTGAAAAAAAACATAAGGGGTAACACTGTCGTTTTTGGCCGAAATTTTGACCCCCTCCGATCTTCTCGAAACTCTGGATTCTGACAGAGGGCCACGAGACTTCGACCAGCGCGCAAAAATGGAGGCTCTAGACCCTTCCAGAGCCGAGATATCGGATGTCAAAGTTTTGACCTGAAAAAAAAACATAAGGGGTAACACTGTCGTTTTTGGCCGAAATTTTGACCCCCTCCGATCTTCTCGAAACTCTGGATTCTGACAGAGGGCCACGAGACTTCGACCAGCGCGCAAAAATGGAGGCTCTAGACCCTTCCAGAGCGAGATATCGGATGTCAAAGTTTTGACCTGAAAAAAAAACATAAGGGGTAACACTGTCGTTTTTGGCCGAAATTTTGACCCCCTCCGATCTTCTCGAAACTCTGGATTCTGACAGAGGGCCACGAGACTTCGACCAGCGCGCAAAAATGGAGGCTCTAGACCCTTCCAGAGCCGAGATATCGGATGTCAAGTTTTGACCTGAAAAAAAACATAAGGGGTAACACTGTCGTTTTTGGCCGAAATTTTGACCCCCCTCCGATCTTCTCGAAACTCTGGATTCTGACAGAGGGCCACGAGACTTCGACCAGCGCGCAAAAATGGAGGCTCTAGACCCTTCAGAGCCGAGATATCGGATGTCAAAGTTTTGACCTGAAAAAAAAACATAAGGGGTAACACTGTCGTTTTTGGCCGAAATTTTGACCCCCTCCGATCTTCTCGAAACTCTGGATTCTGACAGAGGGCCACGAGACTTCGACCAGCGCGCAAAAATGGAGGCTCTAGACCCTTCCAGAGCCGAGATATCGGATGTCAAAGTTTTGACCTGAAAAAAAAACATAAGGGGTAACACTGTCGTTTTTGGCCGAAATTTGACCCCCTCCGATCTTCTCGAAACTCTGGATTCTGACAGAGGGCCACGAGACTTCGACCAGCGCGCAAAAATGGAGGCTCTAGACCCTTCCAGAGCCGAGATATCGGATGTCAAAGTTTTGACCTGAAAAAAAAACATAAGGGGTAACACTGTCGTTTTTGGCCGAAATTTTGACCCCCTCCGATCTTCTCGAAACTCTGGATTCTGACAGAGGGCCACGAGACTTCGACCAGCGCGCAAAATGGAGGCTCTAGACCCTTCCAGAGCCGAGATATCGGATGTCAAAGTTTTGACCTGAAAAAAAAACATAAGGGGTAACACTGTCGTTTTTGGCCGAAATTTTGACCCCCTCCGATCTTCTCGAAACTCTGGATTCTGACAGAGGGCCACGAGACTTCGACCAGCGCGCAAAAATGGAGGCTCTAGACCCTTCCAGAGCCGAGATATCGGATGTCAAAGTTTTGACCTGAAAAAAAAACATAAGGGGTAACACTGTCGTTTTTGGCCGAAATTTTGACCCCCTCCGATCTTCTCGAAACTCTGGATTCTGACAGAGGGCCACGAGACTTCGACCAGCGCGCAAAAATGGAGGCTCTAGACCCTTCCAGAGCCGAGATATCGGATGTCAAAGTTTTGACCTGAAAAAAAAAACATAAGGGGTAACACTGTCGTTTTTGGCCGAAATTTTGACCCCCTCCGATCTTCTCGAAACTCTGGATTCTGACAGAGGGCCACGAGACTTCGACCAGCGCGCAAAAATGGAGGCTCTAGACCCTTCCAGAGCCGAGATATCGGATGTCAAAGTTTTGACCTGAAAAAAAAACATAAGGGGTAACACTGTCGTTTTTGGCCGAAATTTTGACCCCCTCCGATCTTCTCGAAACTCTGGATTCTGACAGAGGGCCACGAGACTTCGACCAGCGCGCAAAAATGGAGGCTCTAGACCCTTCCAGAGCCGAGATATCGGATGTCAAAGTTTTGACCTGAAAAAAAAACATAAGGGGTAACACTGTCGTTTTTGGCCGAAATTTTGACCCCCTCCGATCTTCTCGAAACTCTGGATTCTGACAGAGGGCCACGAGACTTCGACCAGCGCGCAAAAATGGAGGCTCTAGACCCTTCCAGAGCCGAGATATCGGATGTCAAAGTTTTGACCTGAAAAAAAAACATAAGGGGTAACACTGTCGTTTTTGGCCGAAATTTTGACCCCCTCCGATCTTCTCGAAACTCTGGATTCTGACAGAGGGCCACGAGACTTCGACCAGCGCGCAAAAATGGAGGCTCTAGACCCTTCCAGAGCCGAGATATCGGATGTCAAAGTTTTGACCTGAAAAAAAAACATAAGGGGTAACACTGTCGTTTTTGGCCGAAATTTTGACCCCCTCCGATCTTCTCGAAACTCTGGATTCTGACAGAGGGCCACGAGACTTCGACCAGCGCGCAAAAATGGAGGCTCTAGACCCTTCCAGAGCCGAGATATCGGATGTCAAAGTTTTGACCTGAAAAAAAAAACATAAGGGGTAACACTGTCGTTTTTGGCCGAAATTTTGACCCCCTCCGATCTTCTCGAAACTCTGGATTCTGACAGAGGGCCACGAGACTTCGACCAGCGCGCAAAAATGGAGGCTCTAGACCCTTCCAGAGCCGAGATATCGGATGTCAAAGTTTTGACCTGAAAAAAAAACATAAGGGGTAACACTGTCGTTTTGGCCGAAATTTTGACCCCCTCCGATCTTCTCGAAACTCTGGATTCTGACAGAGGGCCACGAGACTTCGACCAGCGCGCAAAAATGGAGGCTCTAGACCCTTCCAGAGCCGAGATATCGGATGTCAAAGTTTTGACCTGAAAAAAAAACATAAGGGGTAACACTGTCGTTTTGGCCGAAATTTTGACCCCCTCCGATCTTCTCGAAACTCTGGATTCTGACAGAGGGCCACGAGACTTCGACCAGCGCGCAAAAATGGAGGCTCTAGACCCTTCCAGAGCCGAGATATCGGATGTCAAAGTTTTGACCTGAAAAAAAAACATAAGGGTAACACTGTCGTTTTTGGCCGAAATTTTGACCCCCTCCGATCTTCTCGAAACTCTGGATTCTGACAGAGGGCCACGAGACTTCGACCAGCGCGCAAAAATGGAGGCTCTAGACCCTTCCAGAGCCGAGATATCGGATGTCAAAGTTTTGACCTGAAAAAAAAACATAAGGGGTAACACTGTCGTTTTTGGCCGAAATTTTGACCCCCTCCGATCTTCTCGAAACTCTGGATTCTGACAGAGGGCCACGAGACTTCGACCAGCGCGCAAAAATGGAGGCTCTAGACCCTTCCAGAGCCGAGATATCGGATGTCAAAGTTTTGACCTGAAAAAAAAACATAAGGGGTAACACTGTCGTTTTTGGCCGAAATTTTGACCCCCTCCGATCTTCTCGAAACTCTGGATTCTGACAGAGGGCCACGAGACTTCGACCAGCGCGCAAAAATGGAGGCTCTAGACCCTTCCAGAGCCGAGATATCGGATGTCAAAGTTTTGACCTGAAAAAAAAACATAAGGGGTAACACTGTCGTTTTTGGCCGAAATTTTGACCCCCTCCGATCTTCTCGAAACTCTGGATTCTGACAGAGGGCCACGAGACTTCGACCAGCGCGCAAAAATGGAGGCTCTAGACCCTTCCAGAGCCGAGATATCGGATGTCAAAGTTTTGACCTGAAAAAAAAAACATAAGGGGTAACACTGTCGTTTTTGGCCGAAATTTTGACCCCCTCCGATCTTCTCGAAACTCTGGATTCTGACAGAGGGCCACGAGACTTCGACCAGCGCGCAAAAATGGAGGCTCTAGACCCTTCCAGAGCCGAGATATCGGATGTCAAAGTTTTGACCTGAAAAAAAAACATAAGGGGTAACACTGTCGTTTTTGGCCGAAATTTTGACCCCCTCCGATCTTCTCGAAACTCTGGATTCTGACAGAGGGCCACGAGACTTCGACCAGCGCGCAAAAATGGAGGCTCTAGACCCTTCCAGAGCCGAGATATCGGATGTCAAAGTTTTGACCTGAAAAAAAAAACATAAGGGGTAACACTGTCGTTTTTTGGCCGAAATTTTGACCCCCTCCGATCTTCTCGAAACTCTGGATTCTGACAGAGGGCCACGAGACTTCGACCAGCGCGCAAAAATGGAGGCTCTAGACCCTTCCAGAGCCGAGATATCGGATGTCAAAGTTTTGACCTGAAAAAAAAAACATAAGGGGTAACACTGTCGTTTTTGGCCGAAATTTTGACCCCCTCCGATCTTCTCGAAACTCTGGATTCTGACAGAGGGCCACGAGACTTCGACCAGCGCGCAAAAATGGAGGCTCTAGACCCTTCCAGAGCCGAGATATCGGATGTCAAAGTTTTGACCTGAAAAAAAAAACATAAGGGGTAACACTGTCGTTTTTGGCCGAAATTTTGACCCCCTCCGATCTTCTCGAAACTCTGGATTCTGACAGAGGGCCACGAGACTTCGACCAGCGCGCAAAAATGGAGGCTCTAGACCCTTCCAGAGCCGAGATATCGGATGTCAAAGTTTTGACCTGAAAAAAAAACATAAGGGGTAACACTGTCGTTTTTGGCCGAAATTTTGACCCCCTCCGATCTTCTCGAAACTCTGGATTCTGACAGAGGGCCACGAGACTTCGACCAGCGCGCAAAAATGGAGGCTCTAGACCCTTCCAGAGCCGAGATATCGGATGTCAAAGTTTTGACCTGAAAAAAAAACATAAGGGGTAACACTGTCGTTTTTGGCCGAAATTTTGACCCCCTCCGATCTTCTCGAAACTCTGGATTCTGACAGAGGGCCACGAGACTTCGACCAGCGCGCAAAAATGGAGGCTCTAGACCCTTCCAGAGCCGAGATATCGGATGTCAAAGTTTTGACCTGAAAAAAAAACATAAGGGGTAACACTGTCGTTTTTGGCCGAAATTTTGACCCCCTCCGATCTTCTCGAAACTCTGGATTCTGACAGAGGGCCACGAGACTTCGACCAGCGCGCAAAAATGGAGGCTCTAGACCCTTCCAGAGCCGAGATATCGGATGTCAAAGTTTTGACCTGAAAAAAAAACATAAGGGGTAACACTGTCGTTTTTGGCCGAAATTTTGACCCCCTCCGATCTTCTCGAAACTCTGGATTCTGACAGAGGGCCACGAGACTTCGACCAGCGCGCAAAAATGGAGGCTCTAGACCCTTCCAGAGCCGAGATATCGGATGTCAAAGTTTTGACCTGAAAAAAAAACATAAGGGGTAACACTGTCGTTTTTGGCCGAAATTTTGACCCCCTCCGATCTTCTCGAAACTCTGGATTCTGACAGAGGGCCACGAGACTTCGACCAGCGCGCAAAAATGGAGGCTCTAGACCCTTCCAGAGCCGAGATATCGGATGTCAAAGTTTTGACCTGAAAAAAAAACATAAGGGGTAACACTGTCGTTTTTGGCCGAAATTTTGACCCCCTCCGATCTTCTCGAAACTCTGGATTCTGACAGAGGGCCACGAGACTTCGACCAGCGCGCAAAAATGGAGGCTCTAGACCCTTCCAGAGCCGAGATATCGGATGTCAAAGTTTTGACCTGAAAAAAAAACATAAGGGGTAACACTGTCGTTTTTGGCCGAAATTTTGACCCCCTCCGATCTTCTCGAAACTCTGGATTCTGACAGAGGGCCACGAGACTTCGACCAGCGCGCAAAAATGGAGGCTCTAGACCCTTCCAGAGCCGAGATATCGGATGTCAAAGTTTTGACCTGAAAAAAAAAACATAAGGGGTAACACTGTCGTTTTTGGCCGAAATTTTGACCCCCTCCGATCTTCTCGAAACTCTGGATTCTGACAGAGGGCCACGAGACTTCGACCAGCGCGCAAAAATGGAGGCTCTAGACCCTTCCAGAGCCGAGATATCGGATGTCAAAGTTTTGACCTGAAAAAAAAACATAAGGGGTAACACTGTCGTTTTTGGCCGAAATTTTGACCCCCTCCGATCTTCTCGAAACTCTGGATTCTGACAGAGGGCCACGAGACTTCGACCAGCGCGCAAAAATGGAGGCTCTAGACCCTTCCAGAGCCGAGATATCGGATGTCAAAGTTTTGACCTGAAAAAAAAACATAAGGGGTAACACTGTCGTTTTCGGCCGAAATTTTGACCCCCTCCGATCTTCTCGAAACTCTGGATTCTGACAGAGGGCCACGAGACTTCGACCAGCGCGCAAAAATGGAGGCTCTAGACCCTTCCAGAGCCGAGATATCGGATGTCAAAGTTTTGACCTGAAAAAAAAACATAAGGGGTAACACTGTCGTTTTTGGCCGAAATTTTGACCCCCTCCGATCTTCTCGAAACTCTGGATTCTGACAGAGGGCCACGAGACTTCGACCAGCGCGCAAAAATGGAGGCTCTAGACCCTTCCAGAGCCGAGATATCGGATGTCAAAGTTTTGACCTGAAAAAAAAACATAAGGGGTAACACTGTCGTTTTCGGCCGAAATTTTGACCCCCTCCGATCTTCTCGAAAACTCTGGATTCTGACAGAGGGCCACGAGACTTCGACCAGCGCGCAAAAATGGAGGCTCTAGACCCTTCCAGAGCCGAGATATCGGATGTCAAAGTTTTGACCTGAAAAAAAAACATAAGGGGTAACACTGTCGTTTTCGGCCGAAATTTTGACCCCCTCCGATCTTCTCGAAACTCTGGATTCTGACAGAGGGCCACGAGACTTCGACCAGCGCGCAAAAATGGAGGCTCTAGACCCTTCCAGAGCCGAGATATCGGATGTCAAAGTTTTGACCTGAAAAAAAAACATAAGGGGTAACACTGTCGTTTTTGGCCGAAATTTTGACCCCCTCCGATCTTCTCGAAACTCTGGATTCTGACAGAGGGCCACGAGACTTCGACCAGCGCGCAAAAATGGAGGCTCTAGACCCTTCCAGAGCCGAGATATCGGATGTCAAAGTTTTGACCTGAAAAAAAAACATAAGGGGTAACACTGTCGTTTTCGGCCGAAATTTTGACCCCCTCCGATCTTCTCGAAACTCTGGATTCTGACAGAGGGCCACGAGACTTCGACCAGCGCGCAAAAATGGAGGCTCTAGACCCTTCCAGAGCCGAGATATCGGATGTCAAAGTTTTGACCTGAAAAAAAAACATAAGGGGTAACACTGTCGTTTTTGGCCGAAATTTTGACCCCCTCCGATCTTCTCGAAACTCTGGATTCTGACAGAGGGCCACGAGACTTCGACCAGCGCGCAAAAATGGAGGCTCTAGACCCTTCCAGAGCCGAGATATCGGATGTCAAAGTTTTGACCTGAAAAAAAAACATAAGGGGTAACACTGTCGTTTTTGGCCGAAATTTTGACCCCCTCCGATCTTCTCGAAACTCTGGATTCTGACAGAGGGCCACGAGACTTCGACCAGCGCGCAAAAATGGAGGCTCTAGACCCTTCCAGAGCCGAGATATCGGATGTCAAAGTTTTGACTTGAAAAAAAAAACATAAGGGGTAACACTGTCGTTTTTGGCCGAAATTTTGACCCCCTCCGATCTTCTCGAAACTCTGGATTCTGACAGAGGGCCACGAGACTTCGACCAGCGCGCAAAAATGGAGGCTCTAGACCCTTCCAGAGCCGAGATATCGGATGTCAAAGTTTTGACCTGAAAAAAAAACATAAGGGGTAACACTGTCGTTTTTGGCCGAAATTTTGACCCCCTCCGATCTTCTCGAAACTCTGGATTCTGACAGAGGGCCACGAGACTTCGACCAGCGCGCAAAAATGGAGGCTCTAGACCCTTCCAGAGCCGAGATATCGGATGTCAAAGTTTTGACCTGAAAAAAAAACATAAGGGGTAACACTGTCGTTTTTGGCCGAAATTTTGACCCCCTCCGATCTTCTCGAAACTCTGGATTCTGACAGAGGGCCACGAGACTTCGACCAGCGCGCAAAAATGGAGGCTCTAGACCCTTCCAGAGCCGAGATATCGGATGTCAAAGTTTTGACCTGAAAAAAAAACATAAGGGGTAACACTGTCGTTTTTGGCCGAAATTTTGACCCCCTCCGATCTTCTCGAAACTCTGGATTCTGACAGAGGGCCACGAGACTTCGACCAGCGCGCAAAAATGGAGGCTCTAGACCCTTCCAGAGCCGAGATATCGGATGTCAAAGTTTTGACCTGAAAAAAAAACATAAGGGGTAACACTGTCGTTTTCGGCCGAAATTTTGACCCCCTCCGATCTTCTCGAAACTCTGGATTCTGACAGAGGGCCACGAGACTTCGACCAGCGCGCAAAAATGGAGGCTCTAGACCCTTCCAGAGCCGAGATATCGGATGTCAAAGTTTTGACCTGAAAAAAAAACATAAGGGGTAACACTGTCGTTTTTGGCCGAAATTTTGACCCCCACCGATCTTCTCGAAACTCTGGATTCTGACAGAGGGCCACGAGACTTCGACCAGCGCGCAAAAATGGAGGCTCTAGACCCTTCCAGAGCCGAGATATCGGATGTCAAAGTTTTGACCTGAAAAAAAAACATAAGGGGTAACACTGTCGTTTTCGGCCGAAATTTTGACCCCCTCCGATCTTCTCAAAACTCTGGATTCTGACAGAGGGCCACGAGACTTCGACCAGCGCGCAAAAATGGAGGCTCTAGACCCTTCCAGAGCCGAGATATCGGATGTCAAAGTTTTGACCTGAAAAAAAAACATAAGGGGTAACACTGTCGTTTTCGGCCGAAATTTTGACCCCCTCCGATCTTCTCGAAACTCTGGATTCTGACAGAGGGCCACGAGACTTCGACCAGCGCGCAAAAATGGAGGCTCTAGACCCTTCCAGAGCCGAGATATCGGATGTCAAAGTTTTGACCTGAAAAAAAAACATAAGGGGTAACACTGTCGTTTTTGGCCGAAATTTTGACCCCCTCCGATCTTCTCGAAACTCTGGATTCTGACAGAGGGCCACGAGACTTCGACCAGCGCGCAAAAATGGAGGCTCTAGACCCTTCCAGAGCCGAGATATCGGATGTCAAAGTTTTGACCTGAAAAAAAAACATAAGGGGTAACACTGTCGTTTTCGGCCGAAATTTTGACCCCCTCCGATCTTCTCGAAACTCTGGATTCTGACAGAGGGCCACGAGACTTCGACCAGCGCGCAAAAATGGAGGCTCTAGACCCTTCCAGAGCCGAGATATCGGATGTCAAAGTTTTGACCTGAAAAAAAAACATAAGGGGTAACACTGTCGTTTTTGGCCGAAATTTTGACCCCCTCCGATCTTCTCGAAACTCTGGATTCTGACAGAGGGCCACGAGACTTCGACCAGCGCGCAAAAATGGAGGCTCTAGACCCTTCCAGAGCCGAGATATCGGATGTCAAAGTTTTGACCTGAAAAAAAAACATAAGGGGTAACACTGTCGTTTTTGGCCGAAATTTTGACCCCCTCCGATCTTCTCGAAACTCTGGATTCTGACAGAGGGCCACGAGACTTCGACCAGCGCGCAAAAATGGAGGCTCTAGACCCTTCCAGAGCCGAGATATCGGATGTCAAAGTTTTGACTTGAAAAAAAAAAACATAAGGGGTAACACTGTCGTTTTTGGCCGAAATTTTGACCCCCTCCGATCTTCTCGAAACTCTGGATTCTGACAGAGGGCCACGAGACTTCGACCAGCGCGCAAAAATGGAGGCTCTAGACCCTTCCAGAGCCGAGATATCGGATGTCAAAGTTTTGACCTGAAAAAAAAAACATAAGGGGTAACACTGTCGTTTTTGGCCGAAATTTTGACCCCCTCCGATCTTCTCGAAACTCTGGATTCTGACAGAGGGCCACGAGACTTCGACCAGCGCGCAAAAATGGAGGCTCTAGACCCTTCCAGAGCCGAGATATCGGATGTCAAAGTTTTGACCTGAAAAAAAAAACATAAGGGGTAACACTGTCGTTTTTGGCCGAAATTTTGACCCCCTCCGATCTTCTCGAAACTCTGGATTCTGACAGAGGGCCACGAGACTTCGACCAGCGCGCAAAAATGGAGGCTCTAGACCCTTCCAGAGCCGAGATATCGGATGTCAAAGTTTTGACCTGAAAAAAAAACATAAGGGGTAACACTGTCGTTTTTGGCCGAAATTTTGACCCCCTCCGATCTTCTCGAAACTCTGGATTCTGACAGAGGGCCACGAGACTTCGACCAGCGCGCAAAAATGGAGGCTCTAGACCCTTCCAGAGCCGAGATATCGGATGTCAAAGTTTTGACCTGAAAAAAAAACATAAGGGGTAACACTGTCGTTTTTGGCAGAAATTTTGACCCCCTCCGATCTTCTTGAAACTCTGGATTCTGACAGAGGGCCACGAGACTTCGACCAGCGCGCAAAAATGGAGGCTCTAGACCCTTCCAGAGCCGAGATATCGGATGTCAAAGTTTTGACCTGAAAAAAAAACATAAGGGGTAACACTGTCGTTTTTGGCCGAAATTTTGACCCCCTCCGATCTTCTCGAAACTCTGGATTCTGACAGAGGGCCACGAGACTTCGACCAGCGTGCAAAAATGGAGGCTCTAGACCCTTCCAGAGCCGAGATATCGGATGTCAAAGTTTTGACCTGAAAAAAAAACATAAGGGGTAACACTGTCGTTTTTGGCCGAAATTTTGACCCCCTCCGATCTTCTCGAAACTCTGGATTCTGACAGAGGGCCACGAGACTTCGACCAGCGCGCAAAAATGGAGGCTCTAGACCCTTCCAGAGCCGAGATATCGGACGTCAAAGTTTTGACCCGAAAAAAAAAACATAAGGGGTAACACTGTCGTTTTTGGCCGAAATTTTGACCCCCTCCGATCTTCTCGAAACTCTGGATTCTGACAGAGGGCCACGAGACTTCGACCAGCGCGCAAAAATGGAGGCTCTAGACCCTTCCAGAGCCGAGATATCGGATGTCAAAGTTTTGACCTGAAAAAAAACATAAGGGGTAACACTGTTGTTTTTGGCCGAAATTTTGACCCCCTCCGATCTTCTCGAAACTCTGGATTCTGACAGAGGGCCACGAGACTTCGACCAGCGCGCAAAAATGGAGGCTCTAGACCCTTCCAGAGCCGAGATATCGGATGTCAAAGTTTTGACCTGAAAAAAAAACATAAGGGGTAACACTGTCGTTTTTGGCCGAAATTTTGACCCCCTCCGATCTTCTCGAAACTCTGGATTCTGACAGAGGGCCACGAGACTTCGACCAGCGCGCAAAAATGGAGGCTCTAGACCCTTCCAGAGCCGAGATATCGGATGTCAAAGTTTTGACCTGAAAAAAAAACGTAAGGGGTAACACTGTCGTTTTTGGCCGAAATTTTGACCCGCTCCGATCTTCTTGAAACTCTGGATTCTGACAGAGGGCCACGAGACTTCGACCAGCGCGCAAAAATGGAGGCTCTAGACCCTTCCAGAGCCGAGATATCGGATGTCAAAGTTTTGACCTGAAAAAAAACATAAGGGGTAACACTGTCGTTTTTGGCCGAAATTTTGACCCCCTCCGATCTTCTTGAAACTCTGGATTCTGACAGAGGGCCACGAGACTTCGACCAGCGCGCAAAAATGGAGGCTCTAGACCCTTCCAGAGCCGAGATATCGGATGTCAAAGTTTTGACCTGAAAAAAAAACATAAGGGGTAACACTGTCGTTTTTGGCAGAAATTTTGACCCCCTCCGATCTTCTTGAAACTCTGGATTCTGACAGAGGGCCACGAGACTTCGACCAGCGCGCAAAAATGGAGGCTCTAGACCCTTCCAGAGCCGAGATATCGGATGTCAAAGTTTTGACCTGAAAAAAAAACATAAGGGGTAACACTGTTGTTTTTGGCCGAAATTTTGACCCCCTCCGATCTTCTTGAAACTCTGGATTCTGACAGAGGGCCAGGAGACTTCGACCAGCACGCAAAAATGGAGGCTCTAGACCCTTCCAGAGCTGAGATATCGGATGTCAAAGTTTTGACCTGAAAAAAAAACATAAGGGGTAACACTGTCGTTTTTGGCCAAAATTTTGACCCCCTCCGATCTTCTTGAAACTCTGGATTCTGACAGAGGGCCACGAGACTTCGACCAGCACGCAAAAATGGAAGCTCTAGACCCTTCCAGAGCCGAGATATTGGACGTCAAGGTTTTGACCCGAAAAAAAAACATAAGGGGTAACACTGTCGTTTTTGGCCGAAATTTTGACCCCCTCCGATCTTCTCGAAACTCTGGATTCTGACAGAGGGCCACGAGACTTCGACCAGCGCGCAAAAATGGAGGCTCTAGACCCTTCCAGAGCCGAGATATCGGATGTCAAAGTTTTGACCTGAAAAAAAAACATAAGGGGTAACACTGTCGTTTTTGGCCGAAATTTTGACCCCCTCCGATCTTCTCGAAACTCTGGATTCTGACAGAGGGCCACGAGACTTCGACCAGCGCGCAAAAATGGAGGCTCTAGACCCTTCCAGAGCCGAGATATCGGATGTCAAAGTTTTGACCTGAAAAAAAACATAAGGGGTAACACTGTCGTTTTTGGCCGAAATTTTGACCCCCTCCGATCTTCTTGAAACTCTGGATTCTGACAGAGGGCCACGAGACTTCGACCAGCGCGCAAAAATGGAGGCTCTAGACCCTTCCAGAGCCGAGATATCGGATGTCAAAGTTTTGACCTGAAAAAAAAAACATAAGGGGTAACACTGTCATTTTTGGCTGAAATTTTGACCCCCTCCGATCTTCTTGAAACTCTGGATTCTGACAGAGGGCCACGAGACTTCGACCAGCGCGCAAAAATGGAGGCTCTAGACCCTTCCAGAGCCGAGATATCGGATGTCAAAGTTTTGACCTGAAAAAAAACCATAAGGGGTAACACTGTCGTTTTTGGCAGAAATTTTGACCCCCTCCGATCTTCTTGAAACTCTGGATTCTGACAGAGGGCCACGAGACTTCGACCAGCGCGCAAAAATGGAGGCTCTAGACCCTTCCAGAGCCGAGATATCGGATGTCAAAGTTTTGACCTGAAAAAAAAACATAAGGGGTAACACTGTCGTTTTTGGCCGAAATTTTGACCCCCTCCGATCTTCTTGAAACTCTGGATTCTGACAGAGGGCCAGGAGACTTCGACCAGCACGCAAAAATGGAGGCTCTAGACCCTTCCAGAGCTGAGATATCGGATGTCAAAGTTTTGACCTGAAAAAAAAACATAAGGGGTAA
Source organism: Cyprinella venusta (assembly GCA_038021265.1). Taxonomy (NCBI): domain Eukaryota; kingdom Metazoa; phylum Chordata; class Actinopteri; order Cypriniformes; family Leuciscidae; genus Cyprinella; species Cyprinella venusta. The sequence goes on along the minus strand of CM075887.1, from coordinate 9,368,193 downwards.
CACTGTCGTTTTTGGCCGAAATTTTGACCCCCTCCGATCTTCTTGAAACTCTGGATTCTGACAGAGGGCCACGAGACTTCGACCAGCACGAAAAAAAGGAAGCTCTAGACCCTTCCAGAGCCGAGATATCGGATGTCAAAGTTTTGACCTGAAAAAAAACATAAGGGGTAACACTGTCATTTTTGGCCGAAATTTTGACCCCCTCCGATCTTCTTGAAACTCTGGATTCTGACAGAGGGCCACGAGACTTCGACCAGCGCGCAAAAATGGAGGCTCTAGACCCTTCCAGAGCCGAGATATCGGATGTCAAAGTTTTGACCTGAAAAAAAACATAAGGGGTAACACTGTCGTTTTTGGCCAAAATTTTGACCCCCTCCGATCTTCTTGAAACTCTGGATTCTGACAGAGGGCCACGAGACTTCGACCAGCACGCAAAAATGGAAGCTCTAGACCCTTCCAGAGCCGAGATATCGGACGTCAAAGTTTTGACCCGAAAAAAAAACATAAGGGGTAACACTGTCGTTTTTGGCCGAAATTTTGACCCCCTCCGATCTTCTTGAAACTCTGGATTCTGACAGAGGGCCACGAGACTTCGACCAGCGCGCAAAAATGGAGGCTCTAGACCCTTCCAGAGCCGAGATATCGGATGTCAAAGTTTTGACCTGAAAAAAAAACATAAGGGGTAACAGTGTCGTTTTTGGCCGAAATTTTGACCCCCTCCGATCTTCTTGAAACTCTGGATTCTGACAGAGGGCCACGAGACTTCGACCAGCGCGCAAAAATGGAGGCTCTAGACCCTTCCAGAGCCGAGATATCGGATGTCAAAGTTTTGACCTGAAAAAAAAAACATAAGGGGTAACACTGTCGTTTTTGGCCGAAATTTTGACCCCCTCCGATCTTCTTGAAACTCTGGATTCTGACAGAGGGCCACGAGACTTCGACCAGCGCGCAAAAATGGAGGCTCTAGACCCTTCCAGAGCCGAGATATCGGATGTCAAAGTTTTGACCTGAAAAAAAAACATAAGGGGCAACACTGTCGTTTTTGGCCGAAATTTTGACCCCCTCCGATCTTCTTGAAACTCTGGATTCTGACAGAGGGCCACGAGACTTCGACCAGCGCGCAAAAATGGAGGCTCTAGACCCTTCCAGAGCCGAGATATCGGATGTCAAAGTTTTGACCTGAAAAAAAACATAAGGGGTAACACTGTCGTTAATGGCCGAAATTTTGACCCCCTCCGATCTTCTTGAAACTCTGGATTCTGACAGAGGGCCACGAGACTTCGACCAGCGCGCAAAAATGGAGGCTCTAGACCCTTCCAGAGCCGAGATATCGGAGGTCAAAATTTAGACCCGAAAAAAAAAATATAAGGGGTAACACTTTCATTTTTTTTTTGGCCGAAATTTTGACCCCCTCCGATCTTCTTGAAACTCTGGATTCTGACAGAGGGCCACGAGACTTCGACCAGCGCGCAAAAATGGAGGCTCTAGACCCTTCCAGAGCCGAGATATCGAAGGTCAAAATTTGGACCTGAAAAAAAAAACCACAGTGTTACCCCTTATGTTTTTTTCATTTTTTTTTTTGGCAAAAAATTAAGTTTCCCCAATCTTGTCAAAACTCTGGATTCTGATAGAGGGCCATGACACTTAGACCTGAGTGCAATTATGGAGGCTCTAGACCCTCCCAGAGCTGAGATATTCAAACTCAAAATTTTGTCCAGAAAAAAAAATGACAGTGTTACCCCTTATATTTTTTTTCATTTTTTTGGCAAAAAATTAAGTTTCCCCAATCTTCTCAAAACTCTGGATTCTGATAGAGGGCCATGACACTTAGACCTGAGTGCAAAAATGGAGGCTCTAGACCCTCCCAGAGCTGAGATATTGAAACTCAAAATTTAGTCCAGAAAAAAAAATGACAGTGTTACCCCTTATGTTTTTTTTTTTTTCATTTTTTTTTTCCAAAAATTAAGTTTCCCCAACCTTCTCAAAACCCTGGATTCTGATAGAGAGCCATGACACTTAGACCTGAGTGAAAAAATGGAGGCTCTAGACCCTCCCAGAGCTGAGATATTGAAACTCAAAATTTAGTCCAGAAAAAAAAATGACAGTGTTACCCCTTATGTTTTTTTTATTTTTTGGCAAACAATTAAGTTTCCCCAATCTTCTCAAAACTCTGGATTCTGATAGAGGGCCATGACACTTAGACCTGAGTGCAAAAAGGGAGGCTCTAGACCCTCCCTGAGCTGAGATATTGAAACTCAAAATTTTGTCCAGAAAAAAAAAAACGACAGTGTTACCCCTTGTGTTTTTTTATTTTTTTTGGCAAAAAATTAAGTTTCCCCAATCTTCTCAAAACTCTGGATTCTGATAGAGGGCAATGACACTTAGACCTGAATGAAAAAAATGGAGAATCTAGAGTCTAGAGCCTCCATTTTTGCGGGCTGGTCGAAGTCTCGTGGCCCTCTGTCAGAATCAAGAGTTTCAAGAAGATCGAAGGGGGTCAAAATTTCGGCCAAAAAAAAAAAAAACGACAGTGTTACCCCTTATGTTTTTTTTTTCGGGTCGAAATTTTGACCTTCGATATCTCGGCTCTGGAAGGGTCTAGAGCCTCCATTTTTGCGCACTGGTCGAAGTCTCGTGGCCCTCTGTCAGAATCCAGAGTTTCAAGAAGATCGGAGGGAGTCAAAATTTCGGCCAAAAAAAAAATAACAGTGTTACCCCTTACGTTTTTTTTTTTCGGGTCCAAATTTTGACCTTCGATATCTCGGCTCTGGAAGGGTCTAGAGCCTCCATTTTTGCACTCAGGTCTAAGTCTCATGGCCCACTATCAGAATCCAGAGTTTTGAGAAGATCGGGGAAACTTAATTTTTTGGCCCCAAAAAAAAATGTAAGGGGTAACACTGTCGTTTTTTTCTGGTCGAAATTTTGAGTTTCCATATCTCAGCTCTGGAAGGGTCTAGAGCCTCCATTTTAGCAATCAGGTCTAAGTCTTTTTTTTGTGATGTTGTTTGGAATGATGCAATTCATTTTATAATATCTATATATAAACTGCTTGTAAAGACTTTATAGAACAGTCTTTTATGTAAAACAGCATTCTATATGAAACGATATGTAAACTGCTTCTAAAGACTTTATAGAACAGTCTTTTATGTAAAACAGCTTTTATATGAAACCATATGTAAAAGACTTTATAGATAGTCTTCTGTTATACAGTTTTTTATGTAAACTGTTTATAATAAATACACAGAAACATATTGTAACAAATGTTTATTGGTTTTATAAGAAAGACACAGAAACATATTGTAACAAGAATGCTTTATTAATGGAATGTAACCAGTATTATGCATGTAAGTAGTAAAAGAAAAAAATGTATTACCTAAATGTTGTGTTCCAGACTAAAAGGCGAAGGATGCTGAGAAACCGTGTGAGGAGAAGGAAGATCAAGCTAAAGAAGGCCAAAATTGTTGAAAGGACTGAAAGAGTTAAATATGGATCCAGGTCTAGGATTGGACAGATTGTGCATATGACTTGAAAGAGGTGTAACATGTAAATGTATTATAAAAAGTAAAATGAAATGTATGAGGTTAGACTCTGGAAACTGGACCAGACTATCCATTGTTTGATGATCCAAGTCTGACACCTGCTGGTGTAACTTGTGAACTGCATTTATTTAACTAATTTTGTTAACCTGTTTGAAAGAAAAACTTTGGAAAACTTTAAACAATAAAAATACAAATAATAGATAAAAAAAAGTTTGCCTTCCAAGAGTCACTGCTTGCAGTAAAGAACTTAGCCACGGAGGGGTCTTTCTACTGGGGTGTGAGTATGAATTTGTGTACTTATTATCTATTGTAGAATTCAACCATCTTTACCTTACCTGAGAATAAACAAAATAAGGTAGAAGGTGAATGATTTATAGCGAGGGTACTAGGATAGATCTAACACCATAAAAGAGCGTCGAAATTTTGAGTTTCTCTGATCTTCTTGAAACTCTAGTTTCTGATATAGGGCCATGGAACTTAGACCTGTGTGCCAAAATGGAGGCTCTAGACCCTTCCAAATCTGAGATATTGAGATCCCACGTAGCATTTATGCCCTTATAAATAAATCAGTATCTCAGCTCTGGAAGGGTCTACAGCCTCCATTTTTGCGAGCTGGTCGAAGTCTCGTGGCCCTCTGTCAGAATCCAGAGTTTCAAGAAAATCGGAGGGGGTCAAAATTTCGGCCCCAAAAAAAAAATGACAGTGTTACCCCTTATGTTTTTTTTTTCGGGTCGAAATTTTGACCTTCGATATCTCGGCTCTGGAAGGGTCTACAGCCTCCATTTTTGCGCGCTGGTCGAAGTCTCGTGGCCCTCTGTCAGAATCCAGAGTTTCAAGAAGATCGGAGGGGGTCAAAATTTCGGCCAAAAAAAATGACAGTGTTACCCCTTATGTTTTTTTTTTTTTTTTCGGGTCCAAATTTTGACCTTCGATATCTCGGCTCTGGAAGGGTCTAGAACCTCCATTTTTGCGCGCTGGTCGAAGTCTCGTGGCCCTCTGTCAGGATCCAGAGTTTCAAGAAGATCGGAGGGGGTCAAAATTTCGGCCAAAAAAAAAAAAATGACAGTGTTACCCCTTATGTTTTTTTTTCGGGTCCAAATTTTGACCTTTGATATCTCGGCTCTGGAAGGGTCTACAGCCTCCATTTTTGCGCGCTGGTCAAAGTCTCGTGGCCCTCTGTCAGAATCCAGAGTTTCAAGAAGATCGGAGGGGGTCTTTCTCCCACCAACTTTTGTAAAATAAAGACTTATTCCTAAACACTACATACAGTTCCACAAAGGGATGTTGTGAGGACTAAAATTATGCTTGAAGATCATTTTCCAATAAAGTAAAACCTGCTGATGAAACATTGATAACTTAACAGGGAGTGCTAAAATAATAGCTGAAACAATGCTATGTGCTAGTCATAGATATAGAACAATTGTGCTAGCTAGTTGTTTGTTGATTGTGCTACAGCTATAATGTAATTGTAATCATGTTTTGTGTATGATCGCGGACTAAACGAAACATTTCTACAAAATAGCTAACCTATAACATTAACAACAGTTAAACAAAAGATCGTTAGATCGTTAAGATCGTGGTCACTGGTCACGCCAGTCGGCAAGGGCAAATCAGTCAAGTGGCCAACTTTGTTTCCTGGCGGGTAACATACTGTGCTCCAAAACATTGGTGCTGCTGACAGAGAATGTCTAATTGAACGTAGACGGGCTCTGGTGCTGATTGGTCCAAGAGGAGTCCTGTGCGCCCAATGAACGCTATCGATCTGCGGCGCTCGATAGCTCTTCCTTCATCCTCCAACCAGTGTTGTAGTCGAGACCCGTTCCAAACCGCATCCTCAGTGAGTAGGTACTTAATTTCAATAAGTACTTACTCAACGAGCGCTAAAAAAGTAGGTACTTTATAGCCAAATCTAGTTGAGTAGGCCTATGAATGCGAACCGGACATCTGCTATGTTATTCTCGCCTACTCTTTTATGAATACTGAGGATTCGAACGTACTTTTTTGCTCACCTACTCTTTTCCCCTACTATAGGCCTATAGTAGGGAAGTATGCGGTTTGGAACGCAGGGGCCCTCACTCGAGTCCGAGTCGAGACCGAGACGAGAGTCGAGTCCGAGTCAAGACCGAGTCCATAGAGATTCGAGTCCGAGACCAGAGACGGTCGAGTCCGAGTCGAGACCGAGACCAGTGAGGGTTGATTACCTAATTTAATTTTAGAGAAATCCTTTTTTTTTTTACTGAATTTACTTAGAGTTTAAAAAATATGATCAGTTTAGGGTAAAAAGGCCACATAGTAGGTGGTGTTAAAAGTAATTTTATTACAATTTGTCATGCGCAGTTGCGCACTAGAACATCACCAATCACTGGGCGTGTCAATCAATTTAAAGAAATATTTTATTAACATACATTAATAATCATGGAAAATATTTTGAATTGAACTCGAGTGGACTCGGGAATAAGTCCGAGTTCTAAAAAAAAAAAAAAAATGTTCGAGTACGAGTCAATTCCGAGTCCAAATGCACACGAGTCCATGACAAGACCAATGCTGTGTCCGAAATCTCAAACCCCTACTCCCTACCCCCTATATGTGGGGGAGAGAGCAGAGCACTATATAGTGAGCTCACTACCATAATAGAACAACACTTTCGGACACTACTCGATCGTCTCTCTGCGCCGTTGATTACATCCCAGCCAACATTTGTATGTGGGGCCCATATGGGTATGAAATGGGCTGAAAAATGGGCCCCATGTAGGATTGTCCGCGGGTTACGTAATGGCCCCATGTTCATTGCCCAGATGAATTTCATGTAGGATTGCACTTGGTACTAGGTCGGACCCAAGTGGGCAACTTGCACAAGACCCATCTCGGGCCCAGCTGTAACCCAGCCGACATTTGTATGTGGGGCCCATGTGGGTTTGAAATGGGCTGAAAAATGGGCTCTGTATGGGATTGTCTGCGGGTTACATAATGGCCCCATGTTAATTGCCCAGATGAATTTCATGTAGGATTGCACTTGGTACTAGGTCGGACCCACGTGGGCAACTTGCACAAGACCCATCTCGGGCCCAGCTATCTGTCACCTGGTGCCGAGCCGGCTCTGGGCTAAATATATTTTTTAAAATAAATACATTACATTATATTGAGCTTATTTCTCCAAAATTAGAAAACTAAAAGTGATTTCTAGCCGTTTTTGCTATAATGCGTTACTCCACACATTATTAACTTATTTTTACGATCAGCGCAATGCATGATGGTATGTAGGGCTTAGGTTAGTGACCATCGGTTGTACACTACTTTTCAAAATGCATTCTGGGATACATTGAGTGGACTATATATGGACTATATATAATAATCATCACTACACATTCGGACAGCACTACAAAATGGCGAGCTCACTATATAGTCCATGGTGAGTAATGGGTGATTTCGGACACAGCACAAGACCATTAAAATATGGTCTCGAGACCGAGTCCGAGACGAGTCCGAGTCTCGAGTACTAACACTGCCTCCAACTACCCGGATGTCGGTCTCAGTAACTTGAAATCTTGAAATTGAATTTGAGAGGATAATAGAGAGAGTTTAATTTTCAGTGAGGATCAATTTTTATTGGACTTCAGTTCCAAACAAATAAAGTCAATTTCAAATTAGATTCAATTTTTGAATAAATTCAATTTTAATTAAACAATACAATTTCATTTTGTGTGTATTAACTTCAGTTTTCAATGCAATTATTCAAGTTTAGCCATTGAAATTCAAATGTAAATGGTTCAAATTCAGTTTCTGGTGGCACATATTTCAGCCCATTCATTTATTGCTTGCTTTCTGTCTGTACAGCTGCAGGCTGGGCTGATACTTGGGAGATGATTGTTTCGTGGCTTGACACTCAGTTTGAGTTTGCACATAAAATAAGTTGTATTAACTTAAGTGTTATTTTGTGAATAAATTCTTTCTCCGTGCATGTGTCATGACATTTTTTTTTATGCAACTCAGATCAGATGGCACAGGTACATGTAGTCTGGAAAACTTCAGTTGTGTACAAACATCTGATAAACGTCTTAGAAAAATATAGTTTACGTACAATCTAATACAATCTAAATTATTAGTTACTCATTCATTTACAGCTGACAGTCTGGGTGTTTAGGGGTCAGTATGAGTACTGAGTTTTATTTACTTTTCTAAAATGTGTTTATTATTAAGTTGATAATTTTTATTTTATATATATATATATATATATATATATATGTGTGTGTGTGTGTGTGTGTGTGTGTGTGTGTGTGTGTGTGTGTGTGTGTGTGTGTGTTTAATAAAAAAAATCAACTTAATAATAAACACATTTAAGAAAAGTAAATAAAACTGACAAAAAAATCAGCAATAAGCAGAACAGGAGTGAAGTGTAAGTGCGCATGTTCAGTTGTGTAGACATTTTCAGATTTATGCAGGATTTATATTTGTTGTTTTTTGTTTGATTTTTTTTAACAAATGAAAAATAAACAACAAACACCCAGTGTGATTTTCTCCTTTTTTTAATGTGTTGACAGATAATGTTAAAAAAGTAACAAAATCTTATGCAGCCATGTTTTTTAACTAGAAAAGTTGATTGGGGTCATAGTATACTGACCCCAAAACACTGCTATATAACATCTGACAGGAAACATAACAAAGAGATATTTCAGATGAGCAAAAGCTAAAAAAAATATCTTGCAGATGTAAATGCTCACATCAAATAGACGTCTCCATGATGTGTGCTATCTTGTTTCAGCAATGGATTAAAAAAAAGACATTTTGCATCACTTTCCCTCGCAATTGTGATTTTTTTTCTCAGCAATTCTGAAGAGTGGTATATAAACTCGCAATTCAGACTTTTCTTCTGGCAATTTCATGTTAATATTGTAATCCGTTGGCTTCCATGTAAATGAGATAGTTTTATCTGATATTCTACTTCTTAATTATTTGTAAACTAGATTCCATGTTAAACTCCCCCACCCCCCATTTATTTAAGACTTTGGAGGAGGCCTTTGCTTTCATGCCCATTCATAATGTTACCATGGTAACCATAGTTTCCGCCAAAAAAAAGCCCCTTAGACTTCTCCCGAGATCCTCAAAAGAAAAGTCCCGCTGAACCTGCACACTCCAGCACAATCCCACGGGATTTTAGAGATTTATTTATTATTTATTTAATTATTATATATATATATATATATATATATATATATATATATATATATATATATATATATATATATATATATATATATATATATATATTTTTTTTTTTTTTTTTTTTTTTTTTGGGGGGGGGGGGGGGGGGGGGTCCTGCAGGACTTAGGACTCGTCTCGCGCAGTAAAATAAATACCAGTGTGAAATCTTACATGTTTTGAAGAACAACCGAATTGGTAAACTGCTGTGGTATATTTGTAATCGACAAACAAAAAGCTGATTCACAGCACACACAGTGTAAAGCGAGGGACCTGCGGTAGTATAATGTTATACTCATTCAACTACATACTGTATGTAACATTTAATCAAACACATCAAATAGTAACTTGAAAACAAAACAGTGCACTGTATTGTCATATCATGTGGTTTATGGTTAGCTACCCGACTACCGCAGGGCTTTGTCTCGTTAAGTCAGCCCTAATCGGGCATAATGTCTTTCATTTGTCTCATTGAAGGGGGAGGGGAGTGAAAGTATAGAGGAAGAGAGAGGGGGATTTAACATTCACAAAAAGGCGACACCAACAGAGAATGCGCGATGGAGAAAAATGAGTAAGTATAACCTATTTAATATCGAAAACGTATAAAATCGCGACCCGCATATCTGCATTTATCGTCATGCTGTTTTACGAGCAAAGCGATCGCTTTTGTTCATTTGAATAGATGAGTCTGAGCTACTAGTTTGCGCAGTCCTTTCAAGCGGCGACGATTTAAAGAAAGAAAACGGGTTTAGCATTTGATAAAACTATGCAATAGGGTAACAAAGCGACCTGTACCGATGTATGCACATATAAAATGCAGTATTTGTCTTCAATTGGAAATGGCAGGTCTTGCTAATAAAGTGTATATTGACGTTGTTTTAACGGACCAGGTGCAGCATCTTTTTTCGTCCCGCGATTGTCAATGTCGGTAAGACGCGTCGTTTTTTACCAACCCGTAGTTACTATTTCATTCAGTCACTTGACAAAAAAAAAAAATGTGTGCTAATATCTGGTTTACTGGCTTTGTTTACATTCACAATTGATCTACTTTACTCACAATTCTTACATATTAGCATGGTACTATAACGAAGAGATGCCTGAATTGCAGCATTGTCTACAACACAAATACGCATATTGTTTTGCGAGGGACAGTACATCAAATATGTAATCTGTATGATTCATACTTCATAAGTATATAGCCTAATTTCCAAGCGGAGGAATCCTTCATTGAAAATATCCCAAAGTGATGAGGCTACGATACGGCGCAACGTTTTGCTAAGTGACAAAGCAACATTATTGAATGTATACACTGTATTACTGTAGATTGGTCGTCGTTTGTAAGTATATTTGATTAAAAACACGTTAGATAATCAGCATGTCAGGGGAAGCAGACTCTGCCGACACCCGAGTGTGTAAAAAGTGGGAGTGCTCGGATTGAGGAGGCAAAGCCATGCGTGTTATGTTACGGACTGAGTACAGAGGGGGGATTGTCATGTAAAAGTAGGCCCAGCTGTGGAAAGGATTTTGTGTGCTTTATTTCAGGAGGGGGTGGGGGTGTAGCATGTCAATTTAGCATGTGTATCGCATCCAAATTGAAATGGCTGTTTTTTTGTGTGTGCCACAATTCAGTTAGCCCTGTTCAAAAACTATTACAGGTTGGTTACCCAGAGTGCACTAAATTTGTTTGTGAATGAATGCACATTACAGAAATTGTGTCCCAAATGACTCACTGTATACTATGTAGTCAACCATGTAGTGTATGAATTTTATATGGTTGTCATCCAGTTTTGACGGCCCCAATCCGATAGCCCTTTTCAATCCACTACGCAAGAAAGCTGCGACAGTTGAGTGCGTGAATTGTGCAGCATTTTACAATTAGTTTTTTCGATTAATTGTCATCCAGGCATTTGAAGTGCTGCAAACTGTAATTTTCACACTACTCGCACTATTTATACAACACAAATGCATATAAATATTCTTGTTTTCTTTGAAACAAGTAAAAGAAACGGTTTACCCATTAAGAATTATTTTAATAAAGTTCTTTCACTGACATTTGAAACAATTTTAATTGAAATTAGTTGATTACTAATATGAGTTTAGGTTAGGTTTAGGTATAGGTTCAGTGTTAGTACCTAGCCTAGTTATTACCCAGTTATTTTTAATAATAACTACATAAGTATTTACATGGGGGAACAGGACTGTAAAAATAAAGTGCCACTGAGAAGTTTTACGTGTTTGTTTGCATTCCAGTTTGATGTTGTCACTCTAAATAACACTTTAATTGTTTTTTGGTTTTGTTTTTTTGCCACATTTGTTAACTGGATCGAAGTGTGTGAATTTTGCTTTTTGTATGGTAATGATTCACCCACCTAACAAAGTGGGTTCTGGAAGAGCCATTCAGAAGAACCAGTTATAAAGAATGATTCATTTGGATCTACATTCCATTGGTTTTAACTGTGAAATTGTGTTTTATAGTCTGGATAAACACATTTTCCAAGGATTCCCAATCAACGACATGTCACAAATAGACATGACTGTTCTTTTTTTAGCAGAGGTGAGGAAGAGGAGGAAGAACAGAGGCGAGAGAGGGGGGAGGCAGGTCGTTTGTATAGTTTGTGGTATCGTATTATTTAATCAATTAAAAACCATCTATGTTGTTACATGTTTGCACGACCTTGACAAGCTTAAAGAGCCATGGACCCCCCAAAAAAGTTTGTCCATATTTGTGCATGAACTTGAAACAAGCACGAAATCTTCATGGTATCATCATACTGAATATTCAGTGAACTCATTTTTGCATCACACCTGTGTCAACTAACTTCTACTACAGAATCGTGATTTAAAGGGCTGTGCAAGGTTTTGTTTCAGATGCAGAAGTGCAACTGTTCAAGTAAAGAATGATCTAGATCTAGACAAACAAACAGTATTACTATTATCTCAAACTATGTGAAACAAATGTGAACATTTGGCAGAGTAGATTGACAAGGACAGCTTACAGAGCTTAAAAGGAAGTCATTTAGGGCAAGTGTTTAAAAACTCTCGACACAGGACAGACTGTATCACAATTCATTTGTGAGAAAGTTATTTGAGTTTAAATGTTCTATAGACCTTATTTAGGGTAGCACCATATTTAATATTTGACGCCGACCATGAAAACAAGGCTGTGAGGGATAGAAGTACTATCTATGTTAATCAATGAATCTTTAACTTTCCGAAAAAAAAAAAAGTTTCAGTGAACAAAACCGTTTTGAAAGTTGGAAATCGCATACGGTCTGCGTAGGTAGAAAATTTGAATTTACTTACAGACTGTTAACTAAGTATGGGATGTAAAGCATGGGATAGTAAAGTGTCCATCGCATGCACACTTCAGAATCTCGCAGGAAGTAGTGGGTCATCCGGAGACTTTTCGCCTACTGTTTTTCCGAATACTATGTATTGGGACATACTATTTTGGCGTACTGTTTTTCACAATGTGTAGATTTATCCCTCACAGCCTCGCTTTCTGCATTAAATTCAATATGGCGTCTAACATCTATAAGCACGAATACTGTAGATCAATATTTTTGTTTTGTTTTTTAACACAAACTGCTCTTAGAGCAAATATACATAATTAAATAATTTTATACTGTATTATACAGTATTCATTTGACTTATTTTATGTTTTCTATGATATATTTTTATAAATTAGGGGGTTTGCATTACAATTTTGAACGTCTTCCTATCAGTTCAAATGTGTTTTAAGCATTAAAAATTGCATTTTGAATGTGATTTTAATTGCCATGGTGATAGGCAGTGTCAAGTAACAGAAAGAGTTCTTCACATATTCATGATCTAATAACATTGTCATTTTGTCATCACAGGCTTGGGATATTTAAAAATGTGTTTCAAGTTAGGCTTTGCATGTCATTGTTTGTGAATATCGTGTGTGATATATCCGTTTGCAACCACCGTCACCATAACTCATTCTCTTTCCAAATTTGCATCCATACGGGTTAATCAAATCTCTGAGATGTGTCCTATTTTGCTCCCCTTCCCCAGCCCCACTGGGAAGAAGTTCCGGAGCAAGCCTCAATTGGCTCGTTACCTTGGCAACTCCATGGATCTCAGCTCCTTTGATTTCCGCACGGGCAAGATGCTCATGAGCAAACTGAACAAGAACAGACAGAGACCCCGGTATGACAACAATAGCCAGACTAAGGTGAGAGGATGTACATCAACAATGAGGAAACTTTTTCATATTCATAAAAACACATTCATCATTCTAGATTTATAGCTGCAGAGTGATATAGGCTGAGAAATTATCTCTACATGGCTGGTGACCCTCTAAAACCAATTTCAAGACAGTTTTACTGGTCAAGCTGGTCTACCTGCAACAATAACCAGAAACAGATCAGCGATTCCTGGTTTTTCATCAAGGTAATCAAGAATGTTCCGTCTTTGATAGGGCAAACCCGACCTGAATACATCCCTCCCAGTACGACAGACAGCCTCCATCTTCAAACAGCCCGTCACAAAAGTTACCAACCACCCCAGCAATAAGGTTAAGACAGACCCACAGAAGGCCATTGACCAGCCCAGACAGGTAATACGAATCTAGGGGTCCGTTTGCACAACAATGTTTTCAACTAAAAACTGTTCATTTAGACGACAGTAATGTTTTGGGGGCCCGAAAACGCAAACTTTGGAAAGCTTTATTGTTTGAAATGTATTGTCTTTGAAATTTGTGAAAAGGGTGACATCATGCGCAGGTGTATGATGTTCTGTCTATAAACATGTAGTGTACCTTTACAAAGTGACATCGCCATCCACTGGCCTGGCATGAATAATCGTTTTCGCGGCTTTGTGTGAACGGGGATCATTTTGATAACGTTGTTGTCTGTACATGAAAAACACAAAGGAAAACTGTTTTTAGTACATGACCTAAACTCTCAGGTTTTATTCACCACTATTAGTAGTTTTTCATAGTGGCACAATGCTAATTTAATTTTCATTGACAGCTTTTCTGGGAGAAGAAGTTGGGTGGCCTCAATGCCTTTGACATAGCAGAGGAGCTGGTAAAAACAATGGATCTCCCCAAAGGGTTACAAGGTACGTCTGGGCAAGGTGAAGTACTTAATCCAAGTTGGTTTATTTTAAGCAAGAATAAATAAAATTCAGTATGATATTAGTTTGTGAAATCTGAGGAAAACGAGAGGAATCAAAAGCAAGACAGAGAACACAAATAACATCAAACAATCACATACTCTCTTGAGCAGATACTTATTTTGAATAAGTAATTACTTGACGACCGCTGAATAAGTATGTTCTAGTATGAATGCAATCTGTACGCACTACATTCGCCATGTTGCCCTTATCATGTGGCCTACCAGCGTCAGTTGCGTCACTTCACTTCCATTCACAAACACTCTCCCGTGGCCTCATGGGATAGTAAAGTGTCCATCGTATGCACACTTCAGAATCTCGACGGAAATAGTAGGTCATCCGGGTACTTTTTGCCACCTCTTTAATGAGTACTGTGAATGCGGACATACTTGTTTTGTCACAAACTGTTTTTCGCCTACTATACAGTTGGGAAGTATGCGATTTCGGATGCAGCCAGGGATATTTACACTCAACAATTAGCGCTCTAACATGAAACTGATTTGAAATTATTCAATGATGCAAACAGAGTTCATTTCCCTCTAAAAATAAAATAGTGTCATCGTTCAGCTGAAGTCAGTTCAGTATTGATTCAGTTCCATTATAAACATCATCAATTATTAAATTAGTTCATTTAATCTACGAAGCAGTTCTATAGAAAACAGTGATGTCATCGTCCAGATCTCATACAACAGCGTCAGTCCAGTCAAATTAATAATATTTTTGCATATTAAGTGTCCCCAACGAAGCAAGCCAGAGGCGACAGTGGCAAGGAACGTAAACTCCATCCGGTGACAGAATGGAGAAAGCAGACTCAGTCGGAGGGCCAGTTCTCCTCTGGCCAACTTATGAACATGGTGTGATTAGGATTTAGGCTGCATCACAAATCAGAAATCAGATAGTGGATCGGTAGCATTCAAATATTTCCTTTTGCTTGAAGATGGGATTCATCAGCCGGTATGGAGCCGAAACTGGTCATAGGGTCTGTGCAGGACTTGTCTGGTTCTTGTGGTCTCTGCTGAGGATCTGTGTAGATGGCTGTCGTGTCGACAAGGTCTTCACAGGGGATTGTCTAGTAGACGGGGTCACCGCTGACATTCAGGACCATTGTGGTCGTCTTAGGGTGCAGGTTCACCATCTGATCTGGATACGGACCGGATACGGCTGACTACGGTAACCTCTGGATTTACAGAGAGACTAATAGTAGCATGGATGCAATTCTTCTTACGATGTAAAAAGTACATCGGGTGTTAAGCGAAGTGTTCCCAGTTCCGGTAGAGCTATTTTATGCAGCCTAACGATACTTTAACAGACCATAGAATTAAATGATAGAAATTGATAATGTGTTATTTGTCTGCCAGGTTAGAGAGATCTGTTTTTAGTCTGAAAGAATTAAACTGACAGAGTGTGTCTGCTTCCCAGACAAGGCTAGGAAGGCTGTTCCAGAGTTTGGGTGCTAAATAGGAAAAGGATTTACTGCCTGCAGCTAATTTTGATATTCTAGGTATTATCAACTGGCCATTTTTTTTTTTGAGATCGCACTAGATGTGAGTGACGTTTCAAGCTCAAGTATTGAGGAGCCAAACCATTTAGTGCTTTGCAAGGAATTAGCATAGTTTTTAAATATATGATATGTTTAATCGGGAGCCAAAGCAGTGTTGACAAAACCGGGATAATATGGTTCTGGTAAGAACTCAAGCTGCTGCATTTTCATCTAGCTGGAGTTTGTTTATTAAGCGTGCAGGGGAACCACCCAGTAGAGCATAACAATAATCTAGCCTTGAGGTCATGAGCGCATGAACTAACATTTCTTGTCACTGATGTTCTTTTAAGATGGAAGAATGTGGTTTTACAGATGCTAAAAATGTGGCTTTCAAATGAAACAATGGTATGAAAGAGCACACCCAGATTTCTAACTGACGACGAGGACTTGACAGAGCAGCCATCAAGTATTAGACAGTGCTTTAGGTTGTTATTAGGTTTTTGGTCAAATAATTAAAATCTGTTTTTTTTTTTTCAGAATAAAGTAGTCAAATAGAGGTTTTTATCAATGGATGCGACTAAAATGAATTAATTCTATAATATTTCATACGTCACTGAAGGTGTAGGCCCTGGTTGCACAGATAAGACCCTGTTGTCAGCGATTGCCAGTGCCCTTCACACCAGTGCGGCTCCCATCACTGGCCAGCTGTCGGCCGCTGTGGAGAAGAACCCGGGAGTCTGGCTCAACACGGCTCAGCCTCTTTGTAAGGCCTTCATCGTCACAGATGAGGATATTAGGTATTTCAGCCTTTTGAATGATGCACGGTGTCATATTTTATATGATAAATGTATGTGTGGGATATTGATGTAAATAATGTTTTGGTCACAGAAAGCAAGAGGAGCTGGTGTACAGTGTTCGGAAGCGACTGGAAGAGGCTTTGATGGCTGACATGTTGGCCCAAGTGGAGGAAACATCTAGTGAGGGAGACTCGGTCAAACAGGAGGGAAATTGTAATGAAGACAAACAGGAAGTATAGCAAAGGTAGTTGAGGAAAAATGACTTGTTTCCTGAAGGAAATAGTCCCATAAACTGAAACATCCCTCTATAAGCAAGCATTGTTTTTTTCACAGGGTATTCAAATGTGTGTGAAATACCTGCACATGAGTTTCCCAACACTGATCAACACACCACGTCGTCATCTCCCAGCTTCGCTGAAAATCCATGTTCGCCCACCAGTTGGGATCTCACAGAGACTGTTTGCTCGGTTTTATTTCTGAAAGAACAAAATGTTGGAAAAGTTTCAGTTGAACTGCCTTCTGCATTAAATGTTTTAAGGTTTGTTTTTTAGGGGGTATTTGGATTTGATTTGGAGATAGAACAATCAAGTCAAAAATACAATCCTCCCGTTCTAGTGGGTGCTAAACTTTATCACAGCTGATCTGTTGATTATTCTCTGTGACTAAAAAAATCTTTAAATCTCTGTCAAAAACAGAAAATCTTGACTTTGCTCCCTGTTAGTATTGTTGAACAATATTCCAAGTTGAAAATCAGTATTATGCAGTTCAAATTCAGTTTGTGTGTGTTTTCCCAATACCAAATGTTTTATCAGGGACACGGCTTTGATAAGCATTAATAAGTTACAAAGTGTGAAGGTGCGGTTTGGTTTTTTGTTTCAGATTTTCTGTTTTCGGCTCATCTGGTGCTTGTTAAAACTGCCTGATGTTTTTCTTCATAAGCTGTTCATACTTGACACTGAATAACATTTCCACAGTCAAGCTGGAATTGAAATGTGAATGGTGATTCATAAAATGTGACACGTGATTTATACTTAGTGATGTGTAAACATCCTGTGAAAAGCAACTTAACTAAACATTTTGCTGGGTGAAAAGTATGTTTTTATAAAAAAAATGTTTTGTTCATTGCCCACATCATCACAAATGATGTCCATGTTCTCTTCTACATTTCCTAAAATAAAATGTTCCTGTGTTGAATGTCTTTATTGTTTTTTTCTGCAATGAACTGACAGGTGTTGTTGATACACTTTCTTTATGTTCAACCTATTTGTTGTTGTTGTCGGTAATGTGCCATCAACTTTTTTGCCCTACTTTATGCTGCTATGAAATAGTTCAGATGCACAGCCGTTTTGAATGTCCCTCTCGAACATCAAGGATTAACTGTTAACTTACTATTACGGATATGATGGCTGAATCTTTAACAGACCAAAGGGCACCGGGCCAGTCACTCGCTCTGAGACGCAAATTAAAAGAACAGCTGTAGTTGTAGAGAGGTTTCATTTGAGCTGTCAAAACAGAAATTAACTCTCTGGCTAGATGGCAACCACAGAGCTCTACACAAAGGTACGTGCGTTTCATAATTTTTTATGTATAATACATTTTTTTGCAGTTTCATTGAATGTCATTATGATCAGAATGGATATATAGACAAACACAGACACATAGATAGATAGATAGATAGATAGATAGATAGATAGATAGATAGATAGATAGATAGATAGATAGATAGATAGATAGATAGATAGATAGATAGATAGATAGATAGATAGATAGATAGATAGATAGATAGATAGATAGATAGATAGATAGATAGATAGATAGATAGATAGATAGATAGATAGATAGAGCGATAGATAGAGCGTTGACCGGCTGGTGTTAATGTTTAATGGTGCTGCAAGTGTTTTCATGCTGATTAAGGAGAAAAAGAGTGTCACTGGGTTGGGACAGATAGTCACTCAGGCACATGACCCAGCAAACAGTTCCTCCAATGTTCCCTAATGATCCCATGAGGGTTTTTTTTTTTTGGGGGGGGGGGGGGGGGGGGGACCAAGCAATAACGTTCCATGTAGGTTATTTTTAGGTTCCATTTTTGGGAGAATGTTCCGGGTACGTTCCCTTAACCTTAAGGGAACCTTCTGGGAACCAAAAACTAACGTTCTCAGAACCTAAATTTGTTTGCTGGGGAGCCAGTTGTGTAACATTCAAAATATTGAATCAATTTCCTTGGTATCCATATCTTTAGAAATTATAATAATCAAGACTGCAGACTATAGACTGCAATGTCCTTTTTTGCCCATCAGGGCCACCTTCCTGCACACCTGGCTTGGACTTTCTAGTAAACCTTGATTAGCTGGTTCAGGTGTGTTTAGGGTCAGCACTAAACTCTGCTGGAGGCACAATGTAGCATTTTTTTGTTTGAAAAGCAGTGGAATGTCAACCCGTCTTCTAGACTTTCATCAGTTAAAATGTAATTGTTTATAGCCTATTTCCACAGAGTTAAACCAGGATTAGACCTAGTTCAATTCGGACATTTAAGTAGCTTTTATAAACTAACATGTCTGGGTGTGCATCATGAGACAAAACTGGCCCGCTTACATATTTTAAGATAGGTCAGTCAGTGCAAGATGTTTTCAGTAAAAACAGCTCAAATATGCATATTAGTAAAGCCTTGTCTGAGAAAACAGGTTTATATTTTCTTTCAGATTATGCAATTTTTGTAATAAAGTCTGTATCATAGAATGATAACAGTATAACATAGAATGATTTAGTAAAACTGCAGTTTTACTAGCAGTACTACAATATTACTGTAGTAGAACCATTGTATCAAAACCATGGTTTTAAAAATACCAGTTACTACAGTCATGGTTACAATGGTTTTACTGTAATGTTACTACAATATAACTGTAGTAAAACCATGGTATCAAAACCATGGTTTTTAAAAAATACCAGTTACTACAGTCATGGTTACTATGGTTTTACTGTAGCATTACTACAACATTACTGTAGTAAAACCATGGTATCAAAACCATGGTTTTTAAAAACCAAGGTTCGCACCAAAATACCATGGTTACTAAGGTCATAGTTAACTACAGTTTTACTATAGTAAAACCATGGTTAATTTTCATAAGGGGCGCCTTAAAGTTTGTCTAATAATATTAATTAGTGAAGTAGCGAGGGATAAGAAACATTAGTAGAATGGGCTTCCTTTACTTCGAAAAACACATGCAACAAGTAAAATAAATAAATAAATAAATAAATAAAGAAACAGAGAAAAAATAACCTCATGGGCACTGCTCCGACCCGAGTTCCGTCTTCGAGACCCCGCTTTGGACTTTTCTAGATCCCGTTCCCACTTTACTTCCTGTTAAAACACCAAAAAATAAATTTATGATATGCCACACACTAATTTGTGGTATTTTATAAGCTAAAAAAAATCTAAGTTCAAATGACTGACTATTTTTTGTTGATTATGCTTTGTATTTATTATGTTTCTATCACCCCTCAGGGTGCATGTGTGTGGGTGCCAGACCCAGAAGCTGTGTGGGTGTCTGTACAGCTGCTTCAAGACTATCGTCCTGGAGACCAGCAGATCTTAATCCAACTCAGTGATGGCAGAGTAAGACAAAAACACACATATGATACTGAAATGAAACCATGAGGCCTGATGGCGTTACAAATTGTATAAATACTGTATATATTTGCTTTTAAATAAGGAGATGGAGTATCCAGTGTTGCCTCCGGCAGGTCTTCCCCCTCTAGGTAACCCTGATATTTTGGAGGGGGAGAATGACCTCACAGCTCTAACCTTCCTCCATGAGCCAGCGGTACTTCACAATTTGCGAGTGCGCTTTCTTGACTACAATAGCATTTACACATATTGCGGTGAGTTAAATTCTACAGAATACAGTGGCAAGTTTTTACAGCCATCACCCATTAACCTCCATTTTACTGGGTGTAAAGTTCAAGGGACACAGATTCACTCATTGTTATATTGGCTACTGTAAAGAACATTTACCAAGCACTGAGTTTATTGGTGTGTGAATTACGCAAAGAAAATGATGGCCTTGCATGTTAAACTTCATTAATTACATTTTTCATTTCATAAATATGTAAATCTAATTTAGATAACTTTTTAATAGGGATTGTGTTGGTGGCATTAAATCCATATGAACAGTTGCCCATCTACGGAGAGGAGGTGATTGATGCTTACAGTGGCCAGGACACGGCTGATATGGAGCCGCATATTTTTTCGGTGGCTGAAGAGGCGTACTGCACTATGACCAGGTCAAGAGCAAGCATAAATAACAAGAATAGTTCACTTACAAAAAAGTACCATAATGTTTTGGACAAATTACTTTGAAGTACCATGCAAATTATTATAGATATCAAAGTACTTTTTTTAATTTTATCTTATTACCACACAGTTTACGGAAGGGAGTTTAATTCTGAATTTGTATCACATTACCTTAACCGACACATATGGTTTTAAAATGGTTTTTAATCATAATTATATGTGCAGAGAGGAGAAAAACCAGTCCATCATAATCAGTGGAGAATCAGGTTCAGGTAAAACTGTATCTGCCAAGTACACTATGCGTTACTTTGCTGTTGTGGGTGGTGCAGCCCAGCAGACCAGTGTGGAGGAGAAAGTTTTGGCGTCCAATCCCATCATGGAGGTACTAAAACTTGATTTCTGGCCTTTCTGGTAAAGGAGGCTGATTATTAGTCATTTAAATTAACTTAAATGATCATTTTAACCCTTGCAGGCAATTGGTAATGCAAAAACAACCAGAAACGACAACAGCAGCCGTTTTGGAAAGTATATTGAGATAGGATTTGGACGCAAAGGGGATATAATTGGGGCAAACATGAAGACCTACTTGTTGGAGAAATCAAGAGTTGTTTTTCAGGTGATTGCTTGATATCGTGAATATCTCACGATTCAGTGATCAACTTTAGTTCTTGAGATGCATTTTGTATTGTGACACATTAACAGGCAGCTGAGGAGAGAAACTACCACATCTTCTACCAGCTTTGTGCTTCAAGGGATTTGCCAGAGTTGAGGACACTCAAATTGGGTAAAGCCAAAATGAATGTCCCGAAAACATGTTACTCAAACATATATGTGTGAATGTGTTTTTTTGTGTTGTGTCGTTTTTATTCACTCACCAAGCGTAACTGCATCTCAACAGATTCTGCGGAGAACTTCCATTACACCAACCAAGGACAAGATGTGCACATTCCAGGCACAGATGACGTTGTCGAGCTGGAGCGTACAAGAAATGCCTTTACTATACTTGGTAAGTTAAAATACATTCATATATTCCTTAAAAACAACATGATGAACTTGAAACTTGTGGTTCACCCCTGCAGGAGTGCAACCGGACCAGCAGATGGAGATATTTCGTATAATGGCAGCTATTCTTCATCTGGGGAATGTCAACATAGAAGCCAGTGGTCGTGGTGGGGACCGAAGCTACATTAATGTACAAGCACCATTTCCAATTATTGAGTACATTATTTGTGTACGAATCAAAACCAAAATTTGAAGAACTGTTTGATGTCTGTATAGATAAAAAAACAGGAGCAGTGCTGTCCTTGCTAATTTTCTAACAAGTAGTTTGTGATAATATGAACATACTTCCTTATTCACCATACTGGCAGGCCGATGACCGCTCTTTGGCTGTCTTTGCCAAGCTTTTGGGGGTGGAAGGTGCTCAGATGGCCCAATGGCTATGTCACAGGCGACTGGCGGTGGGTGGGGAGATGCTTGTGAAGCCCATGACAGGCCAGCAGGCTAATGAAGCACGGGATGCTCTGGCTAAGCATGTGTACGAGCAACTATTCACATGGACGGTACAGAGACTCAACTCATCCTTACGAGCACACCGGGAACAGCCCAAATCTTTCATAGGAGTTCTTGATATCTATGGGTAATAGTTATTTTATGTGTAATAATCAATAATATAACAAAAACGTACATGTTGAATTGTTTTGTCAATTTATTTGTGTTTTTATTGTTTATAGGTTTGAGACTTTTGACAGGAATAGCTTTGAGCAATTCTGTATTAACTACGCCAACGAGAAACTCCAACAACAGTTCAACAGGGTAAGTGTCCAGATATCGGGACTTGGATTACGAGTCTTTTTATATTTTTGTCTAGCGAATCGTGACTTGAAGCATTTCTCCACACTAGTGAAGCTGCACAAGTGCCCATTTTTGTTGAGTTTTTCATAACTTCTCTAGCCATTAGTTGACTGGTTGACTCAACTTTGCTCATTAGGGTAAGTTTTAAGAATGTGGTATCTGCTTGTCAGCATGTGTTTCAGTTGGAGCAAGAGGAGTACCTGCGAGAGGAACTTCCCTGGAATCGTATTGAGTTCAGCGATAACCAGCCATGCATTGCACTCATTGAAGGCCAGCTAGGCCTACTTGATCTTCTGGATGAGGAATGCAGAGTGAGCAAACTACATGTAACCCAAGTTGTAATCCCTCATATCATGTCACCAAAGTGTAAAACACATTCTCTCTCTGTTCTAGATGCCGAAAGGCTCGGATGAGAACTGGGCTCGGAAGGTTTACGACCAGCACCTGAACCACAGCCCCTACTTTCGTAAACCTCGCATGTCCAACTCTGCCTTCATCATTGTGCATTTTGCTGATTTGGTCAGAAAACATTTACTGAGAATAACTTAGCAAATATTTAGCAACTTTTCAACGTTTGTGATTAAATTGCTGGGTTTTTTCTTCAATAGGTTCAGTACGAGTGTGATGGCTTTTTAGACAAGAACCGAGACACTGTGTGCGAGGAGCCCATCAATATACTCAGAGCTAGCCAGGTATTATGAATAGTTCAATCATTGTCTTTTAAAAGATTTAGTTTTGTACTCACTCTGCCTCCTCACAACTGTCCGTATCCTTCCCAGTCAGAACTAGTTGCAGAGTTGTTCCAGAAGGAGTCAGGGGGATCCCTCCCCAACTCCTCTCTTGCAAACGGGAGTGTACGTTCAGGAAAGCGAGCTCACAGAGAGCACAAATTAACTGTGGGCTTTCAGGTGAGCTGCTTCTCCTGGTTCCTGTATGAAGAAAACTCTTTTCAAATGGTTAACCAGTCATGCTCAAATCCATCTAAATCCCTTAAGGCAGGGTTTCTCAAACTCGGCTCTGGAGGGCCACTGTCCTGCAGAGTTTAGCTCCAACCCTGATCAGAGCTAAACTCTGCATGACAGTGGCCCTCCAGGACCGAGTTTGAGAAACCCTGCCTTCAGGTGTTCTCTGACTCTTCAGGTCTGAGATTTCAACCTTTTCTTACATGTTCTTTCTTTGTGTGTCTAGTTTCGTCAATCCCTGCAACTTTTAATGGACACCCTGAACAGCACCACTCCGCATTATGTCCGCTGCATAAAGTCCAATGACCTCAAACAGCCCTTTCTGTAAGAAAAATAAGAAATCCTATGTGTTTATGTCTATCGGCTTTTGGAGTAACCTTTTCTCGTGTCTTTATATCAGATTTGATCCCAAGCGAGCAGTGCAGCAATTGCGAGCGTGTGGAGTCTTGGAGACCATCCGAATCAGTGCCGCAGGCTACCCCTCCAGGCAAGTACTCTTCTATAAATCTGTCAAGTAAGAAAAACAGAAGTTCCTTCTCACATCCCAGATTCTTTTGTTCGTACTCCAGGTGGACGTACGAGGAGTTCTTCACCCGCTACCGGGTGTTGCTACATCATTCTGTTTCTCAGAATGATTTACGGCGTTCCTGTCAGAGTGCCCTGCCCAACCTCATCCCTGATCCGGAGCAGTACTGCTTTGGCAAGACCAAGGTCTTCTTCCGGGCTGGACAAGTTGCAGTACTGGAGAAGCTGAGAGGGGATCGGCTATCTAGAGCAGGGGTTTTGATCCAAAGTTCGGTGAGAGGCTGGCTGCAGCGTAGGCGTTATCAGCGGCTCCGGTGGGCCACCTTCATCCTGCAGCGCTACACCAGAGGAACCCTAGCCAGAAGGTGGGTTAGAGTGTTACCTAAAGAACACACTGTGTACAGTAGGTTTTTAGGTACCAATCTAGTTGTGTCAGTTTTCTAATAGGTGTTTCTATATGTGATCCAAATTTTGAAGTATACTTCATTGTTACCTAACCATTAGGTTGGCGTGGACCCTCCGTTATACACGCGTTGCTTTAATCATCCAGAAAACTTACCGCATGCTGGCTGTGCGACAACTTTATATGACCATCAGAGAGGCCACCATCAAAATCCAGGCCTTCATCAGAGGCACCCAGGCTCGTCGCATTTATAGACAGGTAAAGTGCTTTATGGGTATAGTTGAAAGATACAGGCACATTTGACCCTGCAGATGCTAAATGCAGAAAAAATGGCCAAATATTAACTTGATTATTCTAGTTCTGTTTTGAAGTTCTAACTCAAGTAATGCAAATCTCAATGCACGCAGCATCTCTGTTATGATAAACTCAAGCAGTTGGACTACTGCATTTTTAGATTTCTGTAAGGTCAACCCAGCAATCTCGAATGGTCCCATGAGGTTATTTTTTTGGGAACCAAACGGGAACGTTCCATTTTTATAACTTATGGAGAATGTTCCGGGAACGTTCCCCTAACCATAAGGGAAAGTTCTAGGAACATTCTGGTAACCAAATCTAACATTCCCAGAACCTAAATTTGTTTGCTGGGAGTGCTTCAAAATTAGTAGTGTTACATTATTATTTTATGATTTGTTTAATAAATCTCTTCTCTCTTTAGATGCTGACAGAGCGGGCGGTGGTGTTTTTGCAGGCACAGGTGCGAGGCTGGCTGGCCCGGTGCAGTTTCAGGCGTGTCAGAACTGCAGTCGTGCTTCTGCAGAGTTGCGTGCGCAGACGAGTTGCACGTAAAGAGCTGTTGCGCTTGCGTGCTGAGGCTCGATCAGTAGAGAAATTCAGAGAACTCAATAAGGGCATGGAAGTCAAACTCATGCAGCTGCAGCTCAGAGCTGACCAACAGGTGAGAGGTTGCAACGTCACGGGTTACCATCCGTCCAATTACGGTTATGACATGGTGTGCTGTGAATGCAGCATAAGCTCATTGTTTTGGTTCAGGATGACTGTATGATGCATACAGATAAATCATTTATAATAAATACAGTATTTTTAAAAAAATAAGAATTGACCACTTTGACTTTGACACGCTGACTTTACCAGGAGGAAATATGAGCATCCAACTGCGTTGGTAGGCGAACATAGTATTTAAAATCCGGCCAGATGGCCGCACGATGTGAATCATGTGTGCTTTTCTTTTCTCAGGCGAGAGAGAGTGCGTCTCTGAGGGAGATTCTCCAGTCCGAGCGAGCATCTCACAGCTCTGAGCTGGAACAGCTGCGGTCAAGCCTTCTCAAACTCCAGATTCAATTGCAGGAGAATGCCAACACTGCTCCTTTACTCGCAGACAAACAGGAGGAGGACATGAGGAAAGCTGAGGAAAAGGCCGCCCAAGAGATTCTCCAGCTTACACAGGTGAGCTATGCGTCACATACACAGTTAACATCAACATTAATTTATTTTACTATTTCTTTTCTTGCAAGGTAGTTGGTTCTGTTTATACTCACCAGTTTTGTTTGTTTACTTCCTGTTTACTCAAGGAAATCCAAGCTCTCCGATTCGAGAGAGATTCTTTGGAGAAAGAGAAGGATGATTTGGCTGTTCGTTTACAGGATCAGGAAAAGGCTCAGGAGGGTAAATGGATTCAATTTGTGTCAATTCTTATTGTGAAATGAACCGCCAAGGTTTCATCTCAATTCATGTATTACATTTAAACAGTAAATAAAATGGCAGTCTAAGGCTCATTTTAATGTATTTAGACACAAAAAAAAAAAAAAAATGATAATTTATGTAAAAGTAAAAAGTTGAATAAACTGCATGTTTCAGAGAGCCGGCAGCAGTCTGTGGATCAGGCAGGTGCATCAGTGCAAGCAGAGCTGGAAGAGGAGAGGAGGAGATACCAGAGTTTACTTAGAGAGTTCACGAGGCTAGAGCAAAGATATGACAACCTACGAGATATGAGCCTATTCACCACCAATGAGGTACATCTTTAGAGAATTTGTAAATAATGTAAGGAATAATTGATGACGGGAGATTGAATTATTGAGAAAAAAAATGCACACCTCACCTCAAGACATTGTGCAGATGTTATGTTTCAAGACAAGGTTTTTGTCTTTAAAAAATGATTGTGTGTAGTACTAATTTCTTATGCATCTCATCTTACACCTCTGTCGCTAGTTCCAAAACATCATTTCACAGCTAATAATGGAGGCTTGAGCCATTGATAGCAGACTAATGCAGTTATTAAAAAGAAGTCATAGTGTCGGCCCAGATCCAGGCCATATCTGGTACATGTGGATTCCACGCTTACCAAACGTGGGCCGAATCTGGGCCGACACCATGTTGCTGTCTGGCTTGGGTAAGCGTGTGTAAATTACCTGAGTCTCTGTGCGTCTCTCAACAGTATTTGATATCAAATAGCGAATAAGTTTATCTGCTCCAAGAACAGCGCTGTTATGACCTCACTTGGGAAAAATGTGTATCTTTTAAGTTGCTAAACTATTTTACTGATAAAATCGTCAGAGCAACTCTGAGAAACACATTTATGTGCGAGTGTGTCCGTACTAATGCGTGTGCGTTTCCCTAAAAATAACTGCACACCTTAAACGTTCGTCAACCAGTCAGATCAACAACCCGTTAGTATAAATTATAATAAAATAAATGTACGATTAAAATAAAAAAACAGGTACACGATACCCCTGTATATGTACAAATAAGAAAATATGATAATATACTGTATATTAATTAAAAAAACATGTAGGCTAGTAGCTAATTCTAATATTTGTTTTCTAGTTTTTAACATTGTATTTAATCTTAAACATAAGCAAGAACATATAAGTGTGCTCCCTCGCAGCACTCACGTGGACATAGGCGAACAGATTCGACTGTGTCTTTGGAGCCTCTTTCGCCCGTCACCACGCCATTCTCGAGCTCGCCCATCTTCCCTTCGCCCGAGGAGATCAGGAGGATCAGCGTCACGTCAGCCACCGATAGGAGACCCTGGAGCCATGAGCAACCTCTGGTCAGACATTAAAAGTCTATCTCTAAAATAAAATAAACTAGCTATATATTGCAACAATAATGTGACAATATTTACCCACAGAACATCCTAATGGAGGATATGAGCGTTGCGAAGGACACAGCCGAGAGGATGAAGGGGGAAGATCTCAGATATGCGTACGATGCTGTACGGGTGGCCAACAAGTCAGTTTCTTTTCACTCATCTCACGTTCACAATACATTGAGACCTTAGATTGATGACTTATAGGCTATTATCGGCACTAAATTATATGGCTCCAGGTTTCTAGAGACGCAGCTGCTGTCTCAGAGAGGGCAATGGGAGCAGGAGATTTCAGCTCTCAGGATGAAACTCCAGCAGGCCCATGACAGAGATCCGCCTCGAGATCCTGAGATAAATGTACCTGTTCCATCTGATTCTGAACCTACCATTTATTATTCTTTGGACTATGTACTTTGTTCAGTTGTAATTTTTTGCTTCTTTATGTGTGTGAATGAAGGAACTAACGGAGCAGGTGGTGGTTCGAGAACAGGAATGTGTCCGATTACGTCGAGAGCTCAAGGAACTGAAGCACACTGTGAGCCTCAGGAGAATCCTGTCTTATGCAGGTCTGTGTGGGTCCAAAAAAAACCCAAACTACTCTACACTTAAAACTAAAGCTTACATCTACTCTACACTTACAAACACTTAAAAAAACATGTACTCTACACTTACAAACACTTATAAAAACATCTACTCTACACTTAAATCTAAGGAAAGAATTATGAAAGAACCATTTTGGATCCTCAAAGATCCTTTCAGCAGGCAGTTCTTAAAAGAAACTTTTTCTTTTTAGTGTGAAGGACATTTTAAAAATGTAAAGCCTTTTTTCGTCCACTATAAAGAACCTTTTGTGCAATGAATGAAAAACAATATAATAAAGTAAAACAATAACACTGAAAGGAGTTTAAAAAAATTGTACTGACCCCAAACGTTTGAAAGGCAGTGTGTCACACTTAAAAATGTCCTGCTCAGGTGTAGCGATAGCTGCGTCTCAGGACCCAACATCTCCTGGCCCTCAGAAGAGAGAGACACTCAGCGGACTACTGGAGTGCAGGAAAAGAGATGAGAGCAAGCTGATCAAACACCTTATAACAGGTCAACAACACACACAATAGTTGGTTTACTTTTGAGATGGTTATTCAAGCTGACTGAAAGGATTTCTCATTCCTCTGTGACAGATGTGAAGGCCGAGGGAGTTTTGTCTTTGTCCCCTGGACTAGCGGCCCGGGTTCTCTTTCTGTGTGTACGGCAAGTGGACTGTAGTGGCGATCAGACGCGAGTGAAGGGGCTCTGTGGCGCTGCTGTTAGCGCTATTAAAACTGCCATGAAGGTGAACAACAAACTTTTGACAAACAAGGATTTATATCTTTACATGCCATCAAATTATGCTTCTATAGTCTATAATATCTCACAATTTTGAGAGAAAAAAAGTCAGGATTGCGAGATAAAAAAAATCATAATTCTGACTTTTTATATCTGAATTGAGTTAACATCATGGTTAACATCTCGGAATTGTGACTGTTTTCTATCAGAATTGCGGGAAATAAACAATCTGACAAAAAAAGTCAGATTTGCTAGAAAAAAAATTAGAATTGCGGAATATTAAATAATAATTGAGATTTTTAAAAAAAATCAGAATTTCTGAAATATTAAGTCACAATTAAGAGGAAAAAAGCTGGTTAGCCTTTGTAGGCCAACCGGTTCCGTCGACAAAAACCCAAAAGCATTTTCCCATAGAGTTTTGGATTATCTTAAAAAAACAAGCTCAGTCATCACACATTTTACACGGTTTGTTCATCAAGATCATTCTCAAACATGAACTTTTATGATTTTTGAAGACAGAAGTAAAAAGTCAAAGGTATGCTATGAACGAACTACACCACGGTCGCTCAACTTCAATGTCACCATCACTAAGCTTTCAGTTTTTGTCCAAAAATATTTTCCCAGAACGTTTGAGTTAGAATAGTTTATAAGAGCACAACTATATGAGCATAATGAGGCTGTAAAAGCGGACTGTGTTTACCTGTTCAGCATGTTTAATCTCCTCGACTGCCTCTGTAGTCCCATTTAGCCACTTGTTAGCAACCGCCATTTTCAAGACACAACAGCTTAAAAAAAATCATGACTGTGTTTTAAGTCGTAGAATAAAACGTGAAAATATCTTGAGCTTGTGTTCACCACAGTTCAGCCATTTAACCAAAACCCTGTTTAAGAAACCCATTGGCTTTTGGGCTAAAAGTGCTAAAATGCTAACTCGCTTCTGCGTTTTGGCCTACAACTTTACATAATGCCTACACCATTTTATTATTTGAGCGGTAAAGCTATTTAAATATTTGTACAGTCATTTTACAGTTTACAATATTGTCACATAGTCTAATAGAGTGCTGAAGTTACGACATCACTCTGTAGGCCAAAACATTGGAGTTAGCATTTTAGCACTCTTGATTCCGAATCAAGAGTGCTATTCTCTCGCTCTAAAGTCTATGGGATTTTTGAATGGGTTTTTTCTAAATCGCCTGAAATAAGGTCTGTGGTGAACAAAGCCTCTAAATATTTTCACATTTTGATCTATGACATAGAACACACAGTTATAACCTGCTTGTGGCTTTTTAAACTTTGTGTCTGCTTGTGTTTTTTAAAAAACTTTATATAGGCTTCAAAATGTATACATTTTTGGATTAACTTCTTGATAGACAAAACGTGTCAGGGTCACAACTCTTTGTTAAACACAGATCTTATTTTTTTTTACGTTTTTACAAAAGTCTATGGGGAAAATGCATAGCTTTTCGATCGAGGGAACCCATGCGCCGCTACCTTTGTCCTACAAAGTGACGTCATCACTTCGGCCCTCTATTAAGTCCATAATAAAGTAAGCATAATTAAATTCAGGATACACTGTATGTCTGTGTCTAGCAAATGTGTGATGTGTGTAGAGTAGATTTTAAGATATTAATTGTGAACAATAGCAATGTGATTATTGTAGAAACACGGTAATGATCTGGATATGACGGCGGTGTGGCTAAAGAACGCTTACCTGCTCAAAGACCTGCTCCACCAGCACTCTCACCAACAGGTGACAGATCTGTCCTCCAAATTATCATTTTTATTTAGTATTATTTTTAACCCTTGGCAGAAATTACAGGCTTAAAATTGAAATAAAATAATGATTTGATTCATGAAATGTTCGAATCTTTTCTGGTGAAGGATGTGAGGGGCTGCGAGGAGCTGGTGCCTCTGGTGACGGACGTGCAGGAGTGTGTTCGAGCGCTCAGTGATGTCTGTATTCAGGCCTATCAGCAGCTGCTGTCCATCTCTGAGAGCCATCTACAACCTATGATCGGTACACTCATATAGACAGAAAGACCTTTCATACAGATCTGTCAATGATCTTGATTGTGTACTCACCTCTTTACTTCAGTCCCAGCAATGCTTGAAAGTGAGACCATCCCTGGTCTGGCAGTTTCATCTTTGAAGAGTGTGGGCCGCAAGCGAGCGGGTTCGGACCCCCGGCCTCCCACCAGCACAGAGGGGACCACTATGTCTGCAGTGTTGAGGGAACTGTCAGCATTACACACAGCCCTGTCCCGTCAGGATCTGCCCTCGGCCCTGCTGGCACAAGCCTTCCGTCAGCTCATGTACCTGCTGTCCGCCACCACCCTCAACAGCCTGCTACTGCGCAAAGACATGTGCTGCTGGAACCGCGGCCTCCAGATCAGGTCTGTTACTTCAACATTTGCTTGAGGGAGTCGTGCATCAGATATTTATATCCTTCTATCATAGGTATAATGTGAGTTTACTGGAGGAGTGGCTGCGGAGTCGTTCGCTGCAGGCAGGGGGCGCTGTGAGCGCTCTGGAGCCTCTGATACAGGCAGCACAGCTTCTTCAAATGAGCAAGAAGACTGAAGCGGATGGACAAGCCATGGTCCAAACCTGCAATGCATTGTCCAACCAGCAGGTGTCTATCTGTCTATCTGTCTATCTATCTATCTATCTATCTATCTATCTATCTATCTATCTATCTATCTATCTATCTATCTATCTATCTATCTATCTATCTATCACAGGAATGTGCGTCTGTCTGTCTGTTAATCGAATATCTCTCGAACTGTTAGTCCAATGGATTTCAAACTTGACAGGTGTCTTCTTGATATTCTGTCAGTTAAACATTAAGTCAGCTACACTGTTTAATTTTTATGTAAAAAAGTGATTCTTTTCAGGAAATTTAGCAATTATTTTCAAGGTTGTTATTATACATTATTTACAGTGTTATTATACATTTATTACATTATTATTGTTATACATTTGTTATATTATTTTTGAAAAAAGTAGCGATTCTTTTTGGAAAAAGTAACGATTCTTGAAAAAAGTAGCGATTCTTGAAAAAGTAGCGATTCTTTTTGGGAAAAGCAGTGATTTTTTTTTTTTTAAAAGTTGCAATTGTTTTCGAAAAAGTAGCAATTCTTTTTGAAAAAGTAGTGATTTTTAAAAAAAAAAGATTATTTTTTTTAAAAAAGTAGCGATTCTTTTAGAAAAATGAGTGATTCTTTTTGAAAAAAGTAGCGAATCTTTTCGAAAATAGAAATTCTTTTTGAAAAAGTAGCACTTCTTTCTGAAAATAAGAGATTCTTTTTGGGAAAAGTAGCGAATCTTTTAAAAAAGTAGCGATCGTTTTTGAAAAAGTTTGATTCTTTTTGAAAAAAGAAGCGATTCTTTACGAAAAAGTAGCGAGTCTTTTTGAGTAAAAAAGTAGTGATTTAAAAAAAATATATATATGATAAATTATACACAGTTTATATAATTGTATTTTTATACATAATTTTACATTGACATAATATTAAAAATCTTCTCACAGCTTGTGAAGATGTTAAGCCTCTACACACCTCAGAGTGACCTCGAAGAGAGAGTAACGCTCAATTTCATCCGTATAGTACAGGTAAGAGTGACATCATGTGAATGTGAGCGCTGTAACAGAAGATCATAGCAGGGTTTTGTCCAGGAGTGATAATGCTGATTTTCTGTGGGGTTTCCCAGGGGCTGCTGAAGGGGCGCTCTGAGGGGCAACCTCCACAGCTTCTGATGGATGTCAGACGGGTGTTCCCCGTCACGTTCCCTTATCAGCCGCCTCCGCAAGTCACTGCCGCCCAGCTCGAAATCCCAGAGTCCCTCAAGATCTCCTTCCTACGCAGAGTTTGAATGTGGGTGTTCCTATACCTCCTGAAAAGCTTTTTTTGTTTGTTGCCTTATCAACTTAAAAATACTATCCGAGCATTTTGTCTACATTGTTATCATGCACATTTTGATCCCATTGTAAATGTTTCATTATTTTAGCTTGACAAAGCCGACAAACTATCCATTACTCCCACCATCGTCACCTACCGGTCTAACAATGTAATCGACATAATTTTTCTAAGTTACTTTCAAAAGGTGATTTACTCATATTTTGATCGCTACCGTAGACCTAATTTTGACGCATTCTAAATGTATTATGGTTATCTTTCTGTCTAAATATTTGTATAACTTAATTTTTTCCCATTTAAAAAAATAAATACAATAATATAGGAATGTCTAGTCATATTCAACATTTTAAAAACAGACTACTGAACATTGTATTTTTTTAACCATTTATTGGAAGTAGAAACAAACCAAGGCTGGCAAGAGTTTTACCTCCACCCCCGATAAGAACGATCATATTTAGAAAAACAAAAATTAGAAACATCTTTGTATAAAAAAATCTCTCATGCTAGCACTCTGTACCACTACACATATTTATATATTCACAAGCCTTTCAAAAATAGAAAATAATACCCAAATATCAAAATAAACGACAAAAAAAAGCGATCAAAAGAAATAAATACAACAATTGAATATCACATCAATGATACATGCTGGCACAAGAAGAATCTTTCCCAACATGCACTGCTTCTTATATACAGGCAAGGAGTGGCTGTTTGGGTGCGTGTCGAGTTATTGTTACTTGTGTCTGTGTGTGCTTTGTCTCGAACTACATGCTCACTATATCCTGTAATATTACTATTCACAGTCAGCAACACACAGCTTTAACATCCAAATCAGAGCATTTTCTTGCTACAGATGCAATTTTCCAGTCGGCAGTCATTTCAACATTCATTAATGCCATTTCCTGTGATTGAACCCTACAACGATGAACACTGAAGGATTCGGCATGTAAAACAAAACCAGCGAAGTTTGCAGCTGCGGGTTGTGCC
Source organism: Cyprinella venusta (assembly GCA_038021265.1). Taxonomy (NCBI): domain Eukaryota; kingdom Metazoa; phylum Chordata; class Actinopteri; order Cypriniformes; family Leuciscidae; genus Cyprinella; species Cyprinella venusta. The sequence goes on along the minus strand of CM075887.1, from coordinate 9,334,671 downwards.
GCCCATTCGCGATGTAAACAATCCACTGATGATTCTGACTGATGCATAGACTATTTTTAGAGAAATAATAGAAGGAGAAATAAAAAATAGCTGTAGCGCAAGGTGCTTATTGGCTAAACTCACTATGCGACGAGATAATTTCAATATTTTGACACTTACGGTTCAGCGCAATACAGCAGGAAGGAATGAAATAGTGTTTAAGCCACATTACAAAGCGTCTCTGTTGTGCTTTTCTAATATGGTGGATGGTTTGGCAGTAAAATGGCAGGATTCATCAGCGGTTACTATGGCAACTCTATAGGAGTGATTCTCAACGGCTGTGATTCTTTTGAGGTGTGAAACCAGAGATTGCTGTAGCGGGGGGGGGGGGGAGCCCCATTTCGCATGGAATGATTTGGAGTGGTATGACATTTAACTGTGATGTAATAAAGTGAAAATCTCACTGGAACAGGCAGCTCTGGTGTCTAATATAAGCAGTGTTTGTCAATCCAAACTTGCACATATACATCGTGCCTTATCATGCCGACAAACACTTGATAAACTGCACAGGCACTCGTACTTGAACAGATCGGAATACACAAAAACAGGACAGAGTTGGCCTTGTGATTGAATCTTAATGTGCGAAGCATCTTTACAAAGTGTCAGTATCTCATAGTCTTTACAGTAAGTATAATTCGTTGGATTTCCAGCAAGTGGTGTCTCCGAAAATCACCCAAGACATTTTCATACTACAGGAAAAAGCAACCACTCTGCACTCAGAGGTGTATTTGGTTGTAGGTCTATTTTTTTTTCTCCGCAATTTTCTTGTGCTTCTAAACGATTGCATAACATTAAAGTCTGACCCATAGTGGGTTTTGGTCCCTAATAAGTAGGTTAGGGGGTGAAATGGCGGTACATAGTGGAGAAACGATACCCTGACATTAAGACACCTTTGGAAGGGTGCAGGAATGATTGACAAAAGGCCTCAGTAAAGAGGTTTTCGACATCATTACAGATTGCTTGACATGGAAAAAAAAGTGTACATCATGCCTAAATCTGGTTATATTTCACAGATGCATTTAAAAAAAATGTAAATCTAATTAATATAAATATATTTTTAAAGTAATTACTATGATATACCATTTTGTTATTATTATTATAAATATAATAAATATTTCTTTTCTGGATTTATATTTTGACATGTGTGAACTGATAGTGATATTTAATGTTTTGCAGAATAAATAGATAAATGTGTTGGATTTAAGTAACTTTTTTCCTTGGAATATGCATTATAAAAATCAAGGACATCACAAACATCAAGTATTTCAAAGATACAATATCCTGTGTCTGTTTCATGTGTCAAATTGTGCTTGTTAAACAAGCCCTTCCTGGCAGGTCTAATGGCAGTGCACCGAGTACAAATATATAACTGCTTTGTCACGTAAACGGTTGGTCAAGTGAAGAACCAAGATAAATATGTCTTGTGTATTTTATCCACGTGCTAGTGCAACATCTGAGCATTAGGGGGCAGTGTTTTGAACAAAGTAACTGTGTCTAACTAGATACTCCCTGGTCTTAGCTCCGCCCCTCCTCGGCGGAACGCTGGTCGGATTTGAGTTTGACAAATTCTTTCGCGACGTCGTCGTTGTTGCGCTGGGACAGGATTCGCAGTACGGTCAGGCCGGTTTCATCCATGTGAATGCGTTTACCTAGTGGCAGCCAGCATGCGACGCTACCCCGGGGTGCTACGTCCTTTAGCTGCAGTACCGCCATTCCGACGGTGCGGTCCTCTCGTGCAAAGCAGTAGTCCTTCACGCACACCTGCAGCTCGTAGCACTCGGGACCCACTTCGTTACTCAACGTGCTTTGGGAAAGAAGCAACAACACCAGGATTACATTTAAATCAGGAACTGTAACATATACACAGTGGTACGAAGAAACTGAAACGCAAGCTAAAGAAACAAGTGCATGCCACTCACAATGTAAAGGTCTCGTTGTATTTTGGAGCCCAGCTGTTGTTCTTGGACTTGGTGGCGTACTTTCTCTTCTTATCGCTGAGATGAGGGCCAATGATATAGACCTCCACGAAGGGCCGGAAAATGCCAGAAGTCTGCCAACGTAGGTCATTCGCAGCCACCACTAAAATACAAAAGAAATACATTGAATTGTTCAAATTGTACTTGTGTCCTATTATACTGCAAAAATGAAGAAATTTGAGGGACCACTTGGTCTATTTATCAGGAAAAATGCACAAAAACTATTACCTATAGGGGTAATACAGCTTGTCACTGGGAGAGTAACCTTAAAGCAGGGGTGTCCAAACCTGCTCCTAGCGGAGCCACTGTCCTGCAGAGTTTGGCTCCAAGTTGCCTCAACACACCTGCCTGGAAGTTGCTAGTATGCCTAATAAGAGCTTGATTAGCTAGGTGTGTTTAATTATGGTTGGAGCTAAACTCTACAGGACAAGGAACCCCCAGAGACAGGGTAGAACAACCCTTCCCTTAAAAGGGACACCTTTATATCTTATTTATCCTGAAATGTTCATAGTACTCCCTTAAAAGTACATATTAGGACTCTAATGGCGCTTTTCCATTACCAGTACCGGCTCGGCTCGCCTCGGCTCACTTTTCGCTCCGTTTTCCATTGCAGAGAGTACCGCCACAAATAGTACCCGGTCGTCATAGCGACGCCTTTCGTTCCTCGCTGCCCCATCAAGCTCTCGCCGGATCCTCTCTTCGGCAACCAAACAAAGGAAAGTCTACACCTCCTTGTTTGACCACGGCGAATTCTTCCGAGTTGTCATAATAATAATAGTAGTAAGTTTAGAAACTATCTTTGGCCAAACTATTTAAAAATGGCAGGGATATTCTGGATACTCCATCTGGCACGTACAATGATGACGCAGTGAATGGTGACGATTCTCTCTGGCCAATCAGCAGTCGGAATTGTTTTCACGTCACATTTTGTCAGCGATTCTTCTAGCAACACCATTATATAGAAAAAGTTGGGCCTCTTGACAAGATTTTCCAGATGATTCCACCACATATACTTTTTCATTTTTATTCTAGACATTCTTCCCATTACATGAATCTACTTGAGCATTTAAAGATCCAGATTAGCACACAGGGAAGACATTTTAGAGAACCTCTGGACCCTCTTTAAAAAGGGGCAATTCTCTGAGGAACTTACAAAATGGAACCCAGACTGTAATGCAATAACTCTGAAGACTGTCATCACTAGTTCCTCCAGGAACCCTACAGTAAAGATAAGATTTGAGAACTTCCTTGAGTACACAAGATAGCCGAGGCACCTTCAAATGGGTGCCTAGAGGTTCTTCAAAGGGTTCCTAAGCTTTATGTTTCACCTTAATAGAAGCAAATTCTTCCACAGTTTAAAATCAAGCAGGAATCCAAACAGGCTTAAGTTGAAAATGAAGAAGCATAGGTACCCTTCACTGTGACTTTGTGCTCTCCAGTATTTGGATGAGTGAAGATCTCCACATGGATAGACACCTCTCCAACTGCATCATCAACACCAGTACCTGCAGACAAGACGAGACAAGTCAAGACTCCATTTCTGGTTGGTCAGGATACTTTGCATCGGTATGGCTCAATGGAACTTCTGATCACTTCCTTTATGAATTCAGTAATCACAGAGTCATACAGAGGCAATGTATACTTTGAGCTATTGGATTATAAAGAGGTTTAAACAGCGTAATGGTGTTGAACCTGGCTTGAGAGATTAGGAAAATGAATTAGGTAGTTCTTCCATGTTGAAGCACTTAATAAATACGAATTCAGAGCTTACTGTATTGATCCGAGTTCAAATGTGGATTTTTTCCCCCCACGAGCTAATATACACAATTTAAAAAGACAGAGACTTAAAAAGACTGTACAAATTTGACTTTACTCAATTGGGTGATCCATTTGTGAACTTTTAAAAATGGTATAGTTCTGCGTCAAAAAATGCAAATAAGCTCTGAAAATGATTTAACAAGTGATCCCTTCAACACATCTCTAAATCTGAATTTGTGAGGCTTATTCAGGCAAAAAAAAGTTGGTACACTTTATTCCAGTGTCTGTGTACAGAGCTAACAACTAGCAAGCTTGCAGCTAGCTAGCTTCTTACAGCTAGTTAAGCTAGCTAACAAAAATAGCAATGTCCCAGTGAAAATCTGACAAGACTTAAAATAATCAATGAAAATAGCTCAATACACAGACAACCAAAATAAAGTAATGCCTCACAGGATTCTTTAGCAACAAAGTGTGTACAATACAAAGAGAAGTGTGTTTCCTCAGATTATCATGAGTGTACCATCTGCACACATGCTGTGTGGTCACACTTGATTTCTGGTGTTTCATGAAGGGTTTATAACCATGACGGGGAGGGGGAGAGCAGTCCTATTGGTCCAGTCATTCATAGGAAGGAGAAGACAAGGAGAACATGTGATATTGTCCTTCACTTGGTTTCAATGCAGGCAGGTACATGCGGAAAACCACTTCCATTCCCACACATCTGCATTCACACTCATGGAAAGCTGCCATGGTCTTTGGCATACAGTTTGCTGTTTTGAATCACTTTTTAAAACACTTTTGACTCCAATGAATTTTCATGTTCAACTTAATGCGACTTAAGCATCTAAAACTTGTGCATCTCTCCACAGAATCTAGGTCAGCTCAGCTGCAATCAAATAATAATTAAAGATGAGCTGCTTTCAGCATCTGTTATATGTGTGTGCCTGTCAGAAACCGGCTGATAATGCAGTTTCTCTTTAGAGCGGAACTGTCTAAGCAAGAAGGGATTTGAAAAAGCTTGAACAGCGGCATGTTAACGTTGACGCTGGCGGCTGTTGATGCAGCACTTTATGACTATTTATAACCAAACAGCATCTGGGTAAAAGTCACAAAACCTGTCAAGAAATGTCCGGGTCACATTTAACCACAAAATCAGAAATTGCTAATAAAATATTTGCAATAGATATTTTTTAATTGTCTACAATAATTATTTTTTTCAATCAATAATTGTCTACAAAAATTAAATCTACAAGAATTATTTTTTATTTAGAATAATTTAGCTAAAATTGTAAATATAATATTAAAACATTTGTAATAAATTATATATATATATATATATATATATATATATATATATATATAGCATCATTTAGCAATGAAAAAAATATATATAATAAAAATCTAAATTAACCTATGAAAAATTAAAATATTTGCCAATTTATTACAACAGTTACATATTATATATAATAAATAAAAAATATTTAATATATAACAATATCACTACATATATATATATAACTTTTTAAAAAGTTCATTAAGATGTTTTGTATTATGCAATATTTTCATGAAAATATCCACTCTAACCCATTTTAAAAACTGCTACTGTTTTTGAGAATAAGTAAACACTTGGCATTTGGCTCAAGCATATCAACGTCTAAGATTGGTCATTTTGAAGCAACATAAACCATATCTCAAGTTAAAATCACATATAGGCACGTGATTTTTTTCGGGGCCCTTAAATGCCAATTTAGAGCATTTTTGAACTGATATACACTGACAGAAAGCACATCACCTGACCCCAGGAGCGAACTCTGATTGGCTGAGGGAGGGTTGTTTTGAGCCTAAGGGTTGAGACTGAAGGGAGGGGAAACCACGTTGCATGGTCGTGAGGGAAAATCACGCAGAGCAACAGAACAGACCCTGCCTGCGGACAATCTGAGTCAGTCGCAATTAATGTCACATCCACGTACGACATCGTGATTCAGCGCTTGGAAAAATAACGTTTCGTCACAGTCTCTCACTCGTTTCTCACTGTCACTCAGTGCACACATGCACCTCACGCTGCAGAAGTGCGTGCATTCATCATTCACTGCCATTCAAAACACACTTCATCCTGGGCTTTCTTGCTGCTGTAGCGTCAAGATACATTTCAGACCAATGTATGCGAACATACAGCATGTTCTTCCCAGGTACTCATACATGCAAGGCCCTTTCTGTGGGAAGATATGGGTGGTCGTGGGGCATGCGATTGGCCCGTTGGAATGGGAGGTGCATGATCTGATTCGGGTGGATCACTGATTAGTTCTTCGTCGTGAAGGGCACCGGGCCCCACGTGAACGTACCCTTCTCTGGGTACACGTCTTCACTATGGCTGAACCTTACCCCCTTCCCTCCATGAACTGGTGAAAGAGAAGGAGAGGACGCAGAAAAATACAGAGAGAAATTGAGACCACATAGTGATGGGGATTTGAGAGACGGAAAGGAAGAGATACAGAAGAGGAAAAAAGAGAGTCCAACAAGCTCAGCAAATGTTAACAGTCTTTAACAATCTTCAACCTGCTGTGGATTTTTACACACACATATACACATTTACACACACGCACACACACTTTATTTTTAATATGTTTTTAAATACTTAAATGTAGTAGTGACATTTACTCTAATTACATTTTAAACGATAATCTATTAAAATTGCTCTGCCAGGGGCGTCTCGACCTAAAGTGTGTCAGGATTCCCAAAGTGTGTGAGGGAGAAAAAGAAAGACGGAACTCAGATTAAACACTAAAAGAAAATGTAATATTTTTTTATAATATATATATGTAAAGAAAATTTATGGAAGCTTGTTTTCACCACAGAATAAAAAATACAATTTTTATCTCACAATTCTCACAATGAAAAAAGTCAGAATTGCGAGTTTATTCCTCACAAATCTGACTTTATAACACGCAATTGTGAATTTGTAACACAATAAAGTCAGAATTATGAGATATAAACTCGCAATTGTGAGATAAAAATTGTCTTTTAATTTATTTTATTCTGTGGCGGATGCAAGCTTCCATAGAGAGCAATGTTTTAAAAATATATAATAATTAGTTGGATAATTACTGCATCTAACATAAAAGTTTGTGTATATATATGTTTGTGTGTGTGTATATATATACAGTATACACACACACACACACACATATTATATCACAAACTTTTATGTTAGATGTGATTAATCACTTCACAATTTGAAAGCTCTAATAATAATATATATATATAAAACTATAATTGTATATATATCCTAATTTATATATCCTAAAGACTGATGTTGTGTATAGAGGTAGCGAAAAGGTAAATAATATTTAAAGGCACAGCGAGATGTCTGGAAGAGCCTTACCTTGTGTGTTCTGGGACTGAACGAAGGTCTTGATGAGTTTGTCGGTGGCCTGAGTGTAGAGGGACAGGGCGTAGTGCAGAGACAGCAGGTCTGGACTCTTTTCAAGAAACGTCTTCTTCAATCCCACACCTCCAGCATGGAAATATTGCTAAGAAACCCCAAAACAACAGAGAGCGATAATGAGACAATGCTGCTGTGTTCGACAAACAAGCTTCTCTGCTTATTAAACTGGTTTTTAAAGGTACTATATGTATTTTTAGCGGCCTCTATCTGTGATGTTTCAGATTGCAACTAATTTTTACAAGAGTGCTCGTGCTCTTGCGCGTGATCGAACACAAGAGTGAGCACTCATGGTACCGGTGTTTTGCCCAATTTCGAATTCCAATTTCGTAATAATTTGGCAGGGGGTCGAAATTCGGCACAACACACAACAGGCTGGAAACTCATGTAAACTCCCACTGCAACGTTACAATAATAGGCTACTTTTATCAGCTTGACGTTGAACTAATGCACCATGCTAGTACCATGACAACGTTACATTGGTGTTGTCAGACTCCATGTCATCAGCTGCAGTGCCGTCGCATAGACTGTATCATATCCTTGTGTATCAGAGTTATGTTTTTTTTATTATTTTAAAAAAGAATGAATATTCTACATATATGCAGTGCAGAAGTAAGAAGTTAACCCACTATTTAAGCACAATATTGCTGATGGTGTTGGTGTCGTCATCACAAACAAGACCATTTTTACACTGACATTCAGCTCTTTACACACACCTTTATAGTATCCAGTGCTAACTCAATCACTGCACACTGTTTAGGGGACAGTGCCTTGGCCTCCTCACGAACCATGTGCTCCTACAAAAAGAACAAAAGTATATAAGAACAAAATACAATGATCTTTTCATAATTCAAATTGTTATTCCAGGTTCATTTAAACATTTTATGTCACCCTGTGCACAAAAATTAAAAGAATTTTTTAATAAAAAAATAATTTGTTTGTTAATAATAAATGTAGGTGTTATGCTGCACACACAAAATGAATACAAAAAATAATAATGTTTATTTTGACAAATGACATGTTAATTAGAACATTTTAATTCAAACATATTTAATGATAAACTGATAAAAAACACTGTTTATTTATATAGTACTATTTATAAAAGTATATATATTTATTTATAAATAAATACGTTTTAAAATATAAATTCTGTCAAATAATCATTTATAAATATTTACTTAATATTATGAATATCATATTATATTTTACCAAAATATTAATTTATAAATATTTATACAGTACATTTTTCAAAATGTTACTAAAATGTCATTTTTTTTTTTGTGGCTACTACAAGTACGCATTTCAGAAAACGAGTACGAAAAATTCTGTAAAAAAATAAATAAAACTAGCTTACACCTTCTTTCTTTATGGAGCAAACTAACATACCTTAAGCTTGGAGAGTTGACCGAGTTCCTTGGCGGCGTTGAATATGAGTTGAGTGCCCTGGAGAAAGAAGAGGAAAAAAGGAGGAAGCGAGAAAGAGAAAGAAAGAAGGTATAGAAGAGAAAAGGGGGCATTAGTCAGGTCAAAGAGATCGACATGGTTGTAGACAGAAATGCCACATCACAGAGGTCAGAAACAGTCTTAAACGTCAGACACGCACTCACACAATCCCAGCGTGCCCCACCCCCAAACACACTCGCACACAGCAGCCACGCATCGACACACAACTGTTTGTGCAACATTAAACAGTACACTAGCTACATACAAAAGACAGAGACAAGAGTCGAAAGGTTTACAAAACCAATAGGTCCACAGCCCGGACAACAACACTCTGGTGATATATCTAGTATCTACGACTGGCCGATACCTTAATCTTTGGATATATCACTAAGTGAATGAGGCTTGTGCACCTTATTATACCATTATACAAATATGTACAATGTAGTCCTTCTAGGAAAATGAAATAGTTAGTATACAGAAATAGTCTGTATTTCTGATATATATAAAAAAGAAAGAAATAGTCGCTTAGACCAGCATAGAAAGCAGAGTCTAAAGCGACAGTCATGCATTATTTAACCCGGAGTGTCTGAGCACCTGTAATGAACTATGTGAGGATTAGAAAGGGCACATAGTTAACTATAAATGTTGTCTATAGGGAAACCCACAACTGCATTGAAAACAAGGGGTAAAAAACACTGCTTCCACCGGTTTGTTTCAACAGGGGGACCCAAGTCACACAAAGAAGACACTGAGAATGAGAGAGGGAGAGAGAGAGAGAGAGAGAGACAGGAGGACACATTGAGCTAAAGGGGATTCAGTTCTTACATCACTGTGACAAGCAAGCTTCACCCTGCCCTGTGAAGAGAGGATAGTGTAATTAACTTGAGAATTGATCCTGTCGCTCTTTAATAGGCTGACAGTGTCCAATATCCAGTAACTGACTAACAGGCCGATCACATAACTTCAGGAAGAAACAAATTATGAAAAATGAGGGAAAAAAAGGAAAAGATGCTGCTCATTACAGTTTGTTGTTACAGAGACAGAAATTTAAATGGTCATTATTTGTGCACCCTCGTGTAATTTCGAACTCGTTTCATTTTTTTTTTCGTTCTGTGAAACGCAAAAGGAGATGTTTTATCGAATGTTCACGCCACAATTTTCCATACAATGAAAGTGAATGGGGACTGGAGCTAAAAAAAAAGTCTAAAAAAAAGTGTCAAAACTTTGAACGGTTTAGAAATTTTGGTAACACTTTATTTCGATAGTCCACTTTAGACATTCATCTAACTATAAGTAACTTTGCCGCTACATGTCAACGAACTATCATTAGAGTATTAGTAGACTGTCAGCTTAATATCTAACACTTTATTTTGTTGGTCCCCCAACAGATATTCAACTGACTGTAAGTAACTTAGCAACTACAAGTAAGCTTATTCTCCCAACCTGAACCCTAACACCTAACCCTAACCTAACAGTCTACTACAGCCTACTAATACTCTAATGACACTTAGTTGACATGTAGTTGAAAAGTTACTTAAAGTTAGTAGAATGTCTACAGTGACTATCGAAATAAAGTGTAACCGAAATTTTTATTTTACCTAAGCAAATTTGATAAAATTAATTAAATAAAATACTTTTTTAAAAAAAAAATAATTCAGTTCAAAACCTCAACATTACAGTACTATAATATAATATAAACTATACATTTTCCAAAATACTACTATAAAATTAAATTTTCACATTATAAATTGGGTCTTTATTCACAAAAATAAAAAGCTGAGTTTTAAATTTTAGGATGGGGGTATACCTGGATGATCGTATTTTGGGGACCGTGACATCGGAAAACTCCTGACTTGATTGGCGTTAAAACTGACTGACGTGACGCAATTTTGACGTGCCATATTTGAATATATGCAAATGTGAATGACATTTGATTGCAATGGCAGATGAGAAGAATTTCTGTATCGACGTGAGGGTGAGTAAATTATGACTTTTCATTTTTGGGTGAACTGTCCCTTTAAAAGCAAAGTAGTTAACACTCATTTATTTAATATTTAAATTAGACTTCAGTACAGTATTTTTTTTATAATCTAATAGACTAAACTAAAGAAACTAAACTGAGCAAAGGTAAAAACTATGAAATCCTTTCAAAGAAATTCTGACAAGAAAATGATGAAAAAACCTTCATATGAACACTAAAGGATTGAAACAGGCAGAGCAAAAAACAAACAATATTTGCACTGTAAAACGACAATATATACACTCACCGGCCAGTTTATTAGGTACCCCATGCTAGTAACGGGTTGGACCCCCTTTTGCCTTCAGAACTGCCTCCATTCTTCGTGGCATAGATTCAACAAGGTGCTGGAAGCATTCCTCAGGGAGTTTGGTCCATATTGACATGATGGCATCACACAGTTGCCGCAGATTTGTCGGGTTGCACATCCATGATGCGAATCTCCCGTTCCACCACATCCCAAAGATGCTCTATTGGATTGAGATCTGGTGACTGTGGAGGCCATTTGAGTACAGCGAACTCATTGTCATGTTCAAGAAACCAGTCTGAGATGATTCCAGCTTTATGACATGGCGCATTATCCTGCTGAAAGTAGCCATTAGAAGTTGGGTACATTGTGGTCATAAAGGGATGGACATGGTCAGCAACAATACTCAGGTCGGCTGTGGCGTTGCAACGATGCTCAATTGGTACCAAGGGGCCCAAAGAGTGCCAAGAAAATATTCCCCACACCATGACACCACCACCACCAGCCTGAACCGTTGATACAAGGCAGGATGGATCCATGCTTTCATGTTGTAGACGCCAAATTCTGACCCTACCATCCGAATGTCGCAGCAGAAATCGAGACTCATCAGACCAGGCAACGTTTTTCCAATCTTCTATTGTCCAATTTCGATGAGCTTGTGCAAATTGTAGCCTCAGTTTCCTGTTCTTAGCTGAAAGGAGTGGCACCCGGTGTGGTCTTCTGCTGCTGTAGCCCATCTGCCTCAAAGTTCGACGTACTGTGCGTTCAGAGATGCTTTTCTGCCCACCTTGGTTGTAACGGGTGGTTATTTGAGTCACTGTTGCCCTTCTATCAGCTCGAACCAGTCTGGCCATTCTCCTCTGACCTCTGGCATCAACAAGGCATTTCCGCCCACAGAACTGCCGCTCACTGGATGTTTTTTCTTTTTCGGACCATTCTCTGTAAACCCTAGAGATGGTTGTGTGTGAAAATCCCAGTAGATTAGCAGTTTCTGAAATACTCAGACCAGCCCTTCTGGCACCAACAATCATGCCACGTTCAAAGTCACTCAAATCACCTTTCTTTCCCATACTGATGCTCGGTTTGAACTGCAGGAGATTGTCTTGACCATGTCTACATGCCTAAATGCACTGAGTTGCCGCCATGTGATTGGCAGCTTAGAAATTAAGTGTTAACGAGCAGTTGGACATGTGTACCTAATAAAGTGGCCGGTGAGTGTATATATAATTATTATAATCATTTTTTCATTCAACAACTGACAACTAGAATATATTGCTCAAATACATTTTATGGTCTTAATTAAAAATTCTCAAGCCAGACCTCAGCGTTGGATCAGGCCAGTTTTGGTACAACGACACGAAAAAACCAAATACCAGGACAGATTGACAGAATAATGTCTTGCAGAGACTAAAAAGAGAGGCTCGGGAGTCGAGGTGAAGATCAGACGCAAGCAACAACCCACAGAGGAGAGGTTTCAAACGGGTGACAGAGACGGGGAGGGTGGACCACCTGAAACCGGTTCATGTCACCCAGATAATAGACCCACCATGGACACCGGACTGGGAGAAAAAGAGTGTCGCTTCCAGGAGAATGAGTACAGGAAGGGGTTGGCAGTCAAATGTGGGACGGACATCAGATTGGAAGTTTCGTTGGGGTGGGAATCGGAAAAGGGCCTTGTTCAAGTCAATTAGGAAATGCACCATGCTGCAGCCACCTCAGGTATACAGACCACTGAGGTGGCCAGGGAAAGGACAAGAGATGGACCGAGAAGAGAAGAGAAGAGAGAGACAGCGAGAGAAAGAGAGAAAGACGTGACAGGCGAATGAGGATGCATTGGACAAGAGGAAGGGAGGACATGGCAGCCACACAGAGCAGAAGGAGGTGGTGGGAAGGGGTCACCCAGCGTGGACGGACTGCGGGACATACAGACGCACAGACAAAAGTGCTCTGGTACTTACTATCATCTGTGGAGGTGGAGCGGGGGGAGAGCGAGAATGTAATAACCAGAGAGAAGGGTCAGTGAAGCTACAAAGAGCCCCACATCAAATCAAAAGAAGCATTAACATTCAGTCTACAGGACCGGCTTCGGGCCTGATACAATGTTACGCTAAGTCCCAAGGTCTATGTTTGCCCGAGGGACTAAATCTGGCTTAGTCTGGAGGAATAATTGAGCTGAAAATGAAAAAAATCTCACTCTCAGCATGTTCCAAACCAGTATGTTCCTTCATCCTTGAAACACAAAAGGAGAAATTTTGACGAATGTTCAAGCTGTTCTTTTCCATTCAAGTCCAAGTTAAGCTACAAAATGGACATACAAGCCACATAAATAAATGTAAGCCAATACGACTTGTGTGCTACAAGTCTTCTGAAGCAATGTCCCAACTTGTCATTTGCAGTCGCTCTCAAACCTTATCAAAATTTCTGCATATTCAAAGTTGGCCACTTATACTGTACAATGTCTTTTTCTAACAGGAAAGTGCCTTCGTTGTAGAAAAAAAGAACAGTGTGAACATACTTCAAAACATCTCCTTTTGCTTCCATAGAGGAAAAAAAGTCGTACCAGTTTGGAATGAGTCAATTTTTGAGTGAATTATTACTTAAACTTTTTGGCCAATTAGCATAACAGCAATTGGCAACTGGTTAACTAGGCCAGTAGGGAGATGTTTCCCATTCTAATGCTCAATCTTTGAAAGAACTGATATGGGTCTCTTTTGTGTAAATAAACAAATACAAACAAAAATACAAAAAAGAATAACAGTTATATCAAGACAAATCAAAAGCAGTAAGTTGTCTCTGTTCCTGTAGAAATGCTCTCAAAAATTAACTAGGATTCAAAATAGAGTTAATAAAACTTTTTTTAGTCAAGATTAATATACACGAAATGTCCAACTGTATGACTACAGGACCAGAGAGCAGTCTCAAGAGGTGCTTGAATGATATGGTGCACTCCCAACGCTTTTAGAGTGGAAAGATGTGTCTTTCGTCCAAGGTGATTTGATTTGGGAAAGGGATATGTTTTGTTTGAGCAAGAGGAGATACATTTCCAGTCCTTCTGAGTCTTCGTGATCCATACAATGCTGTAACCAATCTTCGCATTTATATAAAATGGTTTCTACATGTAGTATGTCTCAGAAATCTGCTTTCAATTAAGTTCTAAACAACTCATTACCGTTTGGTCAGTCAAAGGCGGCAGAACAATCGTCTTCTCCATTGTGTTCATGACCAGCTTCCAAAGCTCCTTCAGTACTCGCTTCAAGACTGTCTTCTCGCAGATCTTAGCAAACAGCGTGAGGCTGACAGGAAAAAATGGTAAGATTGGAAGTGGAAGTGTGAAATTTTCAAGAAGACATCTAAAGCCTTGTTTCCACCGCAATTACCAGGAACTATTTGTCCCAGGAACTTTTTTTGCCCCAGACCGCTTGCTTACTGCGTTTACACCGTGGACTAAAGCACCGGTCCGGGAAGATTATGTAGTGACGTTGAACTGCGTGCGACTGCTGCTCCTCCCAGTTTGCAAGTTTGTTTTGAGTTTTGAGTGCGTTTTGAGTTTTGTATGGAAGAGATTCAAGCTGTACTGCTTTTGTGTGCGTTTGGTTTACTAACGAGGTAATTAACAAAACGGCAGAAAAGAGACGAGCACCGAAAGCGTATTCAGAAAGCTTGTAATGCTAGATATAAAAGTAGACGTTTGCTATCAGCAGACATTGAACGTGAGATGGATGGGACGAACGCGCGCCATTGGGCAGAAAGAATAAGTGGTAAGAACCAATCATCATGTTCAGCGCACAAGTCCAACCCCAAAAGTTCCCAAACTCGGAAAAAGTACTACCTCGCCAGCAGGGACTTTCTGGGGGGGGGGGGGGGAATTTTTAGACATTTAGACCCTAGTTCTTGCGGTGTAAACACACCAAGTACCACCCCAAATTTCCTAGTTAATGGGAAAGTTCCTGCGGTGGAAACGCGGCTTAGATCTAAAGCATCTTACTTGCTGTCAAGGAAGTCCATGATGGGCTGGAGGACGTTGTCTGCGTCCTGTGCAACGCTGCTGCAAGCACTTGCTGGCACGTTCCCTGTCCCCTTCACCTGGCTAAGTATGTCACCCATCTGCTTGACATTTTCTTCGATGTTTGGTTGGAAACTAGTGGGAGAACAAGGTGGGGAACAGATGTTACTCCAAAAATAGAGCAAAAAAGCAATTTCTTCCTGATCCCTAGGTACCTCACCTGGTGGCAAAGATCCTCGCAAGGTCGTCCAAAACATTGTTGAGCTTCACCTGGAGTTCTTTCAAAATGTCGCTAGCTTCAACGTTCAACTGAAAGGGACATTGAAGGGTTAGTCCACCCAAAAATCACCCTCAGGACATCCTAGGTGGATATGACTTTATTCTCTCAGCCAAACATTGTCAGACTTATATTAAAGATATTCTGGTTCTTCCAACCTTTATAATGGGAATGAATGGTAACTGAGATTTATAAGCCCCCAAAAAGCGCATCCATCCATCATAAAAGTAATCCATATGACTCCAGGGGGTTCATAAATTTCTTCTGAAGTGAAGCGATGTGTTTTTGTAAGAAAAATATCTGTATTTATAACTTTATAAACTATAATAACTAGCTTTCGGTAAAGGCCGTAAACGAGTCTAATTCCCCGCGGAAGAGTGACCTCTGACCCGACACATGACGTAGGATATAGAGAGTCGACGCCTCTAGCGGTTCAAACTAATAGCGCTCGGCAACAAACTCAAGCTCCTCCAACATTTAGACTTTTAATTAGTGATGGTGTTTTGAATTGCTCAATCCTCTGCATTTCCTCGTTTTTCATAATGCATCGGGTCAGTGGCCACTGTTACGCTAGAACTAGACTCGGATACTGCCATTACCGGAAGGCAGTGATTATATTTTATAAAGTTTTTCTTACAAAAACGCATCGCTTGGCTTCAGAAGGCCTTTATTAACCCCCTGGAGCCGTATGGATTCTTTTATGATGGGTGGATGCGCTTTTTTTGGGCTTCAAAATCTCAGTTACTATTCATTCCCATTATAAAACTAGAACTGATAGTGTTTGGCTTCAAGAAGAAAGTCATATACACCTAGGATGGCTTGAGGGTGAATAAATTATGGGATAATTTTTCATTTTTGGGTGCAATGGTCAAAACCACCAGAACTTGACCATGTTTCAGAAGATTGTAAGTCTCTGCGAATCCATGCTTTGCTAAATTAATGTCGTCAGATTTGTGGTTCACTTACATCTTTACCTCCCATGGCCTCAAACATCTTCTCAAGCTGTACCCTGAGCTGCTGGATGTTGTTGATGAGGATGCATGGCTGTGTGGAGCAAAAACGCTAAGTAAAATGCCTGAAATCAACAAGACTAACTCAAACCACTACAAAAAGAGTACAAAGACTCTTTATTGTAAACTGCATGGCATATTCTACCCATGTCAGATTTACAGACCTTGACAGCACCATCCTTTGCATTCTAGAATCAAAGAAAGAGAAACACAAACCGAATGGGTTCAATTCTGGATCGTGAATGAAACAACTATTTCAACAATATAATCCTGATTCTACAGGGCTTTTACCACTTTCTCCTTGGTGCAGTGGTTGGGGTAATCCCTGGAGATAATGTCCGCATAGGAGAGCAGAACGTTGCTAATGGTCTGTGGGATAAAGAGATCACGTTAAAACAAATCTACAGACAATGCAGAACTATTTCACAGATATTAATGTTGCTAAAGACTGGGGTCATTTAATTTTGCCAAGTACATATTGTGTTGATCCTGGAACAACATTCCAGTCCATAAACACAGTCCTAATCCTATCCCTACCCCTATACCTAAGTTATATAAGTTATCCCTAAAATCAGGGGGGAATGATAGGTGAATTACTAAATAGGTGATTTAAAAGTTGTGTAGTGTATTCAAGCCTTTAGTTAACTTATGTAACAATGTCCTTCATGTGATCTTAAACCAGGTACAAACTGTCTTTGTCAGTAACAATTATGTTACTGTTTGATGTAATAAAAAATGTATTTCGTTTAAGGGCAAAACTGGTTTTGGTTTGCAGTAGGTTACCAAAGTTTGTGACCAAAGTCTCAGCTAAGCACTTGACTTTTACTCACTGATGTTACGTCAGTTTGAAAGTAAATGGAATAATAATAAAAGTACTAAAATAAAAAGAGTGTCTGCTTAGGACCTTTGCAAATCTCTTCATGTAGTGTCCAACAATCTGTGGGTCTGGGCACTCCAGCTTCTTAATGATCTCGAAGCTCTGGTTAAGCTGCGAGAAGACATCCACTACCGAACAGGAGAAGAGAGCGTGCTCTGAAGTTTGCTGATACTGTAGGAAAGAAAGAGTTGGATGTGTGTTCAGAAAAAGTTCTAGAATAAAAGGCGTAAGAGACCGCACAAGCAATTTGCGACTAGACATCAGGTGCGAGCTCTTTCTTCTGGAAATAATTGGGTTGAGGTGAGACTGTGACAGGTTCCCAAAGGGGGCTCGGTGGAACTAATGAACTAAAGAGCGTGCTTATTGGTTCAGGAACAGGCTGAGGTTCTCCGAGGGCACTCATTCATCAAATTTTGACATGTCTGGCTGCAGGCTAGAGGTCTGTAGTAACTGTAACTTATTACAGCTGGTCAGCTAAATAAGAAAAGTTTACAGTAAATTATAAAATAAATAAAAAATTCTCTGAAATTCCTACTTTTTTCCATTACCAAACTGATTAATCGCATCTAACATAAAAGTTTATATATATATATATATATATATATATATATATATCAATGTGTATGTGTTTGTATATAAACAAATTTTTATCTTAGATGCATAAAATACATAACTAGTATTTTAGTCTAGTATAAAAAGATGCATACTCAAATACATAAAAATTTTTGTATGTATGTATGTATATATATATATATATATATATATAAATTATACTTTAATTATACTAAAAACAACGGTTAAATGGTGATGATGGTTATGATAATAATAATGTAAAAATTGGTATGTTAAAGATTTCAAAGACATTTGTAAAAATATATCTGTTATTCTGATATACTATATTTTAATACCGATATTTAAAATGAAATATTAATGCTACATTAAAGGTTTTACATATTTCTAAATCGCACAATAGTCTGACACCACATTGAAAATTTGGGATATCAATTATATTCATAACAACAACAACAACAACAACAATGATGAAAAACACTATAGTTATTTATATTTTGTGTGTTAAGCATAGATTTTTTCTTGATTTATAAACTATGATGTTTCTTGAAGCTGCATCGAATGGCCTTGAAGCTAGGAACTAGGGCTGTCAAGCGATTAATCGCGATAAAAGTTTGTGTTTACATAATATATGTGGGTGCACTGTGTATAATTATTTTGTATATATATATATATATATATATATATATATACTACACACATGCACGTATATTTAAGAAAAAAATATTATTTATATATAAAATATTTATATTTATATATAATATAAATTATATATAAATCTATATATATTTTTAAATATATACAAGCATGTGTGTGCATTTATATATATAAAATAATTATACACAGTGCACCCACATAAATTATGTAAACACAAACTTTTATTTTGGATGCGATTAATCGCGATTAATCGTTTGACAGCCCTACTAGGAACCAAAAGGCAAGAGAAATAAATCTCACCCCATCTTTTTTGTCACGCTCCAGGGCCCCATGCAAGAAGTCCCGAGACACCTCTTCATTCTCATCCAACCACTGGATGACAAATGGCTCAAACCACCTGCAGAGTAACATCACCACCTTTATTACCCATCATACCATGGTCACAGTGACATTTTGAGCGTGCCTGACATCATTTTTGTGTGTGAGATGCCACTCACGCAGGATATTCAGGCACTCGGCTCTTGAAGAAAGGCAGGTCTTTGCAGTATTCATTGTAAAGCCACTTTACTTTGAAGTGCAGGTTCATGTAATCGGCACTCTTGCACAGGCGGTTCTTTTCATGCTCTGAAAACCGTGAGGTGAAGACAAAAGCTCTTCATGAAACAGAAGATTTAACAGCACATAATACATCTATGCGGAGTGGAGGACCCCTACTGAATCAGCAGATGAGAAGAACTCCATCACATGACAACTTTTCACCAAGTGTGAAATTTAAGTGGCTATCAGTGAGAAACCCCACAATGCTTGAGTTTCTAACTAAAATAACTTTTTTTATTGCATCTCATCTGTTAGTCAAGTAATGATCATTCAAGGCCTGAGCTGAAACTTTTTAATTAAATATCATGAGGTTGTGGAGTCATATATATCTCAACAAAATGAACCATCAATCCATACAAAAACAAGATAATAATCCGGTTTAAGGACACTTAATATTTAGTAATATTATCAATTTGACTGCACTGATACAAAACTAGCTGGGAAATTGAGCTGGATGATGACACCATTGTCTTCTGTATAGTTGCTTTATGGCTGAAACGAATTAGTTTCAAATTAGATTCAGTTATTGAACTAAACTGAATCAACATTGAACTGACTCAAAGTAAATTAGAATTTGGCCCATATTTTATGAAGTGTGCATCATTGATTGTTATTTTCCTGTTTATGACTGTGAAGCTGCACTAAAACAATCTGTATTGTGTAAAGAGCCATGTAAATAAATTAAAGCTGAAGAAAAGTCCCTTGGCTTAGACTCACCTTCCATTGCGTACTTCATATCCTGGGCAAACAGGTTCCACATAACCTCTGCACTGATCTTTCCAACATTGAGCTCCTGGGGAAACCTGTGTGGACCAGAGCAAGCGATATTAAGATCCTAAACAGTAATATGAAGGAAATAACATGGTGCCGTACTCACTGGTTAAGGCAGGGGGTGTAGGAGTTCTTGTCCTCTTCAATAATTGAGACAATGAGAGTGATTAGCTTGGACCAGAAGTCCAAATTCTTGATACTTGGACCTTGTTCCTCTGGAGGAACCTCTCCTTTTTTGCTCTGCACAGAAAGAATTCATTTTGAAATCTAATGAAATCTCAAAGCACATTATGTCTTTTCATAATCTGCCAAACTCTGGAAGAAATTACCCTGCTAAGCACACAACAGGAATGTCTTATTTCAGCCAGCAAGCAAACAAGCAAAAATATGCCAGCTACTCCAGGGGAACAAGATATGGAACAATCCTGCAAAGCTTTGCAGCAAAATATAGCAAGTAGCCCAGGGTGAGATGTTTAATTCAACAGGAAGAGTGTTTGATATTTATGAAGGGAGTCTGTAACAGCTTCAAAGCAGCATAAACAAAAGCTGCAAGATGAGTTGCACTGATAAAATGACTTGGATTCTCCCGAGGCAAAAAGCTTTGTGGCTTATCAAGGTTGTTGGGTCAGGGAGTGTCGACTCACCGGGTCTGTTTGGTATTCTCGACTATACAGTTCATGGCAGTTGTTGAAAATGTATTCGTAGGTAGAGTTGAGGCAAGCCTTCACACAGTCCTTCACTACCTGGCTGGCACGAGGAGGACTCTGAAGCTCTTGGACCTAGAGAAGAAGGGTTCATGGTCCATTCAGATGGATAATTCAGCTACTTTTAATATTGAAGGTAAACTTTAAAATCATTTAAAAGAAAGATCACACAAAAACTGAAAAGAGAGTGGTATGAAAATCATATAAAAATCAAACGAAAAAGAAAATTGTATGAAAATCTTAAAAGACATCGCATATGAAAAAAAATGTACAAAAATCAATTATATAAAACCTGAAAGTTGTGCTGTCAAATCGATTAATCGTGATTAATTGATTTGATTAATCGTGATTAATTGATTTGATTAATCGTGATTAATCGATTTAACAGCACTAAAACATAGAGAAAAGAAAATCATATACAAATTTTATATAAAAAAGAAAAAGAAAAATCTTAAAAACATCTTGAAAAGAAAAGAAAAGAAAAACAAACTAAATTAAAACAAACTAAAGAACACCTTACGGAACAAGAACACTGTATTAAAATTGTACGAGACGATAAATTTCAAAAAAACGTAGAAAAAGAGAAACATACAGAAAATAAAATCATACAACAATTCTAAACAGAAATAAAGTCATATGAAATTCATATAAAATAAAAAAACATGGCAAAGTAAAAAAAAATAATAATATGGAAATCATTAAAAACACCTTACAAAAAGAAGATTTTCAAGAATTGTACTGTATAGTGTAATATACACTCTCTTGAATCAAAAAAAATATATGAAAAAATCATACGGACATATGAAGAAAATCTTCAACAAATATTCAACAAATATTCAGCAAAAATAATAACAAATATTTTACACAAATTTTAGGATGATATGTTGACACAAAGCACCAAATAGAGCTTCAATATATGACCAAATGTAAACTGTCATCAGCACCAGGGATTCACAACTAACCTTCATCCTGAAAAATGTGATACTGGTCAGTAGGTCCACAGTAGACTTGAGGTCCTGTAGCCTCTCAGGACTGCTAGCTGGGAAATTATTCTAAGAGACACAAGAAGGGGTGTCATCAATACTATACTTTATACATTTTAGATACTACTAAAATGTGGTCGCTTCAGAGACTAATCATTCTCATTTGTCACTTGCTGAAAACGCCATACAAAATGATTCCTAATACAAAATCAAGAAAACATACAAAACCCCCAAAAACCACAATACCCTGTACATAGAGAGGTCAATCCTCAGAGAGTTGTGGAGCTGGTCCAGAAGCTTGACAAATCGCTCTTTCTACAAAAAACACACAAGAAACCACCACAAGTCATTGGCGCAAACACTTTAATGCGGACATTTTCGCTATGTGGTGACATGGTTGGCTCAAGGACTCACCCCAAAGTTGGAGGCAGCGAAACGGTCTGAGGCGGATACATTGTTGGTGGCCTGGGTTGTGTGAGCGTAGTAAGCATTGATGTTGGCCAGTAGGGTGCTCATGACCGCAGGCACTCCAGGACACATGTACTTTGATGACAAGCAGGCAAAGTGTCTAGAAACAAGAAGGTACAAAAAGTACATAAGTACCTAAGCAAACAAGTAAAACATCAATGCCAAAATTGCGGGGACAGCCATACGTCATGGCTTGATAAATGGACTCCACTCCGTAACGCATGGCAAACTCATCGACTATTTCTTGGGGCGTCTCTTCGAAGTAAACCTTCCAAGCATCATCACCCTTGGCATCTGGTATCTTCACCACCCCGTTGTTCTGGATGTCCGTTAAATAGTGGAAAAGGTTCTATGGAAAGATGGAAAGAGGGTGTTTATGCTAAGCACTAATCTGATACACTCTAGCAGGGACTATGTAGCTTGTTAAAGGGATAGTCCACTTTTTTTGGAAATAGGCTCATTTTACCACTCCCCCAGAGTTAAACAATTGGGTTTTACCATTATCGAATGTATTCAGACGATTTTTTGATATTTAGAAGAATATCAGTAACCAGACAGTTTCTGGTCTCATTGACTTCCATAGTATATTTTTTTCCTACTATGGAAGTCAACGAGACCAGAAACTGTCTGGTTACTGATATTCTTCTAAATATCAGATAATCGGCTGAATGGGTTCGAAAACAGTAAAACTCAACTGTTTAACTCTGGGGGAGTGGTAAAATGAGCCTATTTCCAAAAAAAGTGGAGTATCCCTTTAATAAATGACCGTGGGTGGAAAATGAGGTAGACAAACATGATCATGGCAGAATCAGACTGACCTCATGCAAGCAAGTGTACTGGACGTGGTACGGAGCTACGGTTTCCTCTCCTTTGATCTCCACACTGATGTGCATTCGAATGGCTCCTGACACAGCAGACTTGTCTGTACGCTTGTCTGAAAGAGAAAACAATGAAGTTAGAAACTTCTGAACAGCTGAAACTGTTTGATCTTTAGGTATTGCATTAGAGCTTGACCTGAGCGCAATGTAAATAGAACACAAATACAACGTTAAGTATATCATATCAAAATATTGCTTTGTTACTCACCCAGGTTGTACCAGACGTCCATTTCACCGCTCAGAGTTCGTACCTCGATGATGGTCTGACCGAGGAAGTCGTCAGACTCACGTTTGAACTTCTGCTTTACTCTGGACTTTATATCGTCATCCTCGTCCCACACACGCACTTTGATCCGATCGGAAGAGTTGTGACACTCACTGTTGAGATGTTTTTGTATCACTATGATCACTGATTCCTGATAAATCGATTTGACATAGCCTATATTAACCGAGATACCAAAATAATCCACTTACAAATTGAAGCTCTCATCCCATACAGGGTTGAGGTTGCCGTAGATAGTCTTGGTTCGTTTTTTGGTCTTGCCAACTTGCACCGTAACATAAGGGTCACTGGAGCCGGTCTTGTCCTTTGCCTGGAGGCCCTGGGCGCATAACACTGAGCAGAGAAACTGGGTTAATACAAAGATAACCAATATGACATATAACAAGCTTGTGCTGGTTGAAGTGGGTCATTACCGGTGATGCTGATCTTGGCCGACCACTTGGACGTCCCGTCCAGGACACTTTGCTTGATCTGCTTCATGTGTGTCACATGCGTGGCCTTGATGACTGCAAACACTTCCTGAATCAGCTCGAATATCTCAGGCTTGTTCCGTTCACGGATCTTCATGCGGTCTTTCAACACCATGATGATGTTCTGCGTGCGATCCTCAGCTCCATGCTTAGAGCTTTTCTCCGCCGCCCCTGCAGAAGACGGATAAGGTTTATGTAAATATATTTTATATTTACACTACCAGACAATAATTTTGGAACAATCATGATTTTTGAAAGAGGGCTCGTTTGCTAACCAAGGCTACGCTTACTAGATCAAAACTACAGAAAAAAACAATATTGAGAAATATTATTGTAATTTAGAGGTTTTTTTTACATATATACATGCATGTGTGTGTATTTATATATACAAAGCAATTATATGCAGCACACACACATATATTATGTAAACACAAACTTTTATTTTGGATGCGATTAATCGCGATTAATCGTTGCCCAGCACTAATTAAAATAGAAAACGGCTCTTTTAAAATGCAATAATATTTGACGAATAACTGTTTTTACTGTATTTTGATCAAATAAATGCAGCCTTGGTGAGCATAACATTATTAACATTTAGATGAATACAATATTTGAGAGAAATGAAAGAAACTCAATAAGTGATCTTACTCTGCAGACAGTCGGCGTTGAGTAAATCTTGACACTTCTCGTGGCACTTGACCCCACACTCGGTGCAGCGCATGCCCTGTCGAGCGATGCCCCACAGAAGCCCCTCGCACTCATAGCAGTAGGTGGGTGTGGTGGCTGTCCACACCTCAAAGTTATGTGGTGTGGTACAGGAAATGGGGTAGATCAAAGCCTGCAGGGTCTTCTTATAGACGTGACTCTTCTGCAAGATCATTGAACAAATCAACAGGTAAATGGAAAATGAACTGCAAAATGTGAACATCCAGGACGAAAACTGGCTCACATACCAATTCTTCATTGTTAAGTGTGCTGGAAGCCATTGCAGAAGTGATGCCTGCTTTTCGAGAGTTCTGGACAAGGGACTACAAGAGAAAAAAACATGTAGGGCTCAAAATCAAGTTAGTTTTTTTAATGAATATATTGGATTGAAATTCTGAAAGTCATAAATGATACAGAAAACTGTGTTTATGGCTGGAATTGAAGTATTTTACCCAGGAGTGCTGAAAAGGGACGTACTCACCATTGCCTGCAGGAGGTGAGGCATTGGGAAAAAAACATAATCAAAGACATTTTTTTTAGAAGTTTGATTAGATCTCATTTGATTACATGCATCACAAACTGCATTACCAAGGTTGATTAAGATATAAAAGACGACAATAGATGCTAAATTAGTTATACGTTTTATAAAACTACTGACTCAACACAACAATAATGTATTTATGTAAAGAAGTCTCGAAAAGAAAAGTGCTTGTACAACAATTATGCATGAGGAAGAGCAGAGAGAAATAAGAAAGAGCGGTGGGTACTTTGTCCTCTAGATGAATTGTTTTTGACACACATTTTAATTTTAATCAAGTCAGCACTTTGCCTTCTGACTTTTAGAGTCGCTAAGCTGTATTAAAACCGACAAACTGCGGAGCTGTTTCATACAGCATGGTAATTTCTCCCTCATCTTCCAGTTCGTGGCGTCAAAGAGAGTCTGGTGCCGTCGATGTTCTGACAGCCCTCCGGTGAAGGCTGCCAGGAGTGTTCTTGGCTGAATAAGTACGGCCAGACCTACACGACAGCTGTCAGCTACCGAACGATATTTTTTTTGGCTCTCGTTACTTTGTTTAATCAATACATAACTAACTCTCCTGTCAGTTTAATGAGAAGTTTTGCAGAAAGTGAAAGTCAAAAGTGTAGTTGATTAACATGCGCTAATGAAACACAACTCTTGAGCATTTTGTTAAAACTTAACTTCATTGCATACATTTTTAATGGCACTAGATGAATATATTTTGTTAGCTGTGACCAGATTGAATTATTAAAGAGATACTCCACTTTTTTTGGAAATAGGCTCATTTTACTACTCCCCCAGAGTTAAACAGTTGAGTTTTACTGTTTTCTAATCCATTCGGACGATTTTCTGATATTTAGAAGAATATCAGCAACCAGACAGTTTCTGGTCTCATTGACTTCCATAGTAGGAAAAAAAATATACTATGGAAGTCAATGAGACCAGAAACTGTCTGGTTACTGATATTCTTCTAAATATCAAAAAATCGTCTGAATACATTCGAAAACGGTAAAACCCAACTGTTTAACTCTGGGGGAGTGGTAAAATGAGCCTATTACCAAAAAAAAAGTGGAGTATCCCTTTAAGTCGCGTCATTTCCAAGGCAGAGCAAGTTTCGCTTTTGGTGAAAAAAGTTTTGTTTTCTCTCTCTTTGGAATAACATGCACTGAAGAACGTATGCACGATGTATCAATAAAGTAATGTTCAATTTAGATTTCATGTTGCCTCTGATGTTTAATGTTACTGCCACCCAACCTTTTTTCAAGTATAAGTGGAAAGGTTCAACAAGCACTCGAAGTAGGTTACAGGCAAGAAACAAGGTTAGCAGGGAATGAAGTCAGTCAAAATTAATGGGACTGTAAAGGAGACATATAGGCAGTCGTGAGGCTGACTGGACCGGTGGAGATTCATCAGGCTACAGGGTGAATTGTGCTGAGTAATGCTCTAATAATGTCTAACCCTGTAGTCTTGATTCAAACAGATGCGCCATAGAGACTTCTGTGAATTACGGCCCTTTGACAGACTGCTGCCCAAAATAATCACACTGACATACATAGATGGAGCTTTTGAAGAGTTAGGAAGGTGATGTTGGGTCCAGCGATACTTATGTTGAAACTTTGACGTACTAAAGCGGGGGTGTGTGACTCACCAGGTCTCGGACGAGAGGGATGGCCTTCCTCTTACGTAGGTCAGGCATGCTGTCTATGCTGTAGAGAGCACCTCCAGGCCTGCATATCAAACGGGTAAATGTATTTCATTAAAATTATTGACAATTTGAAGAATAGGGGTCTTTAAAAAATAGTGATCATCTTTTGAAAAAGAGTATTTCCCATAGAGATTCCGAATGCTTCGGGTACTTTCCAATATGTAAATGTTTATTTACATTATATATCATCTAGAGCATGGCGTTTGAAAAGCTCAGCTGCTCTGAAAAAGAGCTGCAGTCCTCTGGTGACACTCACCCTGCTTGCAAAAAGAGTGATGCAAGTCCTGGAGTCTCACCTCGAGCCTGCGGACAACAGAGAGTGACAGAGGGATCAGTGACAGAGCTCCATATATATCTCCTTTTAATTCATCCAGTAAACCATATTCATTTTCTTTTCAATATCCATGCAGACCTCACAATGTAATTTCAAAGATATAATTCGTATTACAGAAGAAAGACCATTGTCTGTTTTGATTGGACCCAGAAAGAGCCTGCAGTCGGCCGATCTCATTGACGTCAGCTGCAGGCCTCTCTCATGATTAGACCGGATTTGCCAGACATCTTTATCTCAATCATCATTATTCTATCATAACTCCATAAGTATCTCAGAGAAAGCTCGCCATAGCCATCGGCGATTTAAAAAATGCGTTTACTTCGAACCCTCACATTGCCACACCCACCTTTCAGACTGCTTGTCCAACTTCGGCAAAGCAGGGAAGAGTATGACAATCGCTATTGCAATGACAAAAAACTGAAAGAAAAAACACACAAAAACACAAACAAATGGGGTGGAACACAAAAAGGGTACAAAGTCTCAAAATGAAAACAGGTTTTATAAACACACGTAACAGTAAAACTGAAAAGTAAGTGACAAAAAAAGTAACATGAAATGGAGAAGACAGGCAAGAAAAAGGACAACAACAAAGGGCAGAACTAACCAAAGACTAGCGACCCAATGTTGCCCAAAAGAACAAACTGAATAGGCATAATCTGGCAAACGTTGATTTAAAAGGTTACTGAATTTCTATGTACTTGGAAGAAGCTGATCAAACAAATCACAACTTCAGACTTCACATACCTCCTGCAGCTGAAGGCGAACCCTATTGAACAGTCGTAGCCAGTTGGCTTTGGCCCTTACTGCAGGGTCCACAGGTGGCTCCAGCTTTGGTGTGCTGGAAAAAAATTGACAAATTATTAGATTTGACTTGTATCCAGCAAAATGTCATGAAAGACTACACCTTATCCAAGCTTTCAAGGAATCAGCTTACCTCTCAGGAGGAGCCTCCTTTTCTTGTTCTGGTTCAGGTGGGATCTCAGTGGCTGGGGTGAGCAAGGGCTCCTCTGTATGAGCCGCCAGCTTGCCTGCAGGCATTGGGACCGTCTCTGGCTCGAACTCTGAGACCCGAGGTGGGGTTGATGTACGAGGTACCTTGGCAAAGACATCAAGTGGCTGTTGTAGGGGTGGTGACTCTCGTTTAGGCTCCATGGTCTGAAACGGTGGTTGGGATTGCGGGGGCTGTTGCACAGAAGCCTGTTTCTCCAGGGGTGGGCGGCTGGTCACCTCAGGAGCCAATGTTGGGGCAGTGCTAGTTGGGGTAGGGGTGTAGGGTGGCTCCTGCTCTTCACTAAGAGTCCCATCCAATGGATAAAGGTCTTCATCCACTTCATACACCATTCCTTCCACTTCCTCCTCATAAGGGTACTCCCCTTCCTCCTGCTGGTAGATCTCACCTTCCTCTTCATCGTAGAGTGCACCTTCTTCTCCGCCATCTTTGTTGTACTCACCATCATCACTGTAGATGCCCTGCGGCTCATCCGGGTCCCAGACGGGCGAGTCTTTACCATAGCTAACGGAGGAATGGCAGGAATGGTAGGAGTCGTTCTCATCGTAGAACTCTCCAGAACCACGGAAGCTCTCACCATCCTCTGGGCCAAACTCTTCACTGAGTTGGGAGCTACCACGGCTCAGCTCACCCGAGGACGCATAGCGACTACTGCCGGTGGGGCTGCGGGAGTAAAGAACTGTAAGTTACATTAAGTCATGGAAGAAAGAAGGTGGGCGACTGCTTATATACAGGTTTAAGGGCCGTAAAAAAAGAGTTTGAGACAGGAACAACCAACCACAGAGGAAAATGACACTTGTCAGCTAATATTAGAACTCTCCCTGCTGAAAACAACAGCTTAAACCTGACAAAGATGGTTTTCTGCTCTTACTTGGTCTTCCAGAAGTAAGGTCGGTAGACCAGCTGAAACCAGCAAAGACAAGCAAACAAATTAAGGCTGGTTTAAGGTGTTTTCTTCAGCAGGGAAATATTTTTTTGCTGGATGGATGTATGAGTGCAGGTAAGGTTGTGAGAGAAAACAAGACTACAAGACTTGTCCACAGGGTCATTTGAGGGAGTCAAAGGAAAAAAACTCACATAAACTTATAGACTCAGAAAAAGCTATTTCACAATCTCACGACGGCAGTGGGAAGACTTGTCAGTGGACAAATTTGTCCAGGTGGACATAAAGAACAATACATAAAAGAAAAGAGACACCAAGCTCACAAAAAGGTGGTGCAGCATCTTCCTGTTAAGACAGGCTTTTATCCTCACTGATGAATAAGCCAATTGTTTATAGAGGGAATGAGAGAATGGAATGAGTAAGGAAAGACGCACTGCCACACACACATTATCAATTATGGGATGTGACGTTTAGAAATGCATGAAGAATCAGAAGTGAAAGTTACGAGGTGTGTAATAGGCTGTGAGCCAAAAAGCGTCTGGGCTTCAGACTGGAGGAAATACGAGAGCCATGGGACACACACACAATTACACATTCAAGGCTTCTGTCAAGCCTTTCTGCCAGTTAGTCATATATCCTAGTCACCTTTTCTAACTCCCTAGCACACAAACCCATAAATTCCCAAGACACTGCCTTATTTCACACAACACATTTTGTCTTTCAGTAAGTTTTGGTTCAGGAGAAAAAGAGAGGGTAAATCAGTGATATGTACGTTCCATCAGCATGGTCCCGCCTGCTGCCCACACACAGCATAGTGTGTCTAAAGGCTATGTAATTAGCGCACACCAGACTTTCGGAATTACAGCGTTGTTCTCTAACTCTGTCAAGCATAAAGCAGCCAAATAACAGACTTCACAAAATTGCACCAAATTCCGATTACACGGTACAAAAGACACAAGAAAAAGCTTGTGAAGAAGAGTATGGGTCAGTTACCTAATAACACGTGACAGGCCATTAACAGGTACACAGCAATCATGATAGAGGACAACGAATACAAAGAGGTATAGATAAAATATATCAATAGATCATGTATGTAAAAAGAAGGATTGTTGCGCATGCATGGCAAGCATAGCGAGGACCACAGGACCAGACAAGTCCAATTCCACGACATCATCACAGCGGGACGGTATCACAGGCTGGAGCAGGAAGAAGAGCAGGAGGAGGTGGAAGAGGGTGGAGGTGTAGGAGCTATGGAGACCCACCTATCAGAGAGTGAGTGCCTACTGTCTAAGGAGTACTGGCGGCTGGTCCGCCTGCTCGAGCCAGAAGCCGAATCGAGATCGCTGCGGCCGTTGGTGGCGGAGTCTAAACTATCATAGCGTCTGGTGGGAGGGAAGGGGATGGGGGAGGCAGGAAGAGGAGGAGCATGAGAAATGACTTTTTTTATTCATTTTTAATCTCACCTCATCAGGCCACATTGGAAGGAAAATGACCCAACTCAAGGCAATGTTTAACAAGCTGCTAAGAGACTCATATCAAAAGCATCACTTTAGGATCAGGATCTGTCTGTTAATAAGACTTTATAAAGGATTCAAGAGGCTTTGAAAGAGGCCCTGTCCCAACAGGCGCTCTTGATGATGATTTGCAGTCTCAAGGCCTTTTCTCCCAAAGCTGCCCATTTGTTGTTACAGTTTTCCGAAAGGCTGCTCTAAGTTTTCTGGGGCTGTTATGCAACCCTTTTGGTGAAGACTTCTTAGGGGACTATTACCCAACAGTCTGAGTGGTAACTTGATTTGGAGAAGGACCCCGAGACCTTAAGGTGCCATTTGGGACAGGGCCAGAATCTTGGAGCACAAAGTCTCCAGCATGCAATGAATGAATGTTGGGAATAGCACTTTTGTAAGACAAAATGTTCAGGAAATAAAAGCTCGTTTTGAAGTGAACTGGGCAAGAAACGAGCAATTGAGGGGAAATGTTGCATTCAAGTGGTACCAGTGTGGCTCCAAACACATGAAGTGTATACAATGACTACTCATTCAATCCTTGTATACAGTCATAAATGCATAGGGATAAGAACAGAGGAAAGTTGTACAGAGAAAGTGAATGCTATTACCAATGAGCATTAGCAATAATATTGCACCCAAGAATTGGGAAAAATGTACCTAATAGCTCTCTGGTTATCATAGTCGTAGTTGTTAGCGTCGTTGTAACGGGAGCCATGGTGCATGTTTCGGATGGGGTATTGGTGCATGGATGCGTTGGGCTGAGAAGTTGTGTAGAACGGTGGAGGGATGCTGTTGCTGGTCTCGCTGCGGTAATCGCTGTCTCGATCATCCACAGCACTGTCTGGATCATCATCTGAGGAGCAAGTGCAGATTTTAAATGTAAATTGTGTGGATTAACCCTAAAATGTGACATTTCAATAGGAATGTTCAAGGACTAAAATGATGTTGATCCACAAACCCAAAGTTTTCTGCATGTTTTTTTTTTTTCAAACAAAGCTTACTTACTTTGTTGGTCCCCCCATAGACTCCAGTTACCTATGAAAACAATAAGTCAAGCAAAACATTAGATGTTTGCCAAATAATCTGTGATGAAAATATATCTTTGTGGAACACATGTCTCAGTTTGACCATGAACAAGCAGCTTATTATAAATTTGAGTTGTGAAATTACTAGGTATGGCAGTGCACAGTGCATGAGAGTGACCT
Source organism: Cyprinella venusta (assembly GCA_038021265.1). Lineage (NCBI taxonomy): Eukaryota > Metazoa > Chordata > Actinopteri > Cypriniformes > Leuciscidae > Cyprinella > Cyprinella venusta. The sequence goes on along the minus strand of CM075887.1, from coordinate 9,303,335 downwards.
TGCCTGTGCACGCTAAGTGCTAATGGTTAATAGCTCTGATGTGAAGTAATAAAAAATGGCCTGTTCACAAGCCAAAGCCACTCCTCCCAATCCCACACAGGCTTCAGATATTGCTGAATACGGTCCAGAAAATCTGCACCATGATAATAAGCCATCTATCAAGTTCTCGGAGATAAGGTAAACTCACATTGGACCTGCTGATGGGGTGATTGGTCTTCTAATGAGGTTCTGTACACATTAACCTACCAAGGGGCCATGTAATTTATAGTGTGAGTGCGAGTTGCGCTTGAAAGCTCACAGCATTGAGTTGATGGCATTGGAAGTGGTCTCTCGTGCTCCTCCTGGTATGTGTACTGCAAAATGAGCAAACAGAAATTATTGGCAAGCCAGTTTGAACAGATAAAAGTCTTTGTTTAATTAGGTCAGTAGTTCAAAAAATTGCTGTTCGGGTCTCAGGCATTTCTCTGACAGACTCAAACTAATGCATGTTCTGCCCTTGGGCTCTGGGGAGGACTGTAAACACAACAAGCCTGGAGTTGAATAAGAAGACTCACATCTTGGTCCCTCATGGCATTGAGCTGCTCCAATTTCTTGGCCCAGTATCGAGCTTCCTCCTCCGGTATATCTGGAAGTATGAAAACCATAAGTTAGCATCAAAACTTAGGACAAGAAGTGACCAAAAACAATATTGTAGAAAGTAATAAACAGCAAGGATACCTAATGGGAGTTCGAACCGTGTATCCAAAAGCACTCGATGAAAGGTGGGATCTTTGGTGCCGCAGATCTCATTTTCAGCCATAATGACCTGGGAGTCTAAAGTCAACCATTGTCCTGGCCCTTCCTGCAATACAATAGAAAAAGAAACAGTGGTATATCTGCTATACGAGACAAAGGTGTCTGTATGTTTGATTGGATCAACTAGAGAGGTATCTGACTCTACCAGCTTGGGGTAATTTAGCTAAAGTTGAAGCAAGTTGAAGCCTTGCAACTTTAATCACTGCTATCACCTTAAACAAGCCACTTAATCCCAGATTGCTCTAGGGACACTGTCCTTGAAAGTGAACATTTTATGCCAACATCGCAGAAACAAATTCCACCGGTTCATCTAATACATTTTAACTGGTAAGAAATTCTAACAAATATTAACACAGAGTCATACAGGGAATGGTTTCTGCAACATGATTGCAATGAGAACCAATGCCAGGTATCAGCTTCAGATCTCTACATATAGCTCTACAGAGAGTGAGAAAAGCTGCAAGCTGTTGGGGGCCAGGCCGGCCATCTGGGCTGTACCTCGTTCGACTGTCGAATGCTGTGCAAAGGGATCCACAATGTGCCAACCATGGTGTCCCAGATCAGTCCTTTGTTCCATACCTCCACTGTCAGGCCCAGATCCAGCCTGTTAATCTCACTGGAAGATGGAGTGATGGGTAAATTTGAGAAAAAAGAGGTAATGACAGAGAAATTAATATATAGTATGACGATATTGATACTAAACTCTGTTAGGAAGGTTTCATATATCTTCAGTTAATAACAAACCCACATATAAAATAAAGTGCCCTAAGGCAGAAGTTGCTTAGTTACTTATATGAAATTCACAAAAAGCACATTTTTGAAATACTGTGGAGAAACTGCATGACTCAGTTATTTCATTTAGATTAGACATGCTGAAAAACCAGACCCCAGAGAATGGCAGAGGACAATATTAATGGAAAAAGAAACAGAAAATAGCGAGAAAAACCAAACAGGGTGCAGACAATAACGCCATCTGTGCCCTGGGCATCTCCAGTCACACTCCACAGGACTACACTCTCTAAAGCAGCATCAAATCCTAATAATAGCCACAACTTTTTCCTTTAAAATCAATCCCTCTCAAAGACCACAGGGGCTAATCTTGGAGACAATGGAGGCACCACGTTAGACATTGCATAGCGAAATAAAGAGTAACTGAAGCAGATCTGGCTTATAGATGACTCAAGAGGAGATTGGCAAGAATTTTGCAGGTATCATTAATTTAGAACAAATCCATAAAGCTAAGCAGGAGCACAAGAAATTGCTTTGTTTTGCTTAGTGAGCTCCACTATCTAAATGTATAATAATCTACTCATCCAGGACAATCACAACACATTTTATCTTAAGTTTATAAGACAAGACTTATTGCATTCAGTGGTAGGCAATGTCTGGACCCTTGAGGGTGAAACCATTAGGGGTACTACCTGACTGCCATTATCTAGGGGATGCTATTACATAAGAAAACAAAACAGAAACAGCCCCTACATCAAGGTTCTTATAAGCCTCAAAGCACACTCTACGCAAGTTAGTGACCACAAAGTACTAGGACAAGCACATTAAGGGGCATATTTCATACACCCGGCGCAATACAGCGCCAAGCGTTTTTGCAAGTTATCATTTCCATGTCCAGCGCAACAATCCAAGACCCATTTGTCTGAAAACGAGGTGTGTTCAGGGGCATTGTTGGCGTGTTGCTATTTTGAGGTAATTGAAATAGACTGTGCCATTGACCAAATGAAACCTGGTCAAAGGTCAATGACGCAGAATTTTTTCTATTATTTTAAAGCTACGCCGTGTGATTTTTACCCCCATCTAGCGGTGAAAAGGTATATGACCATCCAGTGAATATTAGTTTCTGTTCCTCTCAATTCCGATTTCGTTTTAACTCCTACGGTGGCCAATGTAGTCCAAGATTAACATGGCTTCCAGTTCGACCTCGTCCATGAGTGTTAACTCAAACGTAAACGCAAAAGGTGAAGCTTGAATTAACGGGTATGTCCCTCTTTGGCTAATGTACTTTCAAGATGGAGGGGCAACATGGCAACCGACATTAGAACCCCTTACCCGTATGTATTTTCAATGGCATATCATACACTCACGAGAATACTTTATCACTTGAACGAAGTAAATATACATTAATGAGCACATATATTTTTGAAAGAACTAAGTAATTTTAGCTAAGAATAAACTAAAAGAGTTACACAGTCTAGCTTTAAAGAACGAATTATTAATGGGTGCCAATAGGCGGGTCCAAAACGCGAGTACACTTATTACACACATAGGGAAGCGCAGTAGTACACAAACATACCAAATAAAAATAAAAGGATTACAATGTAAAAGATTAATTAAAACACACCCATTACTCATTAAGAGAATAGACTCTTTTAGACTATGCGCATAGATCGTTAAAATAGGGCTCTATGTATGTACAATGGGAACTTATGCGTTCAATGCATTGGCCAAACATTAGCATTAGCATGTTTGCTAACTTGCATTAAATTTCTTGTCCATCTTAATTTACTGAGAGAGAAAGTGGAACTCACAACATGAAGTCCTGTTCCCAACATGGCTGACTCCCTCGCACGGCTATAGTTGTGCTTTTCACGTTCTGAACCTTCAGTGACACGTAGGTGTTGAATTTTTCTACATGAAAATAACATTTTATTGCAAAAACACAACAGATAGGTTACATGTCTGTGGAAAGCTAGTTACAGTGAGACTTTAAGCATACCTTGTGGTCCATCGAGCTTGGCTTTCTTCACTGTAATAGAGAGAGAGACATGTACGTAAATAAGTGATAAATATAGGTATTAAAAATAATCACACTTTACATATCATCAGGCAGCGCATTTGAGATTCAATGTCAGCACATTTGCATTTGTGCAAGTGGAATTCCTCAAGGCCCTAGAATCCAGTTTGCAGCAATTTATTTTCTTTCAGCGAGAGAGTGGCAATTGCACAGCCTCAGTTTGAACAAAAAAAAAAAGTATTAACAAATTTTTTTGTGTGTGTGAAAACAGTACAATACTATAATGTTTAAACAGATGAGAAAAGAAAAAAATAGTTCCAAAACGTACCATTTTTGGACATGGTCCAATGGAACTGCAATGTTTTCTGGCATCAATACTAGATTTGTGGATATGTTGCATAGTGGTACCATGGTAAATAAATATGATAATAATTCAATTTCCACAATATAGGGTGAATTTATATTTACCTGATATCAAAGAACCACTATCACTGCATGGTACTACCACAGTAATTTATTGTAAGTGTTGTTAAAAAGAAATAAACCTGAAAACCTTCTAAAATTCTCCAATAAACAAGTTTCTTACAGATTATATTATTTCTTCTTACATAAAATTTGAGTGGTTATGAAACTGCAGTGAGGGCTAGGGAGGCAGTCACTGTCAATTATGCTTAGGGGAAATCTGAAAAAGAAAAAAAAAAAAAAAAACCTGTTCTCCAACTGAGCTCCTTTTCAAAGCCGAGTGACGTCAACGGCCCCATTCATAATTCACATCCCCCTATTCAGTGTGAAGCATCCTCGGGTTAAGGGGACCTTAAAATAATTCAGAGCCTTCCACTGTAATCCTTCACAGTCAGCGCTCCTCTCTAAATCCAGTGCAGAATTTCTCCCTTCCTCAAAAACTACAGGTTGACACTTTTAACCGCTGAGACGGTTACAACTCTAATTAATCTAAAAATAGAAGGGTTTTTACAAGTACTCTAGGTATGAGCGCAGTTGACGTCATGTAAAACCCATAATCAGCATAGTATATAAGTATGCAGCCCAATTTTTCTAACCACACACTCACTCTGTGTGCTCAGCTCGCACATGCACCTTGTATTTTGCTCTTATTAGTTCATCCACAAGGGGGCAACAAGACGAAACAACAACAAACAACTACTTTAGACAGTAACATTAGATGCCTGCATTGACGAGCATTGAGCTGGGGAAAGAGGACGGTTTCGCGCGGCAACTGCTACAGAAAATGCTGAGCAAGTATCGTAGAAGTATTTGAAGGATGAGCAGCGAGTTCATTGGCTACCGTACTGATACAGCTGGAACACAGCTGTGCCCTACAGATAATGAAGTGATTGCAATTTTTAGCATTATAATCCTCCGACTGCACACACTAGAAGATTCGTCAAGACCGCGAGACCACACACCTGTCGACTACAACATTATCGCGGTTAGTAAAGCTTGCTCGCTCTCGTTGGCTATTGCGATTTGATCAAACGATTTGAGATCGTGCGACTCCGATGCGATTGGAGGCAGTAAAATAATCGTAATGACACCAGACAATTGAGGATTTGGACAAAACGTTGGTTGCGAGAAGGATCAAATCGGGCCACCCCCGCTCGAGCAACCGCTGCACCTCTGCTTAAAGTTCCCGCTCACGATTCACCGCTGCCTCCGCCCCATCTCTGCCAGGGTTTCCTCTCTCATGCTCCCACGCACCATTTCTTGCCATGTGGCTGGCATGCATGTTGTGTGCTGCCTCTTTATCTCTTCCTCTCGCGCTCCATTAATCTCTCCGTGTAGCCGAGCATGGGCAGAGCGAGCTATATCCTGACACTAAAAATAACAACTTAAGGGTAAATTTGAGAGAAGGGGTTTTTTTTTTTTTGAGACGAGGGCTTTTTTGTGCTAAAAGCTTGGCATTGTGTTTTATTTTTTTTATATAAGGCCTATAAATATTATATTTTGTTTGATTTTCAGTTTTAGTCATTTTGGTACTTAATTTTTATTTTAGGCAATTGACAAAGGCAACATTTCGGAGTTTAATTTATGTATTTTATTTATACTTGGTTACCAACATAACCTTGGTACTCTCAAGAAGAGCGAACGAGTACTGCGTATCTTGCTGTGCCTGCAACACGCTCTGGTTTGCTTCGGCGATGAAAAAACGGTGATATTAGCCCATCGAGCTATATTTATAGGGCTAGGCCACGCCCACTTCGACGGGAAAGCGACGCAGTGGGCGCTAATTGGACCATGACCAAAGGGCCTCTCTAGATAGGCTGATGCACTTGCCGCAGGACAGCCAATAGGCATGCGAGTCGCCTTGCCTTTGTCTGCATGCGGCCGCAACGCGTTTTACATTCATTCAAAATTAAGGATCATTTTTGGCTTCAATATCTAGTGGAAAAAAGGTTTCCCCTAGCTTAAGATATTACGCAGTACTCGTTCCCTCTTCTAGAGAAAACCGAGGTTACGTTAGTAACCGAGTACGTTTTTAGGGGATCTATTTGAACGGGATAATTTGGATAACGTTGTCGTCTGTATGCGAAAGACAAATAAAAAACTTTTCCGTTTTTTGTACATTATTGTAGTGTAAACATACTAGAGCCCGACCGATAAAGGATTTTGAAGGCCGATACCGATACAAATATTTGTTGGTTTTAAAATCCGATATCCCGATATATCGGCCGATATTTAAAAAAAAAAAAAATTCAGAAACGCGCAACAAAACATTAACAGATTTCCCTAACATTAGTTATTTGTAGTTATTTATCAGTTTTAACCAAAATAATATGATAATGCATTTTAAAAAGAAACTTGTTTCTTTTATTGTCACAACAGAACGGACTGATGATAGTGGCATTAGCTAGCTTTGTGGTTAGCTATGGATGAGCCATAATTTAGCAATGGATAACGTCATACTGCAAATTGTAAAACATACGTTGTAAAGCATACATTTTCAATATAACAGGCCAAGGAGAGATGATCCGTCTCATTGCTATAACTGTCACACGCTTTTAAAGAAATATTTCAGTCACGTTGTCAAAAGTTAAAAGGACAGTCAGTCAACTACACTGTAACAACTTAACGTAACTATTACGTTCTTTTAATTGTTATTCAAGCAATGTATGTGTCGTGACCAACTCAACGAGTGCCCTCTGGTGGACAAACTATACAACTCCAACACTCATGACATGGTTCAAGCATGTTTCGTCCATTTTTATTTTATTTTTGAAATATTCATTTATCGGCCATTATAACTGCCGATACCGATAGTTTGGAAAATGCCTAATATCGGCCGATAATAACGGCCTGCCGATATATCGGTCTGGCTCTAAAACATACCCTCAGACCACTAGATTCAATGTAATTTTTTTTATGTTGTAGCAAAGAAATATTGTATTAGGTGAAGGTCTATGGTTTTGCCGTTGTATTTGAATATTTTCCAATTGGCTATCACCACAGTGAAACAGTGCTAAATTATACATGGTAACTGTTGTTAGTGTTAACTACAATTTATCTAGGAAGTTAAATAGGCAGTTCTAATAAATTATTAATATGAAACGATCTGTGGTCCCCGCCCTTTAAAGGCAGAGTTCACTAAGAAATGAAAATCTCATCATTTACTCACTCTTGAGTCCTTTCACAAACCAAAAATCTTTCTTTCCTTGAGGAACACATATGAAGATGTTTAGTAGAAAACACAGGCTGCTCTTTCCCATACAGTGAAAGTTAATGGTTTGTATGGAAAAGTCAATGGAGTAAATTGTAAAAAAAGAAAATACAGTATTTTTAATCTACTCATTCCATACTGTCATGATTTCCAGATTTTAAACAACAGTCTAGAGTATTTTTATTTGATACAAACCAGGCATTTTAAACCCAGCTTAAAAATGGCACATTTAAATTCCCTGAAAAGTGGCGAAAAGATGGTTATGCAAGAGAAATTCAAGACTTAACTTCAAAACACATCCAGGGGGAATTAGGCAAGCCTTACAGTACATCTGCTCAGGTTGCTGCGGCAGGCGCCAAGCATGATGCCTGTCTGTGTGACACACACCCACACACCCACTGTCACTTTCGGACGCTGGTTGTGAATCTGCTGCCTGTTTAATTACAGAGTGGTGGCAGACGTGCCATGGATCAGAATGTCTGTGTGGGATGTGTTCAAAGAAACATGGCTTACAGTATCGTTCAGAATTCTGAGTCTCTTACAACAGACCAATCTGATTTGCATGTCATCTTGCGTTAAATGGCAATCAAGAACTGAGTAAGGCACGCGAACATGGGCAAGTGGCCCATTGGACACGGCAGACCAAAAATGCTAACAGTAAGAGCATGTGAAAGACATTTGGCCAAAATATTTGCACTGCACCTCTCTATTCATACTCTTAGACAAAACCCAGGGACCTCTAATATTAAAAGATCTCAAATCTAGGTTGTATAACACTGGTCAGCGTAATATTAACATGAGCTAAGAATAAACTAGAACTGGGTCTGCACATTTCAAATACTGCAAATTTTAGAGTGGCCTTTTGCAAGGCACACCTGTGCAATAATCACGCTGTCTAATCAGCATCTTCAGATGCCACACCTGTGAGGTGGATGGATTATCTCGGCAAAGGAGAAGTGCTCACTAACACAAGGCCATAGAGAAATAGGCATTTTGTGTACATAGCAAAAGTCTTAGATCTTCGGCTCAGGAAAAAAAGGGGGCATTATATTATTAAGAACACCTGTTCAATTTCTCATTAATGCAATTATCTAATCAACCAATCACAGGGCAGTAGGTTCAATGCATTTAGGGGTGTGGTCCTGGTCAAGACAATCTCCTAAACACCAAACTGAATGTCAGAATGGGAAAGAAAGGTGATTTAAGCAATTTTAAGCATGACATGACGGTGCCAGACAGGTCTGAGTATTTCACAATCTACTCAGTAAATGGAATTTTCACCCCCAACATTTCCAGGGTTTACAAAGCCAAAGCATTTGTGAAGCCACAACAGATGGTACAACAATTCAGATGGTAAAGTCAGAATTTGGCATAAACAGAATGAGAACATGGATCCATCATGCCTTGTTACCACTTTGCAGGCTGGTGGTGGTGGTGTAATGGTGTGGGGGATGTTTTCTTGGCACACTTTAGGCCCCTTAGTACCAATTGGGCATCGTTTAAATGCCACAGCCAACCTGGGCATTGTTTCTGACCATGTCCATCCCTTTATGGCCACCATGTACCCATCCTCTGATGGCTACTTCCAGCAGGGGAATGCACCATGTCAGCATGACAATGAGGTCACTGTACTAAAATGGCCCCCACAGTCACTAGATCTCAACCCAATTGAGCATCTTTGGCCCTGCAAATCTCCATCAACTGCAAGATGCTATTATATCAATATGAGCCAACATTTCTAAAGAATGCTTTCAGCACCTTGTTGAATCAATGCCACATAGAATTAAGGCAGTTTTGAAGGCGAAATGGATCAAACACAGTATTAGTATGGTGTTCCTAATAATCCTTTAGCACATTATATAAACAAAAATGTTTATGTTATGATTAATCGCAACAAATCGATATGACAGCACTAATACAAGATTAATGCCATTTAAAAAGAAATGAAATTAAATATTTTAAAATAATTCTGTACACCGATAGTGATTATTTTAATGCTTTTGCTAAAAAAAAAAATCATTTATAAAATTGTATTATATTATTATTACAGGCCAGGCCAAAAAAAAAGGAATATTTAATTTTACACAATAAGCGGTCCCTGGTCTGTCCCTCTATCCACAAACTGGTGTCTGATGTAGGCTATATATCTGTCCATTTATCGAATTAGACCATATAATTATTTAAAATGTTTTGATTTTTATAGCAATTTATTTGCAAGCATACTTATGTAAAATAATACAATTACAAAAAAAATAAATTAATAAAATACACCTGTAATGCTGTCATCTGCCATAAACTCTTTAAACTGCAAAGCCATTTTACGCCCGTACAGTAAACACGGTTAAAAATAGATGTATCATACATCAAAGTAGATCCCATCTGAGCAGGGGGGGGAAAGCTTTTGGAATATCAAGGGAACACCCCCCTGAATACTGGCTGCATTTATAAAACGGGCGGATTCAATATACTGATATCCCTGTGCATTTCTAGAAACAAACCGCACATTTTATACAATAAATAAATACTTGAAGCCTAAATAAAGCGATAGAGGAGTACGTCATTAAGCTAAAATACTAAAATGAGGCATATTGCACACTCCTTCTACCTGATATTTTACACACTCTGTAACCCTACAGTACAGCTTCTACTGCATACAAACCAATAATAATATTAAACTCCACTGAAGGAGAATATTTAACCGGTCACTGATCCTTGATCAGAGTATTAATTCTCGAAAGCACGTCGCGCCTAAAAACTATGCATTTAATTAAATTCAGTATTAGGTGATTTGTTTAACACAGTGTTTTTCAAATACAATATCATTTTTTAACCCTTAATATGTCTAAAGATATACAACCAATGTATATAACGCATAACCAACAGCTGGTATTAATTCATCCATTAATGAAACAATGCACTTACCTCCAACACACAGCAGTGACATTTCTTTTTTTATTATTATCCGCGCCTTTTGAGTTAGCTTGGATATTAAAACTGTTCTTAAAACGATTTAATATATTTTTTTTAAAATGTTGAGAAACCTCCCCTTTTTGTTATCAAACTCTACCCCACAATATATAAAAATAACAACTGCTACTACTCCGAATCCTTCAGATAATTCAATCCGAGGGCGTTTTTCTACCACCCTCTCGATGTAGACCGCTGTTATCCGGGCTGTGAGTGAATGTTAGCGCTGTTTTTTCAGCCGCTCGTAACGCGCCGCACAGCCATCTTGTTCAGTTCAGCACCGCCGCCGCGAGGATAGCTACTACCGTGACGTCACGGCCCGAGCTGTGCACGAGAGCAGTGACAGCAATCCAGCAGCGCACGCGGACGCCTCTCCTTTCTAGACAGCCGAAGCGAGTATGGAAAAAGTGCCTTTTTAATGGTCAGATTCCTGAAACACTGTTTTAATAGAAATAAGTCAGACAAAACGGCTTTGGGGTCCAACAAGCTATTAATAGGTCAAAAACTGACTTAAAGGGATCGTTCACCCAAAAATATATAATTGTAAATATATATATATATATATATATATATATATATATATATATATATATATATATATTTGTCATCGTTTACTCACCGCCATGTTGTTTCAAACTGAGACTGACTGGCTTTATTCTGACTTAAACAGACTGACTTTATTCTATGAAACACAAATGAAAGGTGAATGACGGTCCCAGTCTCAAATTAACTTTTTTTTTTTTTTGCCAAAATATTTTTATTAAGATTTTCTTTGTGTAAATACAATCACAATCTTGTTAATACTGATTTGACCATGTAAACATAATGATTGCATTACCTAAAATTAAACCCATTAAAAGACAAGAATTAAGCAGGAGAAATACAGTGAACAAAGCTTCTCTCTTCAGCATAAGTCATTAAGCATAAAAGAAAAAACTTCTCAATTTGTATAAAATAAAATAAAATAGAAATAAAATAGAAATATCTCAAAGTATACATTCTTCCCCTTTTATTTAAAATGAAATTTAACTATAAGCTTATATCGTGGAACTACTGGTCCTCATCTCAAAAGTCCAAGGAGTCATCTATCAAATCTAAATCTTTAATAAAGTCTATGAAAGGTCCCCAAATCCTATCGAATAAATATTGTTTAGATTTCCTAATGTATGTTATTCTCTCAAGAGGTAGACTGGACATCATCTGCTTTACCCACTGGGTGGCACTGGGTCTGATCACATTCTTCCAGGACAAGGCTATACATTTCTTTGCAGACAATAAACTTATATTTATAAATGTACATTCAGTTTTGCTATAGTTATGTTTGTCTGGGTATAAAGCAATCAAAAACAATTTTGGGTCCAATGCTATCTGTTTAGAGGTAATTTTTTCAATTAAATTTTTTACCTCCTCCCAGAATATCTTTATTTGCTTACATTCCCACATGCAATGTATTAGAGTCCCTCTAGAACCACACTTTATGCATACATCCGGTATATTATTATTATATTTATTTAATTGTACAGGTGTAATATATACTCGCATGAGCCATTTATATTGTAGTATTCTAAGACGGCTGTTTATAGACATGGTATGGGCTTTAACACAAGCCCTTTCCCACTCCTGCTTTCCCAACGATAATGACAGATCCCTATTCCATGACATAAGCTTGTCGATCGAATTCTCTGCTACACTGGAGATCAATAAGTTGTAAAAATCAGAAATAATGCCGTTTCTCAGTTTATTTTTAACCATCAACTTTTCCAGCGATGTAAGGGGAGGTTTACTTAGATTACTTTGATTCGCTTTCACAAAGCTTCTTAACTGAAGGTATTTAAAATAGTGTTTTTTATCAAGCTTAAATTTGGATTGTAATTCTTCAAAGGACATAAATATATCAGACTCTGATAGATAAAGATCATTTATTGTTTTAAGTCCTACAGATGCCCATCTTTTGAAAGTTGCATCTGCCCTTCCTGGTCCAAAATGCTGGTTACCCCATATTGGGCTAAATTGTGACAAAGTCTTTGATTCTTTGAAGGATTTACTTACATCCTGCCAGACTTTAATCATATTTTTTAGTATTGGATTTCTAGCTTGTTTCCGTAGGTTTTTTGCCCTGTCAGAATACATGAACGATGGGAGAGATAATTTTAAATCGTGAGACTCCATTTCGACCCAATGTGGATTGTTTTTGTTTGAGAAGTAAAAGGTGATGGTCCTTAGCTGTGTAGCCCAATAGTAGAATTTAAAGTTGGGACACCTTAACCCTCCACCATCGAATGGTAAATAGAGTAAGGAGAGACGAATCTTAGGCCTCCCATTATTCCATATAAAGCCCAAAGTAATTTTTTTCAACCATATGAAAAGCTCAGGAGGAGGCGGCAGCGGCACGTTTTGAAAAAGGTAAAGTAACTTTGGTAGTACGTTCATTTTTAGAATATTGACTCTTCCCATTATGGATATAGGCATGTTTGTCCATCTGTTAATTGACTCATTTATTGTTTTCATTAAATTCTCATAGTTAGTTTTAACCACCTGGTTCAGTACTGGAAAAATCTGGACACCTAAATAAGTAAAGTTTTCCACAACTTTAAATCGAGTAATCTCACAAATAGGATTGCTCCTTTCCGTTGCATTTAATAAAAGAATGGATGATTTAGTATTATTTACTTTATAACCTGAAATTTTCCCAAACTCCTGAATCACTTTTATCACCCCCGGGATTGACGTCTTGAGGTTTGTCAAAAATAAGATGACATCATCCGCAAACAAAGATATTCTGTGCTCCGTGGGTCCCACCATAATTCCCGAAATCTGTGAATGGTGGCGAATGGCTATTGCAAAAGGCTCTATCGCCATCGTAAACAGCAAGGCAGAGAGCGGACATCCTTGCCTGCACCCCTTTTTAATTTTAATTGGCTCTGAAAATAACTTGTTTGACATGATTTCCGCCGTCGGGTTATTATAAAGTATTTTAACCCATTTAATAAAGTTAGACCCACATCCAAATCTTTCCATAACATGAAAAAGATAGGGCCATTCGACTCTATCGAAGGCTTTTTCTGCGTCCAACGATAGGAGCGCAGTATCTTGGGAATTTTCCTTAGACCAAATAACATTCAAAACTCTTCTTACATTGTGATAACCTTGTCTTCCAATTATAAACCCATTTTGATCCTTATTTATTATGTCCGGTAGGATTTTTTGAAGCCGTATTGCTAAAAGTTTGCAAATGATCTTGAGGTCAGAGTTTAGTAGGCTAATAGGTCTTAAGTTTTCACATTTATCTGGGGGTTTACCAGGCTTTGGTAGCAAAGTAATTAGGGCATGATTCATGGAAGATGAAAGTTCTCCTTTTTCGAATGCCTCTTTAAACATATCTAATAGAGGTGTTAGCAATTTGTCTTTAAATTTTTTATAGAGATCTATGGGAATACCATCAGGTCCTGCTTGCTTACCAGAATTCATTGCATCAATTGCTTGTGATATTTCCACTTTATTTATTTCCATATTTAAATTAACCTTCGAATCATTTGAAATAACTGATATGTTTAGCGTTTTAAAAAAGAAATTTAAGTCATTGCCATCATGGGTTTTTTGGGAATCGTATAACTTCTGATAGTAGTCTTTAAGTGCATTATTAATATCTCTAGGATCTGTGAGTGTTTTTTCCTGTGTTTTAATAGATGTAATTGGTGTTGTTGACTCAAGTTGCTTAATTTGCCAGGCTAATAATTTTCCTGCTTTATCTCCTTGTTCATAAAATGACTGTTTTAATCTTAAAAGACTGGACGCAGCCCTAAAACTAGATTGTTTATCATATTCAGCTCTTAGTAACATCAATTCTTTTTTTAAATCTGCGTCATTTGTTAGATAAACCCTTTCCTGAATGGTCCTAATTTTAGTTTCTAATTCCAACCTATCCTTTCTAGCTTTCTTAGATTTGTTGCCCGTGTAGCTAATAATATGCCCTCTAAGAAACGCTTTAAAAGCATCCCATCTCACGCACGCTGATGTTTGATTTGTATTTATTTGAAAAAATTCTTCAATCTGTTGTCCAATATACTTAACAAACTCTTCCTCCTGCAGCCATTTATGCTGAAAACGCCATCTGGGTGGGTCACATTTAAATTTATCATCTCTATATATAAGACAACAGGGTGCATGATCTGAGACTACTATGCTGTCGTATAAACAATCTTGAATTTTGGATAACAATTCTGATGAAATTAAAAAATAGTCTATTCTCGAGTATGTTTGAAATGTTGCTGAATAGCATGAGTAGACTTTAGTTTGTTGATGCAATTCCCTAAAGATGTCCAGCAATCTGAAGTCTTTCATAAAGCCTTGTAAAATCATCCTACAGTTATTATGTGATTGGTCTATTCCTGTGGCTCTATCTATGTCTGGGTAAAGGGTACAATTAAAATCCCCTGCAATCACATAGCTCCCTGTTAATGTTGAGAGTAAGAGGAACAAATCTTGATAAAACCCTGGGTCATCTAAATTAGGACCATATACATTGACCAAATTTAAATTCTCTAGGAGTAAAGATCCCTGAACAATTAAATATCTGCCTTTCTTATCTTTAATAACATTTTTTACATGGAATGGAACAGAATCATGAATCAGAGTCATAACTCCTCTTGCTCTAGATGTAAATGCTGCTGTAAATACACTACCCCGCCACCTCCTCCTAATCCTTCTCTCATCTTCCTCCACAAGGTGTGTCTCCTGTAGAAATATTATCTTAGAGTCCATATCTTTTAATTTAGTCATAACTTGTTTGACCTTCTTAAAACGTTGTAGGCCTCTGCAGTTCCACGAAACAAACCTCAAGCTCAGTGTTTGCGACATTTGAGATATATTAAAACTGTAAAATCAGGAAATAAGTATTTACCTTATAAGATAGGATTTTTATATGGAGAAGCATAACCACCCCGGATATTAGAACATATATCCAACACCATGAACACGAACTACCTCCCATTACCTTCCCATATGGATATCCCTCCCCTGACAGTTCGTCTCCCGTTATCGCCTGTGACCACTCCACACACAGTGAGGAGCAGTTTAACCACTCTACTCTAACCAAACCAGAACATTTACTACCGCTGCTATTCGTTATTAATAACAGTAAATTAACCACCTTCTTTTCACTACACTTTTACACATTTTGTGCCCTTTTTATAACGTAGAATAAGTGCGCCTCTCTATCACCATGCCCTTATGAGAAAAAATAATAATAATAAAGTAAATAAATAATAATAAAAATAAAATTATTGCCCCAATAAGACTAAACACTTCAAAGCTTTAAACTTTTCAAGTTATTTCAATATCAAAAATCTAAACAAATATATATGTTTACCACATGGCATTCCTGGGAGTTACTCACTGATAGAAACATAAGGAAGAAGTGAGATTTAGTCCAAAGCTGGCAATGATTCATCCTCTTCTACCGTCTTCTGAATCTTCTTCACAAACTCTCGTGCCGTTGCTGCTGTTGTAAAGGAATGAGTCCGACCCTTATAAGTCACCAGTAGTTTGGCCGGATGAGCCACTCCGTGTCGCAGTCCCAGTTTGCGTAACTCCACTCGAACCGAATCAAACTGCTTCCGTAGTTGGTGCAATCCAGCTGCTGTGTCTGGGTACAACCGTACCTGTTGATTTTGAAAGCGCATGTCATTTTTTGCTCGTGCTGCCGCAAAAATCACCTGTTTATCCTTGTAGTTAAGGAATCTCATTATGAGAGTGCGAGGTGGTGTGTTGCTGTCCTTCTTAGGTCCAATTCGGTGCGCTCTTTCTATGACAACTGCCTCTGTGCCGAGCATCTCCGGTAACCATCTCTCTAAAAACACACATGGGTCCTGTCCTTCAGCTCCCTCCGGCAGATTGACCAGTCTCAGGTTGTTTCGTCTAGATCTTGCCTCTAGGTCCATAACTTTGTCCTCTAGCACTTTCTCATTGGACTCCAGTGTGTTCACTTTAGCACGTAGGATTTCTATCACATCTTCTGCTTCAGAAATGCGGGATTCCGTTTGTGATACTCGCCGGATGCAGTCATTTATCTCTTTCCTCAGACCGTCAATGGATTCCACCACTTTATCGAGTCTAGAGGAAAAATCCACTTTCATGGAGTTGACAGTGGACAGTATTTCGTCCAACTTACTGTTCTGGGATTTCTGTTTGTCTTCTCCGTCGGACGCCGCCATTAGAGCAGAGCTAGTATTAGTGCTAACGTTACTCGAGCTAGTATTAGCATTAGCATTTTGCACTTCACCACGAAGATGGAAATCCGTCAACTTGGGTTGTTTTGTTTTTTCGCTTGCTTCTTGGCCAGCTTTTGCTGCTTTAGGCATTATTCTGTCCACACGAGTGCGTTAGCGCGACGCTGTGTTGTAAAAGTGAGAATTTTGAAGAAAATTTTTCAAAGAATAGCGGAGCGGTACCAAACGCGTCCTTTCACGTGGCCGCCATAACCGGAAGTCCCCTCAAATTAACTTTTATTATTGAAAAAGATTATGTGAAAGTGAACGGTGACTGAGGCGGTCCGTCCATAGCATTATCTCCTTTTATTACTTTTCCTAAATTCATTTAATGTAATTTAAAACACACACACACACTTTCACTTTAGACTATAGGTTTCTTTATGTCATGGTCAATGTCACCCTCTACTGGATATGGGTTCAACCACAGAAGAATAATGGAATAATTTTAAAAGAAATTAAAGCCATTCTTACCCGATTTTATTATCTTTTTTTTTTTCTCACAAGAGTCCCGACCCAATACTAAAATAATTCAAACTGTCAAAAAATGCAATTCAAGTACATCACCAAAGCAGTGTAAACTCTGACACATGAAATATTTTGATGCTAGAATTTATCACCCTTCGCAATGCCGACTGATTTATGTTCAAAAGGGAATACAACCAAAAATCAACATTACTTAGGAATTTGAATTAAGTCTAAAGCATGTCACTCAATGTTTCGAGTAAAAATCATGGTGCGGAAATTCTCAAAAGCTTCTTGCGATCCACAGCGCTGTGCAGTAAGGCTTCAGAGGTCAACCAATGTAAAAAACGCTACAATTTACATTTCATTACATTATCTTAGTAAAGACAATGGTAGCATGCCTTTAATCCATGTTTTCTGGACTTAAATCTTCCCATGAGCTGCTGCTGTATTGTCAAAACAGCAATAATATGATGTATTAGGTGATTGATGTCAATAAGTTTAGAATCCACTGGCACCAGTGTTACAAATTAGCTTATCGGTCAAGCTAGCCTTGTCAAAATATCCAATTAAACCTTATGGCCTCACGTTGTGAGGCAGAGACGTTCGAGGCAGATCGTGGGGGTTCCAGGCCTTCCGAACACTTTGGTCAGCCTGACGTAGAACCTCTAAATCCCACCTTTCAAAGCTTCTCACTGGAAGAAAATTAAGGAAAAAAGATGACTACCAGATAATATGATCTTATCCAGAGGTGGACAGTATTTTTACTTCGCTACATGTACTTAAGTGCATTTTTATATTTGGAATAAATACAATAAATATATAAAAGTACTTCACAACATTTCCAAAGCATTATTTACATTATATATATATATATATATATATATATATATATATATACTTAATTGATTGTTATTTATATATACTTAATTGATTGTTACATTATTGGATATTGTTCTATATATTGTATGGCAAGTATAAGATCATCTCATTGTACCCAATTTTTAAGAAAGTTCCTTATTATTGTGTTCATGGAGCAAACCTTTCACTGATCGTTTACAGTTTAACAGAAGCTACTCCCATAATCCATGCAAAACATCATAAGGAAGGCATAGGAAAAAGGTAGGATGTGCCTACTGAAATTACATTTTTTGATAGTTTTGGAAACAAAATAAAACGTGTACTTATTTGCAGGTCAATCAATATTAAATGTATGCACTAATTTTAATCATTCCCAAGAGCTTAAATAGAATCAATATTAAACATTGGTTCATCCATTAGTACTTTTTACTTGTTACTTAGAAAAAAAAAAGTACTTTTACTGGAGAAATATTTTATTAGGGTATCTGTACTTTTACTCAAGTACTTCATTTATGTACTTTGCCCACCAATGGTCTTATAGTACATAATATTGCACAACAGTTACCTGTCTAGGTGAGCTAAGAGCTCTTGTAGCTTGTGGACTAAGCCGCGGTGCTCATGAGGCCTGCTCTCCAATGCACTACTCAAGCGACTCAGGTACGAGTCGAGCGTTCCAATCGATGGCGTCTCGCCCGTGCCTAAATGAAAAACAAACTTGTTTCTCATTGTAATCCTCTATCATGATGCTAGTATTATGGGCACAATATTGTACTAACCTGGCAAGGGCACAGTGGCCAGGCTGCTGACCAGTGTCTGTTTGATCGCCTGTAGGTGGCGCTGTAGAGCCTGTGTGCGAAGCTCATCCTGGCCCAGCTCGGCTTCCAGTCGCTCTTTGGCGCTGTACATGTCGGCAATGTGCTTCTGGAGAACTGCATTCTGCTCTTCGAACTCCACGTTAGCCTTGCGCAGTCGTCGCAGCTCCGCTTCTCGGGCTGGGAATCGCGTAATAATAAGAAAACAGCTTTCCATGTGGATGTTTATGGTTTGAACATATAAACCCTAACTTACCTTTGTTTTGGTCCAGAAATTCCTCTGTGAAAATAGGGACGTCAAATCTGGTTGTAAAGTCCGAGTTCTGAAGGAAACCGTTTCATTAGCCAGGTTGCAAGAACAATGTCGACGTCTTCCAAGTAAGACACTGAACAAATTTGTAAACGCAACAACTGTTGTTTGTGCCCCCATTTTTCATGAGTTGAACTCAAAGATCTAAGACTTTTTCTATGTACACAAAAGGCCTATTTTTCTTAAATATTGTATCTTAATATCTTAAATGCCTATTTCTCTATGGCCTTGTGTTAGTGAGCACTTCTCCTTTGCTGAGATAATCCATCCACCTCACAGGTGTGGCATTTCAAGATGCTGATTAGACAGCATGATTATTGCACAGTTCCTTAGGCTGGCCACAATAAAAGGCTACTCTAAAATGTTAAGTTTTATCATTCAGCAGTGCACAATGCCACAGATGTGGCAAATGGTGGTCACACCAGACACTGACTGGGTTTCAGTTTTTGTGTACATAGAATAAGTCTTAGATCTTTGAGTTCAGCTCATGAAAAATGGGGGCAAAAAAAACAAAAGTGATGCGTTTATAATTTTCCTCAGTGTACTTCAGGAATGTGGTGGAAATATTTAAGAATTGAGGCTTTGTTTGTTCACTCACCTTAAAACCAGTTGACCCTGAACTGTTGGCATTGATAATGACAGAAGCCACCTCTTCTGTAAAAATAAAAATAGGAAAATGTATCGCTATAAAACTAATATTTGATTTTTAATTGCCAATTATAGCATACTTCACAAAAAAGGCAAAAAGAGAAACAGAAAAGTACTCAAATAACACAAAAAAGAAGCATTTTTACCTCTCTTTATTCTCTTGTCCTGAACTTTTGCACATGTGATCTGATATGCTTCACTTTTCTGATACTCCCTGAGTTCTCGTGCATACTGCATTTTGTCCCTTTCGGCTTCATCTAGGTAGCGCTGTAAACAAAATAGTTCCGTTTCATCAGATAGAAGATATTTCAGCTTAAATAGAAACAATTTGGCAGTCAATTCACAAAATATATATAATAATAATACCTGCTTATCATGAGGAACCAGGCGGCTCCATTCTGCTCCGAGTCTCTTGGTGATTTCCGGGAAGGGAAGATCCGGGTGAAGGGCTCGGATGTGTTCGCGTCTTTCATTCAGGAAACGTACGTAACCGGTAACCGGAGCCTTGGGTCCATTTGGTAAAACCTTCTTTCTCTTTTTCCCTTTTGGCCAACCTCGCTTCTTTACTGGCTGTGAAGTCGATTGGTTCTGTAATAAATCAATTCAAACAGATATGAATCAAATTTGGGAAGAATGTATAACACATATGAGTGTGTTTGACCACAAAACCTTTTACAATAACTATACAATAACAATAAGTATTCTGTGATATTTGATGATCTTACCTCCTCCTGTGCTGAGTCAGTGTGGTGAGGGTCTTTAGATGCAGGAGCATCAGTTTGCTCTTGCTTTACACCCCCCATAATATGAAAGTCAAGGAATTCTGGGACAGAATTAAAGAGCATCTATTTAGATTGGATAAAGTACTTTCTTACCTAATCAATATACCCATCATCCGCATTGGTAAGCAACAGTGATGTTTGCCCACTTTAAATCAACTACATATTTGTGTAGCATGGTTATTATGAATAATTAAACTGGTTTAAAAACATTTCTCATTAGTTGAAATAAAACAAACATTAAATGGATTTTGTTTTAGTTTTTATTCAGTAAGCTTAAGACACACAAAAAGGAAAATAATAAAAATGACAAAATTATTACAGCTTTAACTAAAATACAAAAACATATATTAAATATTATTTATTAGATTAAATTAATATAGATTATAATTATATATATCTCAATGATACTAAAATAACACAGTAGGGCAGCACATCCGCAAAATGTTGATAGGCATCGTTCGTTTAACGTTATATTTGGGAACACATGCATTTATCGATTGTTGGTTTATTTGAGACGAGTTTTGTTTACATAATATATGTTAACGAGCGTGTGAGTTGGAGCTTTTTTGGTGCATTAATGTTTAAAAAAGTCTTTTCTCTGCATTACCGGTTGTTATTATTATTATTAGCTAGTAGCATTGTTGGCTAACTAGCTTCTACTGAAGCTCAGATGAATTAAATAAATTGTGTCTTCAATTCGAAAGTTTATTTATATATATTTATATCTATCTGTTTGTATTTATCAGTAACGTTCGTGCGGGTAAAACACAAAATTCCCACTTACCTAAATTAGTCCCCGTTTTCTTAACTCAAACGCTAACTCCGCCACAAATGTTGGTTTGATTGACAGTTCCTTGGTGGTTTTGATTGGCTTGTGGGTTTTAGTAGGCGGGGTGAACGGCAACGTGCTTCGTTTGCATTGCGCATGACTGGAAATAAAGTTGTTATTATGGACTGCTAGAAGCCGCATTCCATCTCTGATGAGAGCATTTGTCCATTTTCTGTCATGACTACAAAATTGTATTCAATTGCATTTGGCTACTAATTATGGAGTAAGCTGAATCAATACATTAAGTCGTATTTTCGCACAGGCACCCTTATCACCAACCAAACTTATCTAAGTCAACTTCAAATTGTGATGTCTCACATAAATTATTTTCCTTGACTATTATCTTTCATCTACTTTAATGTAAGGCTCAATCCTCGGAAGTTAATGGGTTAAAGGGACATTAAATTAAAGGGACATTAGGGCCAATATTATTATGTGTTCTAGATGATTATCCAAATTATTTGCACATTAACTGTCCTTTCCCTTAGAAGTGGATTCACCTAGTAAATGTTGATCTTCAAAGCACTAAACTGAGAGTTAGCCATCCAAAACATTCTAGTTTTTCTACTTCAACCTTAAGACAAATGTATTTAAAATGTATTTAAAACAAATAAAAAATTAAAAGCAACGTCAGAATTTATTTTATTATATATTTTTTATTTTATTTTGCCTAAATCACATTTTAAAATTCATATTTCCATGTGTTCCATTACTGTGGGGACCATAAGGTCTTCTCATAATAAATTCTGCAGTATGAAGGAAAAAATAATAATAATATTGTACAAATAATATAAAAAAGTAAAATATAAAGCAAAAACTATTCATATATTTCTGTAATCAGTATTCTCATATGGTTTAATTCTGAATTAAAACACAAGTTGCTTCCATGTCACTTTCCACATTTATTCACTTCCTAGAATGTAAAATTTCCACGAACACCTGCCTGCTTTCCTCTCCAAAAAAGCGTCAGCTAGAGATTAAAACTGTCACATCCTAAACATGAAGAGAGACTAAAATTAATTATAGTCAGGAAGGCCAAATTAATTAAAAGGGGCTCGATGATGTTCAAGTCTCTCGTGGGAAGGCAGTCATTTGGCCAGTATTTCTGGTTATGCGCTGTTGTGTATGTTTATTCCAGCAAAGCCTGCAGTGTTCACCATCCAAGATGGCTGCGGGTGAAAGCAATAGCCGATCCTCGTGTCTAAACTTGTCTAATTCGGGGCCCCTTGGTAATGCACCGCCGAGCAACAGCGCCCATTCTTCACCCGCGAGCAACGGGGGAACCATGGGTGCAGCCGGGGGGATCAACCGGAGTACGGGGAACTCGAACCCCCAGTCAGGGCCTGAAAACGGCGGAGGCGCCGAGTCTGCGGTGAGGAGCACGCCGAGCGCACAGAACCCTTCGCGGCAGCCGGTCGGTCAGAGCGGAGCGACTTCAGGCGCTGCGTCAAACATGACGGCGACATCATCATCATCCTCCTCATCATCCTCATCCGCGTCTACCGCATCCGCAGACGCGTCCGCCGCCGTGCCCTCGCTTCCCAGCAGCCCGGCTTCGGTTTTGGTTTATCGAGAGCCGGTCTACAACTGGCAAGCGACAAAAAGTACAGTGAAAGAAAGGTTTGCATTTTTGTTTAACAACGAAGTGCTAAGTGACGTCCATTTTTTGGTTGGGAAGGGAATGGGAGTGCAGCGCATTCCAGCGCACAGGTAGGGATGAATAGCGGTATGTTTATATGTTTTATTAGAGTCTTATTTTTGTATTTTGCTATAAAAAAGCTTATGCCAAACTCTTCCGCTCGATTAATAAATTAAAGCATTTAATACGGCGAGGATAAATCCATATTTAATCCTCAACTGGCCGTGTTTACAGCCCGATCCCGTTGCTCTTCGCAGATTTGCTCTCGCTGTGGGAAGTGCCGTCTTTGATGCCATGTTCAACGGTGGCATGGCAACAACGTCGACCGAAATTGAACTGCCAGATGTGGAACCGGCTGCATTTCTAGCCCTTCTCAAGTAAGAAAGGGCCGCGTAATGCTTCGCTGCACGCATAATTCTCTGTCCTGCTCTTCTGTGTGTTGACCCCTGTTGTCGTAACGTCCTTCAGGTGCCCTCTGCCATTGAACTGCAGTCGGCAGACCCTTACAAACGTTTATCATGGCATTAAATAACACACCAGTGGTTTCCACCGATATATCACACAGTTACTGTTGCTACCAATCTCCCACAACCGTGCGAAAAGCTTTTGGGTTCTTTGTTAGTTTGTAGTTTTAAACTATTGTGGCTATAACTATGATAATTTGGTGGAAATCATTACCATGGAAAATGTTTGTGAAGGGAAAATGAGCCACACTGTGGACAGAAGTAGTCTCATAACACTATTAAACAGGGATCAATATATGTATCTCTATTAGTCTATTTATATCTGTCTGCTCTATGTTCTGATCGATACAGGCTTAGTCTGTTTATTGTTTTGTCTGTCTGTCTGTCTGTCTGATGGCTTGGTTATATGTCTTTCTGTGAACCTGTCAGTCTATAATTGTTTTTTTTTTCCCCTGTTGCAAATACAGATTTTTATACTCTGATGAAGTGCAAATTGGACCAGAGACCGTCATGACCACACTGTACACAGCCAAAAAGTACGCAGTACCAGCACTCGAGGCCCACTGCGTCGAATTCTTGAAGAAAAATCTACGTGCCGACAATGCGTTTATGTTGCTTACCCAGGTAATCACAGGGGTTTTGTGTCCGATTCATGTTCACCTTGGAACTGACATATTGAACGCCACCTTTGTTCAAGGTGGGCCCACGGCCGTCTTGAGTCCCCATGTTTGACAGCTCCCTTTCAAATAGGCTCTATGCACAACTGCACTACTTCCTGAACTTCAGCCAGCTCCTTGTTTCCTGTATACCATTATTGGACAATTTGATTAATTCAGGTGTGCTTGACCTCAGTAGTCACGGCAACAATAATCAAACACACCTGAATTAATCAATGTGTCCAATAATGCCAGACAGGAAACAAGGAGCTGGCTGAAGTTCAGGAAGTAGTGGAGCTGTGCATAGAGCCTATTCTATCAAACAAAGCCTTAGCTTGCTGAGTGTTTGTTGTCTGCTTTTTGTGCACAATCTTTTATAGATTACACGAAAACACGTCTCCTTTTGCTTTCAGGCACGGCTTTTTGACGAGCCCCAGCTGGCTAGTCTCTGCTTAGAAAATATCGACAAGAACACGGCTGATGCACTAGCCGCCGAGGGCTTCACAGATATTGACCTTGGTATTGCTCTTAAGGGCTTGCTCAAATATCACAACAAAATACAATCAGAAAAGGGAGTTAGAAATAGAGCGTTGTATGTTCCCTCCTGTGCAGACACGCTCATGGCAGTCCTGGAGAGAGACACGCTGGGTGTACGGGAAGTGCGTCTCTTCGTGGCTGCGGTTCGTTGGGCGGACGCCGAGGCCCAAAGGCAACAGTTACAGCCCACGCCGGAGAACAAGCGTAGAGTGTTGGGAAAATCGCTTTCCCTTATTCGCTTCCCGCTCATGACTATTGAAGAGTTTGCGGCAGGTAATTTCCATTGGTTTTACCTCAAAGTCGGTTTACCGACTAATAAAAGTATTTGTATTGTGGCAATTATGACATTATGACACAAAATTTCCTGAAAAGTGGATCTTGAGGATTTCACTCGACAGTCTAAGCCAGGGGTCGGCAACCTTTTTGTCATGAAGTGTCATTTTTAAGTTTCGTAGTTAATCACCCCCTGCAATGAATAAATACACATAAACGTATTTTAAATATTCATAAGGGCTTACATAGAAATTTAACAGAACCTTAAATATTTCTAAAGCCATTTTTCATAATTTGTTTTACATTGATTGATTTTTTTCGGTAGATAATGATACCGAACGATATTGCGCTTTCTCGCTCTCTCATCTCTCTGTCAGCGAGTTGACACAAATCTGCCTTCCCTCACTCTTTTAATTTGCTCTGGATGAATATTTTTGCTGTTTCAGTGCTTGAATTTGCCATTGGATCAGAGAAAACGCATGTATTGACCAGCTACACATGAACAGCAGAGTTCAATATACTTTGTTGTATATCTCTGAAATGTATAGCAATGACTATGTACAGTAGTCAGTAACTTGTGTGCGCTTGATGCGCAGTGGTCGTGCGAATAGTTCTATCAGAGCTGTGTGCTTTCATTGACTTAATAAAACAAGCTGTGTTACAATGAGGAATGATTACCTCAAAATGTAGATCTGTATGCAGGTTCGAGGTCTGAATGAAATGCATATACCTCTCTCTTTTGGTCACGTGCCAGCGATTACCCCTCCGCTTGCTAAAGGTTGCCGACTGCCGGTCTAAGCTATCAGAATTCCTGAGTTTCAATAGCCATAGCACTAAACCTTGTGTATGTGTGCGATAGGTCCGGCTCAGTCTGGTATACTCACAGACCGGGAGGTGGTGAGTTTGTTCCTGCATTTTACAGTCAATCCGAAACCACACGTGGAGTTTATTGACCGGCCGCGCTGTTGCCTCCGTGGGAAAGAATGCAGCATTACACGTTTCAGTCAGGTGGAGAGCCGCTGGGGCTACAGCGGAACCAGTGACCGCATTCGGTAAGCGTGTGTTTTTATAACCATCGACTGAAAAAGTGATGTTGAAAGGGACCTCGTGAACCAATTTTATCTGATATAAGGGAAATGCTAATAACTGTTGTGCGCAGGTTTTCGGTGAACCGCAGAATATTTGTGGTGGGATTTGGGCTCTATGGGTCCATACATGGTCCAACTGATTATCAAGTTAACATTCAGGTGAGAAGGAAGCAATTTCTATAATTTTTGGTTCTTGGCTAGAATTGGCTGCATGAAAAAAGCAGATTTTTATGATGGAAGTCTTGCTGTGCAATGATTTTTGTTTTGTGCTTTGTATTCAGAAGTGTGAAAATGTGGCGGAAGCCAAGTGGTAATGGTGCATGTTTTCCTATAATGTAGATCATACATACAGACAGCAACACAGTCCTCGGTCAGAACGACACAGGCTTCAGCTGCGATGGAACAGCCAGTACCTTCCGAGTCATGTTCAAGGAGCCTGTGGAAATTCTTCCTAGCGTCAACTACATCGCCTGCGCCACCCTCAAGGTAAAACAGGCTCAGAATTAGAGTTTGCTTGTCTATAAGCTTTTAAGTAATTTATGTGCAATTATGCTCTTGTAAATGCCACCGACATCAAATCATGGTTCATTGTGTCGAAATCCAGTTATTTCAATAGGAATCTGCATGAAGGGGTGTTCGCATGTGGGTGAATGATGTCCCGAAGCATATTTTGCATTGGGTTTAAGTTTGCCAAGCAAATTTTCAGTGTTTGGTTTGATTTCTGAGTTGTGATCCCTTAACCCCTTTGTTTCTAAAGAATAAGCTTAATTACATTATAATAATAATTCAAAATATACTTAATTTAATCATTCATTGGAATTTTAAATTAACTTTAGATCGGTTCATGCTTTTGCAGGGACCAGACTCTCATTATGGGACCAAGGGGATGCGTAAAGTCACACACGAAGCCCCCGCTACTGGTACCAAGACCTGCTTTACATTCTGCTACGCTGCAGGCAACAACAACGGCACTTCCGTAGAGGATGGACAAATCCCAGAGGTCATCTTCTACACATAATGACCAAGCAGAATCATCTCATGATTGAGGACAATTGCATTACATTTTGTGGCCAATTCACTGGTCTCTATGTAGACCGGCGACCAAATACTGATCTCTCATTTCTAAAGGCTTTTTGGTTTTAAGATTTGAAGCATGAGAATTCAGTCCTTCAAAGTGTACTTAGGGTACAGTTTCTGTTTCATCCCAAGTAGCACCTCATAGTACCACTTCGATGTTATGACCAGCCAATGTCATTGCTAATTAATGAACAAATAGCTGAACTCAGTCATTGCAATGATCTACTACAGGTACAGTTGGGTAACTCTATAGGAGGCAACTTTCTTCCATTTGTCCGTTTATTTGAATGTTGACAACAGGTGTTTCTTTTGATCCTATTTTTGACCCTTGATTGTTCAATGATTATCAGTCCTTCAAATCGCACTGATGCACTTAAGCTCCAGGCGCAACAGCAAGTTTTGGGAAAGTACACTACATCTTGATAAAGTCTTTAAGTCAGTGTAAAATTGACTGTTATGTACCTGTTTTGAGTGGCCTGCACCCCTCGATAGGGGTGAAACTTGATTTCTTCGATGGCATTGTGAACGGTAGATGTTTGTTTTACCATAGTTGCCCATCTTGTTAATAGCGATAAACCACAAGAGCACTTGCATTCATAATGCCACTATGTATAAAATCTTTAAAGTATTGACTGCGGTGAAATACTGAACACATCTGTTACAGAATTTGCATATTTTATTGAGATGTTGATATAAGGAAGATGAACAGGAAACAGCTTCTTGAATGTACCAATGCTTACCTTGTAAGCGCTGTAAATATAATGTCCTTGTCTTGTTTCTGTATGTTTAATTAAAGTCTGCACCCCTAGTTTTGGTCGCAAAGGAGCAATTTATGCAGAATGCACAGTAGCCAGTACTAACAACTTAATAATTGCGAGTAGCAGTTGTTTATGCAAAACTTGGTAGAATGCTCTGATCACTTGGTCGTTACTGAGCAAAGTAAAAAGTCGAAACTTGGGTTTCTTAAAACAGTCTGTAGGTTTTTTGTCCCGCCAAGTGAGACTGCTTTGAAACTAGATCACGTGTCATGTTTGCCGATTCTTGTTCCAATGACATTTAAATATGTACTAATAAAGTGATTGCCGTGGAGTTAAAATTAACATGCAATCTATCAAATTTGACTAATAGAATGCTACCGTTCATTACGTTTAACTGGCACAAAAAAGGGGCAGGATAGAACTGCGGTACTTAAGTTAAACCAGTTTATTGAATCCAACGGTATATATTTTCTTTCATCAAATGATATCCTAGGAGGCCTGGTTTAATTTAAAAAGTAAACTAAAGACAGCTTACAACCCCGAATATAGAAATAACCACAAAAATGAGTGTCTACACATACCTGCATTCTTCTTCACATCGCCATTTAAAGACCACCTCAAGAAAAAAAGAGACATTGAATTGCTTATCAAATATGCTTTGTATTTGTCTTGCAGTCAAAAGCTTCCAAATTTTAAGAAAGACACCAACTTGGAGGTAGATTGCTATTTTCTTTTTTTAATTACAGCAAGTAGAGAATATCCATGTTAGTATACAGTATACAGGTCATGTACACAGTACATAAATTGTAAAATATTTAGTTTCAATATACATTTTCCAATTCATTTCATTGAGTTTTAGCACAAAACATCAACTTGAAATTCCACTAGGAACTGAGAAAAGCCACCATTAGCCTGCTGGTCCATGATAGACACATGCATAGTGCATCTTAAAAACAATGGTCATTTTAATGTTTTAGTTCATGTAAACAATCTCCTAGTGTTCTTATCTGATCCTCTATATGAGGGAGAAATAGGAATGTAAATCTACAATTTGTCCAAGTAGTTGTCTAAAGCTGGAATGCCTTCTTTGAGCCCTTTGCGTTTACGCGTGTCAGCCACAACCTGGGCAGGCTTAGTGTTAGCTTCCATGGGGTCTCCAGGCAGGATCTGCCAATGGTCAAACACACACTGTGGGAAAGCCTGGCCAGATGTGTTGGAGCGAAGGTCAGCTGTGAAACCTGTGTAAAAATGACAATTAAGTCTTTGTAACTTAAAATTCATTGAAGAGAGAAGACCACAAAAAGGTCTTTATGCTTCACTCACCAAATGACTCGTTGACGGGCAGGTAGGCTTTAACCACAAACATTGGCGTTCCCATAACCTGGGACTCCTCAAACACAAGCCCACGCTTCCTGTTCAGTACACCATAAATTCCACCAACAACGGACTCTGGGCACTGTAGATAGATGGTGGGAAGTTAGGTACAATTATGACGAGTCCGGTAAACACCAAAAGGAAAACAAGCCTTTTAATGGTTGAACCCCTTGCATACCTGAATCTCCACCAGGTACACTGGCTCAAGAAGCCTGGGCTCAGCTGTGAGTTGACAGGCATAAAGCACTCTGCGAGCTGTGGGAATGATCTGGCCACCACCGCGGTGGATTGCATCAGTGTGCAGGGTCACGTCATGAACATCAAAACGAACCCCACGCATGTTCTCCTCGCACAAGACTCCCTAAAAACCAGAACCCTTTTAGAAACCGCAATTTGACTCAACTAAACCAAGGGTGTTGTGCTCTAGGAGGGACATCTTCATGCTGAATTAAATACGAGCTAATCAAGGTCTCCATGACTTCAAGTACTAAGATGATGTACAGGAGCAAAACTCAAGAAGTTGGCCTTCAAATGGAGGACACTTTTGATTAAAAACATCTGGCATATAAATTAACTTTCATACCTCTTTAGTGGCCCATTGAAATCCCGCCACCACACTGTCCTTGATCTCATTCAAGTATTGGACTCCCTTGGTCACATCCACCAAGATGTTGGGCCCCGTTCCATCAGGGCCAAAGCACCAGATCTTACGAGCTTCTGTGACTTCCCACTCGTACTTATCAGCAAGGTAACGGGCACGGGCCTTCATCTCCTGCCTGGCAGTGACCTCGCCCTTATCAATATCTTCAGGAAGACCCTCGGACAGAGGACGGGCTTTCATGAAGAGACGATTGTGCTTGTTTGGGGACTTAGAAAGGCACATTTGTTTGGACTCATCACTGACAGTCTCTCTGTAAGAGACAACTGGATCTGATTTCTGCAAAGCAGAAACAGCAGCTTATTAAACATCGTTTGAATATTATATTGCTCCAATTGCGCAACTCGAAATAAGTCAATGATACCTTGAGGGGAATGCAGGCATGGTCCTCTTCAAGGTCCTTCAGACAAATCTCCAAATGAAGCTCCCCAGCTCCAGCAATGATATGCTCACCAGACTCCTCAATGATGCACTGCACCATGGGATCTGACTTGGCCAGACGCTTCAACCCTTCCACCAGTTTAGGGAGGTCAGCAGGGTTCTTGGCCTCTACTGCCACTCTCACCACAGGACTGACACTGAACTTCATCACGCGCATATTGTGGGCTTGCTCGAAAGTTGTGATTGTTCCAGTCTTTACCAAAAACTGATCCACACCTACCAGACCCACAATGTTACCGCAGGGGACATCCTCAATAGGCTCGACATAGCGGCCCATCATCAGAATGGTCCTGAAAGACAAAAACGGTCAAGTCGTTTCAAATCTTAACTAGTAGTTTCTTTTTTCATTGACAAAAGAGTTGCTCGTTTAAAAAAAAAATGAACACCAACCGTTGAATGGGTTTGATGTAAAGATCCTCCTTTTTCCCAGGAGTAAAGTTTGGCCCCATTATGCGAACCTTCAGGCCAGTGGACACAGAGCCAGAAAAGACACGACCAAAGGCATAGAAACGACCTTTGTCAGAGGTCGGAACCATCTTCGAGATGTACATCATGAGAGGTCCTTTGGGGTCACAGTTCTTGATGCCTGAGAAAACCGAAGATTCAGACTATGACCGACCTTGAAAATTGTTCATTCTAAGAGAAATGTGATCAGTTTCTTGCGCAGCATACCCATGGCAGCCTCATCATCTCCAGGTCCTTCATAGAGGAGCTCACAGCGGTACTTTTGTGCAGTAACTGGTGAGGGCAAGTGGATTGTGATCATCTGAAGTAAAGCCTCTCCTGCCGGCAGCCAGCGACGCATCACAGCCTTTAGCAGGGGTTTGCCCTCCTTCTCCTTGTCTTCAACATCTAGCTTAATGTCAAGCTTCTCAATTAGCTTAGCAATTTCCTCCTTCTTGAAGTTCATGATGGCATCAAATACCTAGTGGGAATATTTAGAGCTCCATATCATTTCTATATGCACATGGCAGACAAATCTATGTAGAGTCAACAGCCATATCAGACTGAGTGTTTTCATCAAGATAATCAGGTCAAAGTGAAGAATTATTAAAATCATCATTAATGGCTTGTACAACAAATACAACATTGCCACTCAGAGCAGATTACTCACTTTAAAGATAGGGTCCAGGATCAGTTGAGCAAAAGTCCTGGGAAGCTTCTTGCCATCTGGTGAGGTGGCAGACTTGCTGAACTTCCCAGAAGCAGGGTCAAAATACCTGCAAGCAATGGCCGCAAGTGTTACATAAAGAAAATCTACATTACATCAAGCTGTGTTCTGTTGGGTCTTCCTTTCACACCTGTCTCCCCAGAGCTTCTTCATCATGTCCTCCACTTTCTTGCAACGCTCAGCTGGCCCCAGCTGGGCTTCACCTTTGGCAGCAAACTTCGTCACATACATTTCTGCAAACTGCTTCAAAGTGAAGGCCCATCCATGCAGTCCAGATCCAAAGCCAACAGTACCAACCACTGGATCAATCTAAGAGCAGCAAGATGATTTAGAAATATTTAGGACAGTCAATATTAAATTCAACCCAGAGATATGACAGAATTTAAATCTTTAAAAGGCCCATGAATGAGCTACGAGGCACTCACCATAATGCTGCCCATGGGCCCATGCTCATCCTCGCCATAGGTGGAGATAATCACGTTGACATTCTCAACAATGCGCTGGAAGGTCTGGTAAAGCTCTTCAGGGTCCAGCTGCAGCTCCAGAAGTGCACGGTCCATCTTGTTCATCATCAATACTGGCTTTATCCTCTCGCCGATGGCTTGTCGGAGCACAGTCTCCGTTTGCACGCACACACCTGCAAGGGCAGCGATTTGACATTTCAATACATATATTCCACAGACTTAAGCAACATTTCAGAATGCCAGTGATGATTAGTCCTCTAATATCTTCTACCCTACTGTCTAGTATTACCAAAACACCACCATTTTAACATCACAATGTACTTATGTACTTACCAGACACACAATCTACCACCACCAATGCTCCATCTGTGACACGCAGTGCAGCTGTAACCTCTGAAGAGAAGTCAACGTGCCCAGGGGAGTCAATCAGATTAATGAGGAAGCCTAAACCATCTTTGCATTGCTTAATGAAGGCCATATCATTGTCACTGAGCTCATAGTACAAGGAGATGGCACTGTGGGGGCAAACAGGGATGAAATCAATTTCTCAGTGTTAACGCTCACAATTCTCAATTTGCACATCAAGATTTAGACATTTAGGTAACAAATGTTAGAACTCACAAGGTCTAGAATGAAAAGGTTTAATACTCACGTGGACTTGATGGTGATGCAACGCTCCTGCTCATCCTTCCTTGTATCCGTGAATCGGGTCTCACCAGCACGGGCTGAGGCGATGATACCAGCTTTTGACACCAGCGAGTCAGTCAAAGTGGACTTTCCGTGATCGACGTGCGCAATCACAGACATGTTACGGATGTTAGACTTCTTGTCCATGATGCCACGGATCTGGTCTACAGTGAAGTTCACCTAGGGAAGTGAAAACAGGTAAAATTAAGGTACATTTCTAGTTTTAAATTTTCCTAAAAGTGCACTCAGTCCCAAAAGCATTAATGGTTTTGGATGATATACCGACCTACCAGCCAAAATGAATGAACTTCTAAACAGTAAAGCCATGTGATTTCATTCCTTAATTGCGTCACAGCATGTGAAATACATGCATTCATATAATAAGTCTCTGCAGTCCTCAATCCTAATAAATTTACAAGTAGTGGTTGTTGTATCAGTAAAATATTTGAGTGTTTAAATGCACTTTTATTATGATGTTTTTTAAAGCGACTTGGCTAATAGCCCATGTGATCTCTAAAGTGTGGCATCAATGAGGGTATATTGAGAATAAAATTCCAGATGACTATATAACAGTTATTCACCTTAAACAAGTCTACATTTACATATTTCTATTAAATCTAATGATTTTATAGAAATCTTACACAGAACTTTTACTTGCAAAATCAAAAAACACTTAATCTACAAGGCATTACTGCAGAATCGTGTCACTTTGGAGATGTATTAAAAAACCACTTTGTTTTCACCGTTTTGCTGAAACCATTTAAACAAAGCAAAGAATCAGTAAAGCTGACAAAGTCAGGGTAACAAAGCAAAGCAGCACAATGGGGGAAAAGTGAAGTGATCGAATGATATAGGATCACAATTTCTCTACAAGCTAACAATGACTTAGAAATTATCAATTAATTCACTAATTCATTATATAAGTAACTGTCCATATAATTTTCTTAACTAAACAGGACTTGAATGAAATAAGCCACTTCTAAAACACTTATCAACATGTGTACAGCATCCCTACTGTTAAGTCAAATTCAGTGACACCATGCATTTAAATCGTAACAAAATGTTAAACTTTAGAAGGTTATTAACGCAAAAAATTAATTTTATCATTCATCGACTTACCATTTTGCCTGATGTTTTTGGATTCGTTTAACAGCGAACCCAGTTCTTTCACAGCACCAACCACGTTGGGACACAGGCAGGAAGAGACCGATGACGTCAATCTTCATAAATATATATCAAGCGCGTGCCTTGCGTACGTACGTAGAGTAGGCCTACGTAATGACGTTGGGGCGTTTCTCAAATTTAAAGATGTAGGATCTGTTGATCGTCCCCTGACAAAGATGACAGAAAAGTGATTTAATTTTAATGGTCGTTCGTTTTGATGGTCGAAATGGAGTTTTAATGACCCGTGCTGATAATTAAATCTAGCGGCAAGGTATGGTGCTGATAACATTCAATTTATTTCTCAAATGACATGCTACTCATGAAATGGCTACAAAATATTGTTGCTTGTTTAATTTACACACTAAGAATTCACTATAGGTTTATATGGAAATGTATTATTTAAATGTTTTGCTCAAACTTTCCTTCATATTTCGGTCTATTCAGAATAAAATTGGTATTGAACAGAAGGTGGCGCATCAGTACATTCACTGTTGTCATTTCCCCAAAGTCTTCCATTCTGTTACACTTTTTTTTCCAACTAAACACACATGTAATCTCTGACATATCGAAAAAATACAAATGGGCCTTCCACATGGGCCTAATGCTCTCAGAAATCCATAGCACTAAATCAATGCATTTTTAACATCAAGTATTGTGTTCACATATTGAAGAAGGGGAATATAGAAAAAAACATGTCAGAAAAGGCTATAGGCCTTCTGTGTATTAAAATAAAAAAGACGAATTTAATTCTTTGTAAATGTCCACAGATGAATGCTCTACGTCTTGAAAGTTTAAAAATAACTAAATCTTTGTCAGCCTTAAACTCTGTAATAACTTCCTTTCAGACCATTTACATTGGTGTATGTAAAACTTACCAATAAATATTAAAAGATTTAACATTAAAATGTGACTCTTGTCTAGCTATATGTTATTGTCGTTATAAAAATAGCATCACTTTATAGCCTGTGTTAATTTTCATTGCACTTAACATATATTAAATAAATGTACCAACATTTTTTTTTACATAGCCTACATATTAAAACATTTCTTTTCTTTTCTTTTTTCATTTTATAAAATACACAATTTTCAGAAAGGTCAGTTTTATATCTTTTTAGGAACTGGTTTGTTTAATAAATTATATGGATGATTTTATATTTCATTAACTGTGTTATTGATACAGTATTTGTATGAAGTTAAATAAAATCGATTTTTTTAAAAGAAAATAATGGACTTAAATTACACTAGAACTAATTTTAGAATTAGTTCAATTTCCCTTTAATATCACTTCAGGGCTATCATTGCATTCTTATTTCTTTATAGGCCATAAGGTGAAGACGTTTTACGTTTAATCCCGTTCCCATATATGGGGCACTAAATTGTTTTAGTTGTAATAAAATTATCTAGTGTTTCTGGACGAGAAAATAAAAGTTCTCCATTTGTAATCCTGCAGTTTATTTTTTATTACTGTTTAAAGTCGGCAATAGTTCTTTCCTTGCGTAGTCATATTTTGATCATCAGTGATGAGGCTTCGCGGAAGAATCATCACGTGCTTCCGGCTAGACCAATGAGGTGGCTGCTTTTTTGGGATGACAGGTAAACATTATAGGCCATAAGGTGAAGACGTTTTACGTTTAATCCCATTCCCATATATGGGGCACTAAATTGTTTTAGTTGTAAAAAAATTATCTAGTGTTTCTGGACGAGAAAATAAAAGTTCTCCATTTGTAATCCTGCAGTTTATTTTTTATTACTGTTTAAAGTCGGCAATAGTTCTTTCCTTGCGTAGTCATATTTTGATCATCAGTGATGAGGCTTCGCGGAAGAATCATCACGTGCTTCCGGCTAGACCAATGAGGTGGCTGCTTACCCTCCAATGCCAATGCCAATGAGGGCATTGGCTCAGAAGAAGGCGGCGTTTTCCTTGCCTTCCTTCCTCTTCAATCTGTGGCCACAGTTTTATTTTTCCATCTTTGTATATTTTGTGGTTAAGACTTAACCAAATTTCTTTGTTTTGAGGAATTACGAATTCTCTGCACATTTCCATACCCCTTTTTGGGGGCCGATCTGCATGAATGTTAATCTTGTTATCACCGGTGAAGTTTCGCCATCTTCTCTCCACTTTTTGTCATCTCAGTCATCTTCATCAATGCCCCGTAAACATTTTAAACTCACATAGAACCGTAGGGTACCTGTCTGAAAGATTCATATTCAGTGTCGGTCCTGTAACCCGCAAAAGCTGCTAGATAACAATGTTACAGCTGTATGAATATGGAATGATGATTCAGCAGATCGCAGTTTGGCTCGGGTCATGCGTTTCCTTTGAAGCCAAAAGCATCAGAGCAGCTTGATGATGTATGCACTCAACTATGACAGATTTTGCACTTCAGAGCAAGAACGTTTCATTTCTGAACACTTTGTGCTCTATTTTTGTTTGTCTGCGGGCTATTCTGTACAGCTCCAGGTTCGAGTGGCTGGCACATCCAGATGGCTACAGCGCCCACGCCGATTGAATGTAAATGAGAGAAAATTGGTACACAACTGCCTTTGAGCTCTTACCGTGTATGTGACAACTTGTTAAAAAGACATCTGAGGTTTGCAACAAGTCAAGGTCAGGATTAGCCTACTGAATACAACCAACAGACATTTTTTTACAGTTACACATTACAGGACACAATTAGAATATGAATAGTACAGATTACTAGATTTTTACAATTACCAAACGTTATGTGATCGACCCCATCCTCCACCGCGAGAAAGGAAACACTTTTCAATTACGCCATGCCAGACTCTGTCTACGAAGCAAAGCAAAGTAGCAGAGTTTGGTATCAGGAATTGATTGGATGGTTGTGGTTCGCTGTTGCTGTGATCTCTGTCAGTGATGGGTTGTCCCGCTATTCTTGTAAAGTAGCAAATGTCCTTGTCTGAGTCATTAGGGCTTAATTGAAATGGAAAGGAAAATCTGCACAGCATATTCAAAGCCTCTTAGCTTGCCATTGATTTTTGCCTAACTATGATGTCTCAAAAGGGCTTTAGTCTTCGTAAACAATGCTTTTATAAGGAAAAAACATTGATGAAAAAGGAGAGGGGCAAAAAATCCAGGATAACTTTCTGTCCTTGAGTTTTCCTTCAAACATTCCCTGAATGTTCCGCTGTAATTATGTCTCTTGTGGAGAGGTGCGTGAGCGCATCTTAAAAAGGGAGCTGGTGCTTTGAATCATGTGCCTGACACTGGTGGTAATCACACGTTCCTGAATCCAATGGTGCAATTGATCCCTTTTTAAAGTTTCCTGCATACAAATGACATTGTGCCTTAATGGATGACTGCATCTGTGTTTGCTTACGAACAGTAAGCAAAGAAATGGTTTGGGTAAATTTCAACAAAGTCTGTTTGATACACGATAGATCTCTGATGACAAATGATTTTTTGATGCTACAGCCTACAAAATAGATGACTCCCTGTAAATCACGATAGCTTTCAAAGTTGGATGGGCCTGTTCAGCCTAAAGTTTTATGTGGCAAGTGATGAAAAGCCCTTCGGATTAGAGTAGATGGAGAATAAGATGTACTTGCTTTATAAGAAGACACAGTGTGCCAAGATGAGATGATGTTTTTTTCTTGTGTGACATACCTTTCAGAAATAGAGACGTGCAAGCAGTATAATAATATATTTTTAATATACGTAAATACAAGACACAAAATAGCTCAAATATAAACAGATTTTTATCATTTCAATCCATCAATCATCAATCAATCAAAGAATTCATATATTTAGTAATAGATTTATAATTGATATTTTAAAATGCTTCATTAATAATAATAATAATGGTCTAAAATGCTTCATTAATAATAATAATAATAAAACTGCCTGGAGAATCAGAGAAGTATTACGATATTACGGTAATTAAAATTATTTAATAATAATAAAACAGTCTGGTGAAGTCAGAGAAGTATTACGGTATAGTTAATAATTAAATTATAATTGATAATAAAAACTGTTCATTATTTATACAATTTAAAAATAATGTATATTCAGCTCAGATGTTAAGAATAGGATATTAACTAATTCTTACTATTTAAAAACAATAAATAAATAAATATAATGTTTACTATGTATATTATCTTTCTGGATTATCACAACTGTGTAAAAGGTCACATTACCTCAGACAGAAAGGAAAAAATAACCTTTGAACTATATGGATTAGGTGTTGTCCCATAACAAATGTCTGAAGTCTTTACTTGAAAGCACATTGAAGCAACTTTGAGGAATGTTTTTCCAGGGATAAGAAAGGTTAGTATGCTACACTGTCAGGAAATCTTTGTTTGCAAAAACTGTACCTTCTTTTGGCAGTGTATGTAAAAAATAAAAATAAAAAGGTTGAGGTTGCCCTTTTAATGCACCTACCGTAAGTCCAGTCTTCTTTACTGGAGTCAATTATTTGAATCCTACAGATTTTTACTGGCAATGTTTGGTTGAAATATAAGCAACACTATTTCTCCAGGGTTATTTTTTTTAATCTTACATACCTACAAACAGCCAATCAAATGCAGCCCTGAGGATGATGACCTGATTGTTGCGTTGGAGTTCGAACTTTGTCCTTGGTGAGCAGAGGGACACAGACAGAGTCAGGACAGCCCATTGGCAGATGTTTTGGTTTTGTCCCATTTAGACTGCGTTACCCCTGGACACTAATGGAGCACTATTCAGACCAGGTAAGTCCTTATGTTTTGGAGTTTTATTGGTTTTACATGCTAGCAAAGAGAAATTAGTATTAAACGTAGTCTACGTTATCTAACCTGCATGTGCAATATCGCATACAGAGCAAAGTTCAAAAAAATGGGAAAGTTATCTGTTCCGTCTTCTCGTTTCAACATTTGGTTGCTTTTAACTGTCTTTGGTGCTTTTATCCATTTTCTGAATCCCACTGACAACAGATGAATTAAACAGCAATTATATTCATTGTGTAATAGGGCGGCGAGGGTCTAGAACTCCTCGATTTGCTCTTCGATAAAAATGATGGTATCCTACGGCATGAGAATACGGGACAACAAAACCATCAGCTTTGGCCAGTTCAAGATCCCCAAGTAAGTCGAAGTCGACAAAGTCCAGCTTCCTTTGAGTTTCTCCGAGTCATTTTGACACCATTTACTTTCTTTGCATGGACAAAAATAGTTCTTCAGAATATTCTCTTAGAAAGGATTTAATATCACACCTTCACCATTCCTGTATTTTCGATTACCAGATGATGATGCCTGCCCAGGGAAACGAGGACTTCTTCAATGCACTTTTAGATGGGTGCGACTCTGTTTCGGGGTCTCCAGTTTGGTCACCCTCTCCTAGCGATAGCGGAATCAGCGAAGACCCTCATTCGGATCACATCGACAGTCCGCCACCGACCGCAAGCCCCCCCGTGGAGCCTTGCGTCGTCATATCTCAGACGCAACACAATCTCGACACAAACTTCCCATTTAAATTCAGTGAGTATCAGGTATTCATGAAGCAAACCTTGGTGACTAGCGATAGATTTACACAGTAAACGCAGATGATTAGCCTCCCATTTATTAATTCACAGCATTGTGCATTGGTTTGGTAAACTTTCTGAAGATAAGCCCCTATTCCTGAGCTTTGTGAATCTTTCCATAAGCATACAAAGAAGGATAAATACCATTATCTGTTGCCACAGATGGCTGGGAGACTGGCTTCTTCCCAGACAATTCTGGAGGGATACAGCAGGGATCTGAAACTCCACAGGCACAACCGACCACTGGATTCCCCCTAACTGTCAAGGACCTGCTGCTATCTGGCACACCAGAGCCTGTGAGTTTGCACTCAGGCGGGAAGCTAGGTAAAATACACAAGGCAGAATAGGGAAAAGGTGAACTTTAGAGAAGATAAAAAGCTGAACTCAATAGGTATCCGACCATTCAGGCAAATAGAAACATTGATTGGATTTGTTACTTTCATGTCCGATTGATATTGCAGACCACAAAGGTGTCCCAGCAGTCCTACCAGGAGCTGGTTCTCACAGAGGATGAGAAACGACTCCTTGCCAAGGAAGGATTGACTCTGCCAAATCAGTTCCCGCTCACCAAGGTAGCTCCAGTTGGAAATGACACCATATTAGTAGATCACAGTTGTTTGTCTTTGTAGCTCAATGTTTCTGCTTCCCTCCCGTGATCAAGTACGAGGAAAGGATTCTGAAGAAAATCCGCCGGAAGATCCGCAACAAGCAATCGGCCCAAGAGAGCAGGAAGAAAAAGAAAGAATACATAGATGGCCTGGAGAGCAGGTATTGAATGTTGTGCTCGAAACAAATGAAGCAGAAGTGAATGCTGCGTGCAATGAATGACAGAGTAAAAATACATAATCTGAGTTGATGGAATTTGCAGCTACTGAACACAACTCCCCCTGGCATTATTCCAGCTGGAGTTTGGACAGTTGTGTCTGACAGTTGGCTTGAGTGCTGATTTGATTACAACCTGTTTCCTTTGACACGGTTACCTCGTTTCCGTAGGATGGCGGCATGCAGTGCACACAACCAGGAGCTGCAGAGGAAAGTCTTCCAGCTGGAGAAATGCAACATGTGAGAGAATCATTTATTTGGTAATCTTCGCAACTCCATACAGGCCCCTGAAATTGAACTTTTCCCCCATCTCTAGCTCCCTGATGGAACAACTGCGTCGGCTCCAAGCGATGTTCATGAACGGATCCAACAAACCGGCCCAGACTGGGACCTGCATTCTGGTGAGGGTTAAAAAAAGCAATATTAGCACATGAAAGATACAGGCATACAGTAATCATGCCTTGGGCTTTTAAAAACACGAACTAGACACATACATAACAGATGGTATTTTCACTGGCACAAAAAGGAGTAGTTTACTTTTAAAGAAAACTTTTGCTGATAATTTACTCACCTCCATGTCATCCAAGATATCCATCTCGTTCTTTCTTCAGTTGAAAAGAAATTAAGGTTTCTGATGAAAACATTCCAGGATTTTCTCCATATAATGGACTTCATTGTGGGAACCAAACCGTTTAAGGTTCAAATGAGAGATACACCGCTCTACAGTTGAAAGTGATTGCAGTGCCAGTTTTGGCCACAATCTTATACGGCTCCTTTAATTTATACGTTTAACACAACAGTTTTCTGAAGGATCATGTGAAATTGAAGACTGAAGTTGGCTGCTAAAAATTCAGCTTTGTAAAACTAGATTAAAAAAATGTCATTTCTGGTTGACAAACTGATGAACTAATGTTTTACAATATCATAAATTCTATTGCTTGTCTGCACAAGACATTGACAAGCAAACACACTTAAATCAATCATCAGTGCTCCCCAACATGAAGGAAGCCAGTAATCACAGAACAAGGATCTCCAATCTAAAGCTATTTGAGAACCTCAAATTGATGTTACATCAAAGTTGTACTTCACTAATGGCCGTTTTATGTTTAAGCTTTCCATCTGCCTCTGTTCCTCAGGTGCTGCTTCTGTCATTCACCTTGATTCTGCTTCCCAGTCTGAAACCCTTCTCTGATACCAAGGTCAGCCAGCATGGAGACTTCAGCCAATTGAGAGGTGAGTTTTCTGGCTGATATATCTCCTCCATCTGGTCCTTGAGGGGAAAACCCCATTACAACCTTATATCCTGCAACTGCTAACTTGAGAGGAAAATGTTATGCTTGAAGAACAAGGAGTTCTTGAATCCGTGTAATGTATAATTTGTTTGATAAGCTATTTGGCTTTGGCTGAAGCCAATGACGGTTATTGGAAAGACTGAGGGAGGTGACGAAGACTAAAAGAATGGCAAATAGCTTTGTCATGTTTCCCACACATTGAAATAACGTTGTAATTTGTCCTCATCAAACCTGCCGTCAGTGTTTCTGAAGGGAATCAATTCTACTTTTGCAGGCTAAGCATGGTCGTGTTTAAAGTTTAGCGCACTTGATCACCGCTTTGTTTGATTAGCTGAAGAGCACAGAGCTCTTTTGAAGTGGGTGGCTGAAGTTCAGGAAAAAAGAACAGGGTAAAATGAGTCAATGCGTGACTCACTCGATTGTTTATTTCATCCACAGACTTAAAAGATTAGTTCACCTCAAAATGAAAATTTCCTGATAATTTATTCACACTAAATGCTGTCTTCTCAACAATCGGTCATTAAAAAAAAAAAACCCACCACCACTTTTTAACCACAAATGACCTAGGGCTAAGCCACGCCCCCTCCACTCATGTCATCATTTGGGGACAGGTGCTATGGCAGCTGTCACAGTAGGAGACATTTCACAGGAGGCAATTGGTGATTTTTGGAGACAGAAAGATTATATATCATCTCAAAGTCATCTAAAAGGCCTTAACTATGATTGGAGAGTTATATTAATAATTTTATTGTTGAGAAGGTTAATGAAAAGCTTCAGCTCCTGGCAAAAATGTACAGGTCACAGTGTAAATGTAGGCTAATAAACCGCATATGATTGGGCGGACAAATCGTTTAACAAAACAGATGCCATCCATGTTCCTTATTTCGACCTTTCTAACCACAAATTAAGCCCTAATCGTTGCCCTCACCATTTGGTGCTACCCCAGATAGTTGAATCA
Source organism: Cyprinella venusta (assembly GCA_038021265.1). NCBI lineage: Eukaryota > Metazoa > Chordata > Actinopteri > Cypriniformes > Leuciscidae > Cyprinella > Cyprinella venusta. The sequence goes on along the minus strand of CM075887.1, from coordinate 9,261,139 downwards.
ACGTGGAAACATGACATCGAAACAACGTTGATCCGACATTGTTTTGCTCATCGAATTAACGTTGAACCAACGTCAGATGCGTCATTCTTTCAAAACTAACAGAAAATCAACTTGAAATCAACGTTGTTTCAACGTTATGAAAGCAAACCAATTTTCGATTTTCATTTAGCTTTGAAGAATGCCGCGTCTGACGTTGGTTCAACGTTAATTCGATGAGCAAAATCAACGTTGTTTCGATGTCATGAGAGACGTCGTTTCCACGTTGATTCAATGTCAATTTGCTGTCTGAGACAGTATTTACACGAATCATTCAGCAAAACGTTAACATTGTTATCTCGGTTATTTACAGATACGTTAATGAAGATAAGTGACATTATGTAGCTACAAACGCAGCTAGAAGCTAACGTTAACGTTTTGTTTTTTTAATGATGCATCATTTCCAGATAATGCAAAAAGTATGTGAAAACGCAATTTTTTCCCGTTTATTTACCATAGGCCTACATGAAATACTAGCTATGAAATATAGCGTCGAACTAAATGATTCTGCAATTTGATTTGAGTGATTTGAGATTTGGTGTAAATGACACTGTGGTGGGAATTTTGAGGATAAGGAAAAAAATACAGAAATCTCTCAGTATAGGCTATTGGAGATCATTAGAATAATCACATAAACTAGTCAGGGTGTAAATTGTTTGTATAAACGTCCACAAGGCCAAAAGTGCCCACAGTTGAAGAAACTTCAGAAAATATCAAATTTGTTGCGTTTGTTTTAAAGAATGATAGCACAAATTTTCGTAAAAAGAAGTCTATAGTATCTTTATTACATTATTTTCTTGAACCCCTTGCAGTTCAGTCACGGTCTCTGCGCAACCTCCAGTCTTCCCGCGTGCTGCACACCCTCGAGCACCCGTACTCAGTGACAGAGGACTCCAAAATTCTCCCGCGCTTCTCTGAGGATAAAAGTATTGAGGAGATTGCCTCGCTGCTGGGAAGACTTCACAGGAGACCCGAGTTCACCAATTACGACTCTGAATTCCACAACCACAGTTTTGACCAGCACGACGAGCATCACCATGGAGACCCCATAACTGGGCATGTAGCGACACTGACCTTGAATCCGCGACGTGGCTCACGGCGGAGTCCTCATGCGGATGATATGTGAAGGGCAGAAGGGGATTTACCTGGGGATTTGTCAAAACTCCTTTAACAGCGCTTTTGAAGACGGGAGCCAGTCAACAGATGCGGCTGGAAGCTATTTTCCCCTTCTTTCTATACTGAAGTAATCTTTAAGAGATAGCCTACAGAAGCTTATTTATATGATCAAAAGTCAAATTTTTATCTGCTCATTTGGAATGAAGGAAGTGCTTATTTTTCTCGTTTTTAAGCTTGACATTTAAGAAGAGCATTTTTTTTATGTAGGCTAGTGGGGTCCAAACGAAAAGGCTAGGCCTATTTTTTAATTATAAATGAGGGATCTTTTTGCGATTAATGGTTGACTGTAGGCAGGTTAACGTTACATTACATCTTGAGAGAGCCCGCGGTATGATATGTGGATATACGAGAGACGCCGGTTTACTTCACGGGAATGAGCGGAATGATAGCCTAGCTTTGATATCAGGCAACTAGATGACAATTGACAAATCGACCAAACATAGTCAAGTATTCTGAGTATTCCTGTTTAAAAATATGAAAATAGTGTTATAACAAATTGATTGAGTGAAATAAAAAGGGATGATTTTCAAAATGTCAAACTTCAATGAAAACTTCAAGAAAATCTGATTTTTTTTTTTACAAACGAATTAACATATTTATTTTACTTTAAAAATATATATATTATTTACAAATTAAAGGTAATGAAATATTAATAATAGCCTAATACAAATCCCAGATGTGACATCAGGCGTTTGGACGCCACTGTATATCACTACAAATTTGAATCATATCTGAGGCGAATAATACAAAATTAAATTAATTAATTTTACAATTTGAATCCATCAACAAGTTTGTCCTATGGAGTGCCTTTGTTTTTCTTTCATTTGAAGACAGTTTTGCTTTATTGGTAATCTGATGACTGAAGTAATTTTTTTATGGATTAAAAACTAGTTTGCATAAATTGCTGCTTTTTCAGTAAAATCAGGTTGTGTTGAATTGTATTTCAGTTTCTTTCAATGTCTTTTTTCCGTCGTTTGTATTGTTTTTTTTCCAATAAATGTTTTAAAATACGTTTTCTGAAATGGACAACTCTCTGTCTTCAGCTCTGGGTTGATGTCAACACATAAATGCCTTTCAGCACAATTTGGATGTCACGAGAGACAGAATGAGGCCAGTGCAGATGAGAAGAATAGGTGAACAAACCATTGCACTAAAAACAAAAATGATCATCCTTGGCAAATTGTTTTTTTAGGCATCCATAAGAGAGATGCACAAATGAATAAATATGAAAGCAGTCGTTTGTGTAGATCATACAAATAAATGTCAACTTCATTTTTTTCTTTGCCATTTTATGAACTGAATAACCAGTGCCGAGGAATGAGAAAACAGTGTGGGATGTATTTGAAGTCACTTTCAGATAAGATAACTTGGGGGGAAAATACAAAAGATAGATAGACCATCATGCGTAATCTTTTTATTGTGGTCAATATAATCTTGGCTCAATTGTAATTGACTGGAGGGTTCAGTAGGTTTTGATAAACACCAAACTATTGTTCTAGAAGATTTCAATCATGAAGAGAGATAAACTTGCATCTTTCATCCACAGGACTGTGTCGTGCCTCTTTGATTTCACATCTCCCTTAAGCCCATGGCCTCCAGTTTGTCTCCAGTAAGTTGTCTCTAATACACTTTAAGAACTGCATTTTAATTGATTAAATTCAAATTTCTCTTCGCTCCTCAAGCCAAAACTGTGCAATTCTTGGCTCAGTAATCTTCGAAATTAACCCAACAAAGACGAAAGACTCCAATCTGAAATCAATAAGCTATCACACACTTTCATTATGGGAATTTCTGGCTTAGACAGACAGATAGATAAATACATGTATTCTAATAAATAAATGTATGATTGATAAAATATCACACACACATATAGTTGCATTTAGAGAAGCCAAATTTCTATTTATGACGCAAAACGTATAATCACATATATTAAAAGTAATCCAGGCTATTATGTATTCGTCCGAAACAATATTTCTGTAGACTACATAATCAAATTGAAGTCAATGAGCTATATTCGTATGACTTGAACTCTCTACCGTGCAAATTCCTTTGATGAAACATAACACGTGAAAACTAGGTTTCTTTGCTTAATGTATGTATCTGACATAAAGCGACGCGTGCCTCGGCAGCGCGCGGAGGCGCGTCATTGTCATCGGAGTATAAAAGAAAGTGCGCGCGCAGCAGAGCGCACAGAGGTGCGCGCGAGAGAGAGAGGCACTGATGGGACCGCGCTCTCGCTCTCGGTGAACTAATTATACTTAACGGGAACAAAGTGCAGTGGTCATAATGAACTTGAGTTAAATTAGATGAATGGACTCTTTTCGCCGTTTGTGTCATTTCACCATGACAAGAGACTGAGTGGGAGTCTGCAATGGAGAGGATTAACACTACACAAACTCTGGATCTGGGAGAATGTGAGCACACACTGGAACCAAGCGTGGTTCTGGACAACTGCACAGACTCTGTCAGCGGGAACCTGTCTTTACGCTGCTGGCTGCAACTATTAACAAAGGAGTCTAGTTCAACACTACAAGGTGATGGGTCTAGTTTGGCTGTGCGTGTGATGATCGCCCTCATTTATTCGGTGGTGTGTGCTCTAGGACTTGTAGGCAACTCTCTGGCGCTCTACCTGCTACACTCACGCTACCATCAGAAGCAGTCTTCCATCAACTGCTTTGTGATGGGTTTGGCTCTAACTGACCTGCAGTTCGTCCTTACCCTACCGTTCTGGGCTGTAGACACCGCGTTGGACTTCCGCTGGCCCTTCGGGAAAGTTATGTGCAAAATTGTCAGCTCCGTCACCACCATGAACATGTACGCCAGCGTATTTTTCCTGACCGCCATGAGCGTGGCCAGATACTACTCCATCGCGTCCTCGATGAAGATGCATAGTCGCAGAGCGGCGGCGGCTGCGGCCAAATGGATCAGCTTGGGGATTTGGGTCGTATCCCTGATAGCGACGCTCCCGCATTCCATTTATTCCACCGTAGCCCAAGTTGCAACGGATGAGGAGCTGTGTTTGGTGCGCTTCCCCGAAACGGGAAGCTGGGACCCGCAGTTGTTGCTAGGACTGTACCAGTTGCAAAAGGTCCTGCTTGGTTTTCTGATCCCACTAGTGGTGATTACCGTGTGCTATCTCCTACTTCTAAGAATCGTGCTAAGCCGCAGAGTTAGCGGCGTTGCTGGCTCCGAAAGTGAGCAGGGCCGTCACAAGCGGCGCTCAAAGGTCACCAAGTCTGTTGTGATCGTCGTCCTGTCATTCTTCCTGTGTTGGCTGCCCAATCAGGCCCTGACTCTTTGGGGCGTCCTCATTAAGTTTGACCTGGTGCCCTTCAGCAAGGCTTTCTACAACGCCCAGGCGTATGCTTTCCCGCTGACTGTGTGCTTGGCCCACACGAACAGCTGCCTCAACCCAGTGATCTATTGTCTAATCCGCCAAGAATTCCGCGCCGGACTCAAAGAGCTTCTGCTGAGGGCCACGCCGTCCTTCCGGAGCCTTACTCGGATGCTTCCACGCAAAGCAAAGGTGTCCGAGGCGCCTCCGGTACTGGTTCTCGTGCAGATGGATGTTTGATCCTTCACGTTCAACTTTGTTTTTGATTGACAGGATGAAGCAGGCGTGAGAAACATCCTTTGGGAGCTGCCCCACTTTCCCTTCCTCTCGTTCAGAAACTCTTGCTCATTTCTCCCCTAACTTCCTCCATACCTTTTGACGCAGAACTGTTTTCACATGCATCTCTGGTCACCGGAGCCACTGGTGAATTCTGGACACATTCACCTGTTTGCTTCTCTGCATATTTGCAGCAATGCTTGCTTTAGGATTTCCCCCCCTCCCTGAGACATCCATCAAAGGAGCGCTAAATTTTTCAGCCTTTGGGAAAAAGAAGAAGAAAAAAAAAACAGTTGAGATGTGGAGGGGTTCAGCCCTTCTTTCATTTTTTGAGATATAAAAAAATAATATGTGAGGAGGATCAGTGGTTAATCCATCAATCATTCAATACATTGTCAATTATACATTTACTTGCAGTTGTGTAGATATAATGAAGTTTCACCTTTTGACTAGTGTTTAAATCCTGTACAAAAGAAAAACTAAACTAATAAACTATCTAACAAAATCATAATTTTGTGAATGACCAGTCAAACTGTGCAAATAATGATTTTGGCAATTTCTTTTTCATTTCAATTTTCCATATAACTGGTCTAAATTAGTATAAAACTATATTTTATTCTAAACACACCATATTTGAGACATAAAGGGATAGTTCACATAAAGATTTATTCACCCTCATATCATTTCAAATTTTCACTTCCAGAAAACACCAAAGGAATTGAATGTCTGAGCAGCTCTCTTCTTCGCAAGAAGAACGGAGAACAGGCTTTAAAAAAGGATAAAAAAAAGTATCTCCGATTCAAGCACTAATTTCAAAGTGTTCTGAAATCATTTGAAAGCTTTTTGTGAGAGAAAGACAGAAATTTAACTCAGTATTAATGTAAAATCCCACCCTAATAGCCATAATCCCCATTGACTTCCGTTGTATGGAAAACAGCAGCTTGGACATTCATTTGTTGACTTTTCCTTTTGTGTTCTACTTACAGAAAAAAAACAAAATAAGTCATCCAAGTTTTGAAAGGCGTGAGATGGAGTAAATAATTTAAAGTCACACTTTAGATTATGGTCCAATTTTCAATATTAAAGATACAATATGCAGATTTTTCGCCACCAGGGGTCGCTAACTTACAATACCAAAGGCGTATGTTAATGACGTCTGCATTAAGCGGAATTATGGATCTTGTCGTCAAGCTGATGGATCTTTTATGGATGAGTGAATACATTGATGTTTTTAACATGACTGTGGAATGAAGCAGGGCACGAACGCTAGACGTATACCAGCGCCACAGGCAACGCGAGTCCTGCGGATATAAAAGAATAAGGACATTTCAGTCTACTGAACTACACGCAAGTGCTGAATTACTCACACAGGTCAGTTTATAAGAGGAATTAAACATGAGGTAATGCAGCGCTGTTTCACTTCCTCTAACAGTTACACTATCAAACTAAACGGCATTTGTGTGTGTTGAATGTTGATAGTTAGGTTGTTTGTTGGCTGTATGAGACTAAGCTAGATTAACATTAGAGAATAACATACAGATCATATTCTAACTTTTCATCATGTTGAACTACATAACATTGATTAGTTTTATGTACATTAATTTGCTCACCTATCTAATAAAGTAACTTACATGCAACTCTTGCGTCTCTGTCAAGTCGAAGTTAGTTACGGACGTGGAGCTCTCGGAATCTTGAAAGATGTTGATCTTCGTTCTAGTCCGCTTTCTCAAAGTCTACTTGCCATGGTCCAAAACGTTTGAACAAAACAACAACAGCGTGAGCGTCTTTCTAGGCATAACCGGCATAACCCAGTTGTCAACGTCATTTACCATGGTTACTATTGCAGTACGAGGTCAAACCTGGCGGAAACCGCGGTTAACGAGGATATGACGCCATTGACTGCCGACTCCTTCTCACACACCCCGTTTCCTTGGTTAAAATCGTCATTTTCTCACGATTTACAAATAGTTGGAAACATTTGGGATATTTTACTGCAAAAATCCTGCATATTGTACCTTTAACTAACTATTACCTGACTTTTGCCTCAATAAACTACCAATTATCACTTTATATTTAGTAAGGTGGTTGTTAAGTTTAGGTATGGGGTTTGAGGGATATAGAATATAGTCATGCAGAAGCCATTAATATGTGCTTTATTAGTGCTAATAAACAGCTAATATCCTAGAAATATGCATGCTAATAATAGCAACTAGTTAATAGTGAGAATTGGACCATAAACTAAAGTGTTGGCAACTGCAAAAAGAGCTTGACAGCTTTCTTTTATTGACTATATCCTCAGGGAATGGTACAAATACAACTTTGGCATAAAATATCTTTGTACAATGAATAATTTTTGGACTCTAAATCCCCATTCCTAAGCCATCAAACAGAATAGAAAATCAATCTGAGGTAATTAGTTATATGGGATTATGGACAATAAAAAGTAAGGCAGAGCTAAAGAGTTTTAGCTCAATAATTACAATTATTTTATCTTTATTTATTATTTATATATGTCAGTCATTCTTTCCCCCTATTTTTATATTCTTGCATCATTTCACAATCAATATACCTTACAGATGGTGTTTTAGGGTTTGAGACTTTATTGTAATTTGGCTTGACAAATAACTTGCACGTTCCTTGCACGCAGAGAGAATACCTTATAGTAAAACGATAGACACCATTAATCATTAGTCCTGCAATTTTCTGAAACTCTTCCAAGGACATTGTTCCTCTAACCAAACCATTTTAGATGAGACAGATTTGTCAGTTTAAGCCACTTTTATCTCTTCAATGACATTGCCAGGTAGTGAAGCCTGGGGCAAGTATCACGCCTTTTTTATATTGGACATTTTTATTGTTATTGCTGAGGGAAAAAATGCAGTTCATTAAACACATATTGATCTTTTGGAACAACATGCACCAATAGCATGACATCACACTATATGGGCTGAGTTCTTACAATTAAATTGCCCATTATAAGATTTTCAGGAAAAAAAAAAAACAACATACAAAATATCATTTGTTTTTGGCAACAAATGTTGTATAAATTTAACTCCCCAAAGTTTTGCCTCAGCCTCATAGTCATGAAAACACTGAATGACAGATTGAAACTGTGGTTTCATGTTCAGTTATGAATCTATGACTTAGTTAGCTATAAATACACAAAGAACTATCTGTAACAGAGAATCGCCCCAGCTGTGAGTTTCTCTTTCTATGCGTTGAGGGCATGCAGATAGATGATTAATGAGCATCTGTGAGCATTAATGAGCCAAACTGATTTAAAGATATGAATCTGAACTCACTGTGCTCTATAATTCCTTGTGGTGACATTTTGGACCAACGTCAGAGTCGATGGGTAGTTTTTTTATCAATATTGTGAAGACCTTGCGATGTGTTTTAGCTTGCTGAACTTACTTTAATGTCTGTTTGAAGTGTTTAATTACCTTATAATATTATGTTGTTTGTAAAAATTATATAATCCATTAAGAAAATTTGCAAAAAGCTCTTCTGGACAAAAATAAATCTTGTACATTTGGATAAAAACTAAGTGTCTTAATGTGTCTTAAAGGTGCAATTTACCTAATTTACAGAAAACATGTACACTCACATAAGACTGTCATGTCAGCCTAATAAAAAAAATATCTAGTTGGTTATGGCCATAGCATTTCTATGGGTATGTTTATACAAAATCACTGTAGTAAAAATGGAAATGTTTTTCCTTCGCATTTTTTCGCGGCAAAACGATCCCCATTCACAAGGACCTGTGAAAATGACTAAAAATGCTGTATTATGCCTCCAGGCCAGTAGTTGGCGATGTCACTTTGTAAAGAAACACTGTGTGCCAATAAACTGAACACGTAATAGAGTGCCGAAGTTATGACGTCACTCTGTAGGCCAAAATGCGGAAGTGAGCATTTAGCACCGGTTCCCTTGCTCTAAAGTCTATGGGATTTTTGAATGGGTTTTTGCTAAATCGCCTGAAATAAGGTCTGTGGTGAACAAAGCCTCTCAATATTTTCACGTTTTGATCTATGACATAGAACACACAGTTATAACCTGCTTGTGGTTTTTTTTTAAACTTTATTGTGTCTGATTGTGTTTTTTAAAAACTTTATATAGGCTTCAAAATGTATAAATTTTGGATTAACTTGTAAAGATTATCTTGATAAACAAAACGTGTAAGGGTCACAACTCTTTGTTGAACACAGATCTTATTTTTTGCGATTTTCCAAAAGTCTTTGGGGAAAATGCATTGCTTTTCGACCGAGGGAACCCATGCGCCGCTAGCTTCCGAGTTGTCCCACAAAGTGATGTCATCACTTCAGCACTCTATACGCATGCGCATGAGGTAACAAATTCGCATTTTAACAAATTCACATTTTTTGTGGTTTACACAGAGATGATAACAGTATTGTGTTCAAAAACTTGCATATATATAACTTATATATATATATATATTTATAGTTACCCTGCCAGTACATACATAGATAGATCAAAGTGACATTATGTTAACCATCCATTCAGAAACGTCCCGTTCGAGTCTGATTTGTCGCAATACTTTGCAGCCGTCATCTTGTTCCGGGTCAGACTCCAGTTCAAACTGATACGATTGCCCAGATGTGTCCTCAGAGACTCCCGCTGCCATTCTTTCTCCAAAATATACCCTCAACTGTTGTCAAAACAGAGGAGCGGAGTGAAAAAAAGCTCATTATCATTTAAAGGCATATGCACTGAAACGGCGTGCTGAAAACAGAGCTGTTTTTGACCAGATAAAATGAGTGTTTTATTTTATATACTTTATACTTTAAATTTTTACTTAAAGTAGGCTATATTACAAACTTTTAATTTAGACCCTAAAGAATCAAATTAACTTGCAGGAAAATGGCATTGTATGACCCCTTTAAAAATAATGAACGCTCACACTTCAAAGCAAAACCTGGAAATGGGGTTGAAGATAATGGCTTTCTATTCTTTTGACGGGGGCTATGCAAGCTTTTCAGGCATGGCTAATTGCGTGTCTTATTATGGGATGGACCCCTGGTCCAGTTCCCTAGCAACAATCATTTTAATATTTCAGCTTGACAAAAATTCAGGCCTGCCACCTAGTTAGAGAGAGGTGTAACATTTAAGACCCCTTCCTTTCTGTAATTGAATTACAGCTCAAAATATGTAATGGATCAATTTTTCCCTTTTGTGTTATTGTCAGAAAGTTTCAAAATCATTGATTTGTTTTTGTTTGTTTTTTTGTCACACAAGCTCTGAATGCGTCTTTCATTTTCAGACAGGCATTGGATTTGAACTGTTTTCCTGCTGAGGGAGATAAAAATAGCAGTCAATCATCAAACATTTGTATGCTCCATTTTCCTGTTGGATTTGTCAGAACACTAGGTGGCACATGTTCAGTTTAATAATACTTTGTAAACAGAAAGTAAATCTATCTGGATTGCTTCTCATCATTTTGTCCAATTTGCCTCCAATTTATTCAGCTGAATCGAATAGAACACAGAAAAAAAATGTGTATAAGTGTGTATGGTTGTATATAATACATATGAACAGATATTATATATAATTATTTAAAACAAATAAATAAATAATCATTTATAATGTCAATGACTGCTTGGTTAGTATTCGTTTTCATGGACTTTTGGCTTGTTTCTCTCAATTACCCGTTTTCATTTTTGTCATTTTCCCGCTCTTCATTTGTTACCACGGTTTTTGATTAATTAGTTGTCACCTGTTCTTCATTGAGTTCATTCACCCTGTGTAGGCTATTTAAGTTCCTCATTTCATTCACTTCTTGATCAGGGTATTCCAGAAACCTGGTTATGTGACCTCAACTTTTGGTTCCAAAAATGAACTGTAGGTAACTTTCAGCGTGGTAAGTAGCCATAGCAACCTACTCTCTAAACATAACTGTTAGTTTACTTAAGAGGTGTTTACCTCATCTGTGCCTTATTGACGAGGCTCCAATGGGCGCGATATGATATGACATGATATTTGATATATCTTACCTTTTAGGCAATGTGGTAGCAAAATAACTAAACATAAAATACATAATATACAGCCATGTTATCTTAGCATGCGCCAACTGTATTTAGTTTAATTATATAATTAGCATCAAACATACAATATAGTTCTTGTTCAAAGTGATTAAAGATTATTGAATGAAAAGATTGAAAAATGGTTGCGACATGCAATACGTATGTATATTAGCATTTTACAAAAGAAGGAAGAAGTTTGGTACACTTTTTCTTAGCAACCGTTTCCATGGTGACCCGCCAATTCGTTTCTCTGTTGAGAATGTCTGGTATGTTAATCCGTGAACATACTCTGAGTGAAGTTACTCCCGGATGTCCACTTCCTCAAAGTCACTCAGAAATCAAGACATAACCCAGAACTACTTAGTTTTCCAACCAAGAGGTGTCAACGATAAATGCAATCTGCCCTGACCCAGGCTATAATGCACTCCACGGCAGCCTTTTCACAGTCTTGATTATTTGGCGAGCGAGAGAGGCGGCTGAGTATGTCCACAATGCTTCTTGAATGCCCTGCTTTGGCTGTCACAACTTCAACCATCCAAAAGCTCCAAAATGCAGGTGGAAATTCAGTAACTGACTCCCTGCTCAAAGAATGAGTTTATCTCCATATTTATAGAACACTGACCAAGCGGGAACCTCTGTGTTCAATTACATTTATTATTCTCTAATGTGTTCCCACAAACTCATTTACTGTGACACAGGCGCACGGCTGTCACACCACTCCCTCCCAAGATTTCTCAATGGCCCTATGAGGAACTTTGATGGGGTTTGAAATAAAAACCTCAACAGTTTTCAAAGAAAAGTAGCGACAACCTACTTTCTCCCACACATTCCTACCTACTCCGGCTGAGTGGGAGAGAAGCCATGATCAACCGATACAAGAGGGCTCTCTGACTCAGAAAGCCTTTCCAGCTCCAGTGATTTCAGGCACCTTTATTCTTCTGAATGCATCCGTATTTAAAAACAAGCTTCAGTCTTTTATAGTCTGATGATATGAAACACTGAAATCATTTACAGAAGAGGAGGAAGATGGAGCGATATTTCTCAGCTCTGCCCTATATTCATGACAATTGCGCCTTTCCAAAAAGCAATTTTCACTTTCTAAGAAGTGGGCTCATAATTACCATGTGTCAGTCAGGCGTAGCAAGGAAAACTCATTCAATCAATCACCTCTCTAACAAACGGTCCAAAAACACCCCAAAGGTGGAAACAAAGCCTTTGAAGATGCTATTGAGTAGCCTTGAGAGCAGGCGCTCAGAACCATCAAGCCCATTAAAACTGGGATTTCGGCAAGGTTTATTTTAAAATGATTCTAACAAAAATATAATAAGCAAATGCTTATTTGGTCAGTCTAAACACACACACACACACACACACACACATATATATATATATATATTCTCTCTCTCTCTCTAGCCATGTCCAGTCATGACTCACTCACTCTATAAAACAACACGCTTAAATCTAACAAATGAAAGTGGGGGGAAATCACATTATGAATTATCTAATATACATTGGCCACAATTATTTTCAACCCTAAATTCTTAAGTATTCCCATTCATATTTACATTTTTAGCATAAAAAAGTGACTGGGGGAACATGAAATTGTCCAGCCATGACTTTCTGAATAGTTCTGAATAAACCAAAGAATAGTTGTTATGTGCAGCAAAAGATTGATGAGCTTCACAAAATAGAAAGTGTCTGTAAGAAAATAGCTAAAGTTTTGAAAATGTACATTTCCAACATCAGGGCAATAATTAAGAAGTTCCAACTGGAGATATTACAGATCTACCAGGAAGAGGACGTGTGTATTGTCTTAATGCACAGTCGAGGATGAGAGTTTGATTGGCCAAAGACTCTCCAAGGATCACAGATGGAGAATTGCAGAGATTAGTTGAGTCTTAGGGTTGCATTGTTCAATTTTTTTGTTCAATGAACAAAGATAGATTTTAGGTTGAAAAAAAAAAGAAGTGAAATATTTTCACAGGCTTCTTTGCTTATATTTATCAAGGATGCCTATAATTCGGGCCAGGACCTACCCACAGTTGAACTGTCATTTACTCAAGCTCCAGGGTCAACATTGAGACATTACAGCTGTGCGTGTACACGGCATCTGTGAAAATTGCTTTAGTCTCATTATGTTCATATGTAATGCATCAACTCTGGCCTATTTGGCCGAGCAGTGGGAGGCTGACCTTTTCTTGGCTGCCCTGGGCATCGATAACGATCTTGTCCAGCACAAAGACAATAACACGGCTGAAATATCACCAAGCGTCCCGGCCTTATCTTCGCTTCTCACTGTGTGATGAGTCAAACGCAAAAGTCACCATCGGCAAAGAAAGCACAGCCTTCAACCTTCACGACGGATATCAGCCCCGGTTAAGTCAGTAAGGAGAAGACAAAACCAAGAAAGACTGCCACTCCTGGTATCTTTCCTCAGTATTCAAGCAGCAAATGGCTAGTCTGGTGCTTTGTGTGATTGCTTGACCTCTGGGATCGTGCCACCAGCGGGGGAGCGAATCTTCCCACGCCAGCATGAACAATCGGGCAGAAACAACAGTGGGTGGAAAGTTGGTACACATCAATCTGATTAGCTTTGACTTGCTGAGAGTGTTTTGAGGTGCTAAGGTGTAATCACATATACAATGTGGCGACTCAACAAATTTAAAGACCGGTATTTGGAAGAGTGGTACTCCAATAAACTATAGCCCATTGGCGACTAGCATGCGGAGCTGAGTAAACATTAAGTTGAATATAAAATTCTGTCGTTGTGTGTTGCTCCAAACCCATATGACTTTCTCTCTTCCCAGGAACACAGAAGACAAAGCTTTCACTCTTCAAAAGAAAATACCATGTGAAGCCTATAAATGCGAAACAACGAGTGATCAATGATCATTCAATGAACCAAACGAGCGAATTGACTCGAAAAAAGATTCGATCCTTTGGATGAACGAGTTCTAACAGGAGAGTTCCGAACGTGCATCGCAGTACAGAGCAAGGCGAGCATTTGAGCTTATAAAACTTAAAGGGATGCTCCACTTTTTTGGAAATAGGCTCTTTTAGACTCCCTCAGAGTTAAACAATTGAGTTTTACCGTTTTCGAATCCATTCCGATGATTTTCTGATATTAAGAATATCAGTAACCAGACAGTTTCTGGTCTCATTGACTTCCATATATTTTTTTTTCCTACTATGGAAGTCAATGAGACCAGAAACGGTCTGGTTACTGATATTCTTCTAAATATCAGAAAGTCGTCTGAAGGGATTCGAAAATGGTAAAACTCAACTGTTTAACTCTGAGGGAATTGTAAAATGAGCCTATTTCCAAAAAAAAAAAAAGTGGAGTACCCCTTTAAACTTTATTTATTTTTTTTAAATGAGCAATTGTTTCGCTTGATAATTCATCGTCTGAAATTGTTTAAAGTCCTTTGAAAAGTTTGCAGTTGGCACCGAAAATGTGTTTTGGAACTTGAACCGTTTGGATGTATCGCTATTCGAATCGTGAGTTCTTTTTCGGTGCATGTCTCTTTAAATAATAATGAGCAACTTTTTACCCCACCCCTCTCTTCCATGGGTGGTGTTGAATGGCTGAGGGCATAAATATGCTAATACGGGACAGTCCGTCAGTGGTCTTGGTCGAAACATGAGCATTTTGCTCAGAAATTCCAAACGGCCTGATTATTGAGAGTGCTTAGACTTTTTGAGGATTGAAAAAAAAAAGGAGTGAATGGATTTTTTAATTTGTATGGTGGTTGTGTCCTACACATTTATATGCAAACACCGTATAAAAGTGAATTTAGCATCCGATGACCACTTTAAAGATTGAATGGATTCACAGCCTGAATACAGAGCAATAGTTATTCATGTTTGTTGAGAATGAAGCAACTTCATATTTTTTTAATGAGACAAACAATATATTAATAAACTATGGTGAGTACACGTTAACATGTGTATTTATCAGACGTTGCGAGCTCAACTACTTCTCATTATCCTCAGCTGTTCCCATGTAAACAATGGAGAAATAATTAGTGTTGATAGAGTGTTGCCATCAGAATATGAAAAAGTGGAGCGCTCACGTCACATGTTTTTATTTGGTTTGGCCACCAATTGAAAACTGAGCCCCCCAACACACACACACACACATACTGTATATCATATTGCATATTTTCCCTAAATCCCTGCAGTCTTATATCAAATGAAATTCTGTGCTGAAAATAAGTGGAAAAGTTAGGAAACGACATCTCGGCCATGGATGCAAGCAAAAGCAGAAGCTTGAGCTGTCAGGCGAATGAATTTCCATATATTTAATCAGACATGGCCAAGACAGCATGACCCCCCCAAGTTTAATCTACTGCACTTGTATGAACGTCCAATTGAGTGCCAGATGCTCTTTGACCTATAAGTCTGAGAATTCACCCATCTCATTTCCAATTATCTTATCTTTTAGATCTCAAAGTATCAAAATGAAGGTTAAAGGCTGTTCATTTAGAATAATGAGTCTGTTCGGTGTTTGCCTGAAATCAAAGTGTCTGAAATTTGTATCTCCTCTTTGCCCTCTAAAACAAATGATTATTTCAGTAAGCTCTGTCCTGGTGCTCAGCTCTGTAATTTAAGACTAATCTAAGTTGTGAAGACGTAGGACGTACCTGAGACCCCTTCATTTAATGATGTTTTTCCTCTCCTGATGCTGAAAAAGTCCAGAGAGTAATTGTTTTAACTTGCTTTTGGTTGTCTTTTAAAAGAAACACATGACACGGCATTATAAAATCTTGTCATTCAAGCTAAAAATAAATAGTTCATCTTGTAAAAATGTGTCAATATAACTTATGACATGCTGAATTGCAAGATATAAACTCACAATTCTGGCTTTAAAACTTGCCTCTAGAAGGTTGCGTTTTTTATTTCACTAGAGTTTTTAAATAGAAACACAAAATCACGTTCTGAGTGAAGTAGCCCTTAGAGATCTTGATTTCTTATAGCTTAAATCTATTGAGAAAATATACAGTGTGGTGAGGGTTAGGGCTAGCTGTTTTAGAACTTACATTTTTATATCTTCAGAAGATTTGCTTTTCTGGTGTAGCCTACGTCCACTCTGTAGCCATTGATCAAAATATGAAAAGATGTTTTCAGTCAATGAGTTATTAATATTTTATCACAGTGAATCATTTATGAATTATGCACGGCCCAGAATGCTCAGAATGTCCTAAATTGTGCGTGTCTGTCAGATGATTCATGATGTGCGTAAATGTAGGCCGCAATCTAGCATACTTCAACTAACATCACACAAACAAACAGTGATTGATTATCTCCATGCTTGATTAAGAACATAATTTCAATTTCCTGAGGCCTTAAACTAGCGCATTAATTGAACGGATTAATGATAGCGACCGTTCAATTACAAAAAAAAAAATTGGGGGGAAAAATATGAGCAAAATTTGTAAATGAAAAAGTTAATGTTCTACCAGAGACAAAGGAATGAAAATAGAGAAGACTGAAATTGTTGTTATGACATTACAGTGTCATTCAGTCTAGGCATTTTACCAGCCATTAAAGACCACAGGTTCCATCATACTGTAAAAAAGGAAAGTGTAGAGGACTGTCATCTCTCCTGGAGACACTGAAAGTGGCACCACATAGCCTTAATGGTCTTTGGAATCAGACAAAAACTCAAATGGATTAATATTTCTGTTTTATGTTATACTGTATGGATAAATGGTCACTTGGCCAAAGCCAATATGTGTTCCCATTTACTCGGAAATGCAGCGGATTTAGCACAAAACGTGAAATTGCAATGGTTGAGAAGATGTTTTCAAACTCTAAACTATTGTTCAATTTACTTTATAAACTTACTTTTTTTTCGGAACATTGCAATCCACTTTAACTGATTCTAAATGGATTAAGTCCTACTCAGTGTGACTCAGTGTGAAGAGTATTTTTCATTGGCAAAAAAAAATTCATTGGCAGAGCATTGCCAGTTCCCAGCACCCTTTGCATTCAACTGGATTAGAGGATGAAATTAAAAAGGTTGTTAGATGGGGTTAGGAGTAAGAGATATGGAAACTTGTTAGTGTTGAATGTTTCTATGTTGAAAATTTGGGGGTTAGCATTACATATATATATATATATATATCTGTCCGTGGATTCTATGTGTTCGTTTTCGATACAGATTTAGAAAAAACGTATTAAGTCAGGGTGAGGAAGAAGAAAGGGAAAGGTGGATTGGAGAGAACAGCAGATCTCAGGGGAGAGGAAAAGTGAGCAGAGATGTGTGCGTCTGGATGGATGCTTGGCAAAGAAGAGAAGATTAGAGCAAAAAAGGATGAAGCTGCATTCATTTCCTTAATGGTGCCTGTGCCTCTGACCTGGGGCAAAGCTGTTGGGGTTTCAGGGCCTCAAAAAAAAACAATGCTGACAGACCAAATCCCTCACCACTTTGGCAGGACATCAACGGAGGCAGTTAACCTTTTCGTAGCGCCTATAGCTGGCAGATATTTGCTTTGAAGCTCGGGACGGATGCAGACAGAAGATTTGAATTATGCCCTTATTAAATGGGAGTCTTTACGTCGCAAGCGCGTTTGCCCATTTCCTCCTTACCCTTCGATACTTAATCAGCATCTGTCAGGAAGCCAGTGGATCAAACACATAGCAATTTATCAAAAGCAGCACATGGACTCCCTGCAGGTCAGTCCCGTCAGGAATTGTCCAACCCCCCATCGTTTCCACACGCACAAACCCCTAAAATATCGCAAACAATACCGGGGTTATTACGGATAATGGATTCCAGTGGCTCAATGAAACCGAGAGTAACAACAAGCTGTCATTCATGTTTGCTGAGTAAATGGCACCTTGTCTGCGTTGACAATACAATGGAAGTCCGCGGATAGCATGTTGATTGCGTTAGCAAGAGAAATTGGCATGCAAACTTGTGCTGTAATTGTCCATATGTATGTGCACATGTATCTATGTGAAAGTGATGATTGCTATTCATTGTAATCTAGTGTCTTGTCCTTGACAGCCCTCTTAAGAGATTGCCGGTGAGCTCCCGGAGGGCAGCGTCGAGGATGAGGATGTCTCTCCAGCTGAACGGGTGCAAATTGAATCCGCTGGTAACGATTAGCGATGGTGGCAGGCATGATGCACTTCAGCCGTGTCCCTTTCCCGGTGAGATGTGCCTTTGAAGTTCACCTGACACAGTCTTGTGCGACTGGGGGGATAAAATGACTTGAATTGACTTGAAAAGTATGCCGCTGAGCAAGAGCTTTAACGAAAAAAGTACGCATGGAAACAAACATCATTTAATATTGATTCATTCTCTTCGAGGACAAACACTCCTACCGTTAGGCTTTCTAAAGCATCTGAAGAAGGTTTTGGACTATAAAACGTTTGCTTTGACCAAAGAAAGTTTGTGACTTTGTTGAAGTTTAGGGATATTTCACCTTGGTAATCAAATATTTGACTGTAGTCACTGACTTCCGTAGTAGGATAAAAAAATACTATGGAAGTCAATGGCTAATGTCAACAGTCCAGTTACCAACATTCTATAAAATGTCTTCTTTTGTGTCCATACAGGATTGGAACAACTTGAGGGTCAGAAAATTATGACAACATAGGGTAAACTATCCCTTCAATGCTAATTTCGCTTTGGAATTGTTGCACAATACATGTTAAAAGCGAATGCAATGGTTTGACAAATATTGCTGTCTGAGACACTGATCTAAGATCTAAACGTTGCTTAGCTGTTTTTTGGCCTATATACATGTAGCTTTACTACAAGAACTTGTTGTATGTTCGCTTAAAAATTCGCTATGGAATGGAAATAGAGCTTTTTCTTCAGTATTGTGAAGGATATATCCGAATTAAACGCATTATCAGAAAAGGTCAATAATTCAGTTCAAATTTATTTGTATAGCACTTTTCACAATGCATGTTGTTTCAAAGCAACTTTACAGAAAGTGCATTTAGATATGTACATAGAAAAATACAGTTAGTTAATCCTGTATTAATTTAGGGCATAACATATTGCTGGTGTTGTTGTCGTCTCATCGCAGGTGTTGGGCCATCTGAAGTCTCCGTGAGAGGCTGGATACAAACTGGAGCTGATGAACGATATTTACCTCGGGACTAGCGCCCTGAGGGCGATTGTAGGGCGATAGAAGGTCCATTAAGTACACAGGTGCTAGACCATTTAGGGCTTCATAGGTCAGTAGTAGTACTCTGTAATTGAAACTTAATAGGTAACCAATGTAGAGATGATAAAATTGGTGTTATATGATCATATTATCTTGACCTAGTAAGAACTCTAGCAGCTG
Organism: Cyprinella venusta; assembly: GCA_038021265.1. Taxonomy (NCBI): domain Eukaryota; kingdom Metazoa; phylum Chordata; class Actinopteri; order Cypriniformes; family Leuciscidae; genus Cyprinella; species Cyprinella venusta. The sequence continues at coordinate 9,241,970 of CM075887.1, read as the reverse complement.
CATTTTGCACTAACTGTAGCTTGTTTATTGAGGAGGCAGGACAACCGGCTAATAAAGCATTACAGTAATCTAGTCTTGAGGTCATGAATGCATGAACTACATATGAAATATGATAAGTTGCGGTCTAGTATAACACCCAGGTCTTATACTGTAGTGAATATAGTAATACAGGACATCCTTCTAAATTAAAGTTGTATTGTAAGAGGTTTTGTGGGTAGATGTTTGGACCAATAAGTAAAACCTCCATTTTATCTGAATTTAATAGCAGGAAATTACACGTCATCCAGCATTTTATGTCTGTAAGACAGTTTGTCAATTTAGATGAGTTAGTGATTTCATCTGGTCGTGATGAAATATATAATTGTCATCAGCATAACAGTGAAAATTAATTCCACGTTTTCTTATAATATTACCAAGTGGCAGCTTATATATTGAGAAAAGCAGAGGGCCTAACACCGATCCTTGTGGCACTCCATAGTCTACTGACGTTATCTTCGATTTTCCCCCATTTAAACAGACAAAATGGTAACGGTCCGATAAGTACGATCTAAACAATGCCTGTCCCTGAACACCAGTGTAGTTTTGTAGTCGATCCAAGAGTATTTTATGATCTATAATGTCGAATGCAGCACTAATATCGAGTAGAACTAGTATTGAGATACAGCCTGGACTATCCTGAATGGAATTCTTCATAGATATCATTTTCTTGCAAGAAAGAGCACAATTGAGCGGACACAACTTTTTCTTGTATTTTAGACATGAATGGAAGATTTGAAATGGGTCTGTTATTTGCTTGGTTATTTGGATCTCATTGCGGTTTCTTAAGGAGATGTTTTATTACTGCCAGCTTGAATATTCTTGGAACATGACCTAAAAATAAAGACGAGTTAATAATATTGAGAAGAGGCTCTTGAGAAGAGTTTAGTGGGTGTTGGATCTAATAAACATTGTTGGTTTAGATGCAATGATAAGTTTAAATTCATAAAATCATTACTACTATACTGTAACGAAATATTTTGCTCTGGTGATGTCTGTTTATTTGTTAGTCTAGCCACGGTGTTAAATAGAAACCTTGGTTTATTTTGGTTATTTTCTATTAGTTTGCGGAGATGCTCAGCCCTGGCTGCTTTTAGAGCCTTTTTGAAACGTTACATACTGTCTTTCCACGTGATTCTAATGACCTCTAAATTAGTTTGTTTCCATTTAGGCTCTAAGTTTCGAGTTTCTCTCTTGATAACATGCGTAGCACTGGTGCTTTAGTTTTCTCTCTGACCTTTTTTAATCTAATTGGTGTAACAATTTCTAATGTACTAGAGAAAATGGTGCTCAAACGGCTAGTCATTTCCTGTAGTTCATCTGTTTGTTTGGGTTCACTTAGCAGCTGAGATAGATCAGGTAAGCTATTTGAGAAATCTATAGTGGTTGGAAGGATTGTTCTTCCTGGTCGATAATGTGGCGCAACATGACAAATTTCAGCAGTACGTCATATGCAAGTTACCATATAATGATCAGTGACATCATCACTTTGCGGTATTATATCTATATTGGTTGGATTGGTTCCATATGATATAATTAAATCTAGGGTATGATTTAGACGATGAGTGGGCCACTGTAATAACACGTATTTAGAAAAGAAACTGAGTGAAATTCTATGTAATGCTGACTTTTTGTTGTTGTTATTGCTTTGCACCTGCACTTTATCACATATTAACAGACTTATATTATGAGTTATACAAATATTTTCTCAATTTAAATATCTGCATAAATTAAATTTCTCTCAATGCTGTCTACATCTCCTTTTAATGGAGCGTAAGCATTTTCCATCTTCTTTTAAATCAAGATACTATATTTCCCACTTTTTGAAATGTCTGTGTTTGGAACCAACCAAGAATGGATTCAAAATAAATAACAACTTTGGCAACTTGGTGGTAAAATGAAATCCTTCGGAAAGATTAACAACCTTTTCAGTGTCACCAATGTGAAGGTTTTCGAATCATTAACAAAAGTATTGACTCGTTTACTGTCTTTTAAAGTCAATTCCTCAGAAAGCTGAGAGAATTGATGCCCCTGGTTGTTTCTCTCTCTGTCTGTCTTTCTATATACAACCCAAGGCCTTTTACATCACATTCTGTCAAAACCAAGAGGCTTTTGAATACTGTTTAATAGCAGCTGGAAACGACTTGAACTTGAACTGTCGGGAGTCTTTCGAAAGAACTTTCATGTGACTGCTCGTGCCTTACGGCAACAATTAATTTTCAAAATTTTGGAGGAAGCAGGATGTAGGATTCAGACACATTTTTAGCACTTCGCGTCTCCTTGTGCCCACCTGTCAGCTGAGGTTTGCCAATTACTCCAATAATCAAGACTTGGATTAACAGCTAAGAAATCCAGGATAAACATTAGTAAGCCAGTTGGCAGTTGTAAAGTGAAACTGAATGCCCAGACAGGCATGTAACGCCTTGTTGCGCTCCCATGAATTAATGAGTCTGCTCCGACTGGCATAAGAATCTCTCTTACGACAGCACTTCAGCTTAGATCTACTACCCAAATTTGGATTTTATGACTTTTTGTTGCATTAATTAAGATAGTTTTCTATATAATATAGAACTGATGTGAATATTGGACTGTATTTGGGGCCAAAATGTCTGAGAGCACTAGTGAAAATTTGAAGTAGGTTATTATAATGGACAAAATATATACTTGGATCAGTGTAAAATTTGTATATTAATGAAATATTATGTCACAATAACACTGTACATCTGTACATTATGTCACTGTATACTGTACACAACGCTTATTAGCAATATTAGCAATTAGCAAAATTAGCAAATTGACTTTTATACAAGTTAATCAGTTAACAAATCAGTTGAGTAAATTATTCAATGATACACTTATATAGTCAGTCACTTGTTTAGTTTCGGAACGAGTCAGCATGTTTGAACAAATCGTTTGAGTGAATGAGTGAAACATACGGGCTGCGTCTGAAATCGCATACTCTCTTGAGGTACTTATTTTGCATTAGTAAATACTCATCGACGTAAATACTCAGTACTCAAAAATGCTATACATTGGAATATAATATTTGTAACCAGGTTTAAAGGGAACCAGCAAAAGATGAATGTAACTTTAATGACACTTCAAAAAACTACAAAAAACTGAAGTAAAGCGGCAGCCCTCCACAGACGACTGCTGCATATAAACATAGTTAAACACAATATAAATGTGCAGGCCTGGTCTTCTCTCATCCTTCACTGTCGTCACTCCTCGTTTTATCCTTCCGAAGCTCCTCTGTGAGACTAGAGACCAGTCTGAGATTGTTCCGTTCCCAAGGCTCTCGGCCCCACCTTGTTTGCCACAATATTCCTTAAATATTATCATCATATTTGAAATATTACATCATATTATAAATAAAATGATGACAATATTTCATGAGCATATTCATTTTATACTAAAATGTGCATTTATTTGTTTATGCATATATTTCCATTTCAATATGTTGATCATTTTATATTTAATACTTATCACTATCTACTAACAATGTAAACTTCAGAAAGACTCACCACAAATGCATAAAAAGCTAAATAAAATGTGTTAAAAGAATTGAATTTTCAATTTTGATTGTAATTACAAATATTATAATGGGAAAAATATTACATAAGATTTTTTTAATATATAATATTAATATATATTTATGATATATTATAGTTGCATGCGCACCAAGCTGTCAATCACTTTTCACAGTGGGCTATCATCTAATTTTTCAGCAATACCTCATTATAATGAGATTCATCAATCCATATCCCCAGTGTCAGGGGTGTGTTGTGGGAAAGCTGCATAATCATATGGTGGAAGTATAGCATGCTCAGATAATGATGAGGTGGGAAACAAAGAAAATGTTCTTTTTGTAAGTTAATTAGAGGACAGAAGCAGGACGGATGCAATCAGGATATATGCAGGAGGCTTTGGCAGCCTCTTCACCTGTTTTCTGGATGCCATATCAGCATGGCATATAGATCAGTATTCAAAAGGCATGCAAGCACACAATCTTGACAGAAAATTATGCCGCTGTATGTAAATTGCTTGTGTCCTGTGGGCTTACGTCTATGAGTGAGAACTAAACTTAACAGGATAGCATATAGCTACTGTAACTGTATTTTTTATATAAGGTATTTAATAATATTTTATTTTTTTTTATATTTTACATTTTCATTTTAAATTTAGTTAAGTTTAATCTTAAATTTAATTAAAGAAAATTTAAGTTTTATTAATGTGCTTTTTTATATTTCTACTTTGCTTTAATTTATTTTTATTTCAGTTTTAGTAAGCCAACTTAGTTTCAGTTAGTTTCTAAACTGCTAAACATTTCCAATTTGTCGTTTGAGTGTTATTGATTTGCTTTTTTATATTTCTACTTAGCTTTAATTTATTTTTATTTCATTTTTATTTTTCTACTTAGCTTTAATTTATTTTTATTTCAGTTTTAGTAAGTCAACTTAGTTTCAGCTAGTTTCTACTAAACTGCTAAACATTTCCAATTTGTTGTCTAAGTTTTATTAATGAGCTTTTTTATATTTCTACTTAGCTTTAATTTATTTTTATTTCAATTTTAGTAATTTTTGTATGTCAACTTAGTTTCAGTTAGTTTTTAATCTGCTAAACATTTCCAATTTGTCGTTTAAGTCACATAGCTTTTTGTTTTTCATCTAATATTTATCTTTCGTTTTATTTCAGCTTTATTTCAATTAATGAAAACAATTTTTCAATAGTTTTAATTTGAGCAAACATTAACACTGGATTGGCTGTAATTTATTATTAGTATTTTTTATAATGAATACATTTTATTTGTACAGCAGCATTGTGTATTGTACAGCAGTATGGAAACCAATTTCCTCACATGAAAACAAAACAAATAAAACACAATTCTGATAGAAAATGGAAATATAATGTCACATTATAGGAAAAATGGTCACAGTTAAGTCAAACATTTTAGATATAAAGTCACAATTACTTTATTTATTTATTTATTTAATCTTAGGTGTAAATGGGCTTCCATAGTTAAATATAAAAGAAAGAAGAAAGAAGGCTGCATATGCGATGTAATGCTATATTAAAAACAGCAAAATGGCATATACTTGTCAGTAAAAGCATAAATGAAAAGCTATAGTGTGCACTAACTCCCCAACACTGCAATTGAGACCTGATTTGTTTTTGAAGTTCTTATAATGTGTTTATGATGAAAGTATTTTTGATTTTGTCTGCAGTAAATGCCAATGTAGATTAAAGTGTTTAGATTGTCAATCTGTCAATCAAGCATTTAATTTAGACCCTTCCTCAAGTATGCCTACGATAACTATTACCCTTTTGAACTTGAAAAAGAAACTTAGAAATAAAGTCAGTGTGCCCTCCCAACTAATAGCATAGAAGATTGCTTTTCAAAACTACACATAAAACCCAAGATGCAATATCAGTCTACCATAAAACTACTGATTACAGCTTTCACCATAACCAAAGGAAGTGTTGGCTTGCAACATATTCACACAACTGTAAAGCTAAACAACATCTCAATTTTACCCAGACTTGTCTGTGCCCTGCAGTTGTCATCCAAGGAGTGTGTTTTTTGGTCTCCAGCGAGTGGTCCGTGTAGATAATGACGAGTTTTCAGGTAGACCGGACCGGAGGCCATGTGCACCGATAAGTCTGACATAAAGGGATTTCTGGAAACCCTCCTGTTGTGCTGCTCCCCATTTCAGATGGTCATATTAGCAGAGTTATCAGTGTGACATAGACTGCTCAAGGCCAAACGTATTGATCCACTGACGGCTTACTGACAGACTCACACACAGAGAACCAAATCTCGAAATGAAAGTCCATTTCTCATACTGTACATTTCATTACAATGCTGTGGCGCATTTACTTAACATTTAAATCATCTGATTTTGTTTATTTACAAAAATATTATAAAATTGTAATATTTATTGAAATGTATTGGCTATCTATCAGTTAAGTAATATAATATAATTATTAAAGTAATATTAAAAAAAAAACTAACTAACATTGCACTAACATTGTTCCTGTTGGTTCCTGTTTATAAAAAAGTACTTTGATCATTCTCTCTCTTTTTGGTGGATTAAATGTTACAGTAATTATATCACTGTACTAATTACTCTCAATAAAAAGTATCAGTAAGTATTGACAAAAAGTATAACATTTTAACATGACATTTTAACATTTAACAAGATGTTCAATTTTTATGTTAAACACAGTAACTGTAACTAATTACATAATAGAAAAAATAAGAGAATCCTTTACTTTTACAATAATTAAATTACAGTAATTACTTAGAAATGCACTAAAATGCACTGTCAGTAGTATGCTTATTGACATATTTAATGATTATTTTTTTATCGTTTTTAACTATGACTGCAAGGTTAGGCGATCTCTCTATTGTGTGTGTGATTGTGTGTGGTTTGTATTATACTATCAGCTGCACAACAAATTGCCCCATTGGGGACAATAAAGAAATTTGAACTACATCCAACACTGATCATTATACATTTTTATCATGCATTTTATTCCTTTTTTCCCTCACGTAATCCACACAGGGGGTTAGATTATGCAGGATGCGAAATTTTTTGACTCAGACCGAGAGACACAGCAAGCGACAGAGAGAGAAGTAGAAATGAATCCGTCTCTTTTCATTGAATGTGCCGAAAATAGTCTGCATGTTGTTTGTCAGCAAGCCATGAACAGTTGTTTCGGCAGATTGCAAGGTTTAATAATTGCCTCATACACGCAGAGCTCAAATACATATAAGTTTTATCAACATTTTGCCAGACTGACTAACTACAACTTTACTTCTGAGGTCAAAGTAGAAAGTATTGAGATGTTACGCAATACAAAATCAGGTTAAAGCTGCACGCAGCAATGAAAGGGTCCTCACACCTGTCCTACCGCCAGTAAGTTCCTAGAACTACATTACAGTGTTAAACATGTCACTTCCTGTCACCAGTAGGTGGCGCCATGACTAACTGAATATCACCATGTGGATGTGTTCAGGGTAGGACTCTGATTGGACATTGAATGCTTAAAGGGATAGGTTACTGTTATAAAGATATAAATACCGTTCATTTTCTCACACAAACCGCTTGTTTCGTGTCTTAGGCCATCAATGTGTACTTACATTTACGAGTTATTAAATCATGTTTAATTTGGACTTCTCTGTGCATGCTCTTTGAGGTGGAACCCATATACCATTTATTATATGACTGACAGACAAGAACGGTTTGACCTAAAAATATCAAAATTGAAAATACTGTGGAAACAAACACACCTACATCTTGGATGCCCGTGAGGTAAGCTAAAACATATCAAAAATTAATTTCAAAGTGAACTATCCCTTTAAGTTACAACCAATGTACTATGCAATGTTTTAGCATGTTTAGCATGTTCCTTGGGGTAGATCTGAAATATCTTGTGCCATTTAAATTCACTAAGTACGGGTCAATTACTAATTAAGGCCACAAAATAAAACTGCCGCAGTTTTATATCTGGAATGAATGCTTAAGACAAGGAATCTGCCAACAGATGTTGATGTAAGCTGGTGTGTTGATGAAGCTGCTGCTCACAAAGCTTTCAAGAGTGAGTGCTCTTCACCTATTACTAATTCAAAAGGCAATTTTAAAAAAACATAAATCAGCAGCATGCACATACAAATATGATTTGTTTTCACCCCCCAGCTTTTAATTACATGGGCAAGGTAGACCAATAAATTTGAGTTATGAAAGTTTGAAGAACTTTCAATGTCAGTTGAAAGTCACATGGGTCCTGTCAATCCACCAAACGGCTGTCAAAATCCTTTGATAAACTGTCAATCAAGCTTGTGGATTGTCTGAATGGGCTGACAGAGACCAAAAAACGAGGTATATGCTGGGGCAATGTTAAAAATTTCAGATTTTTGCCCTACTTCTCAAATCCTTTCATGTATATGCAAATAACCCTGGATACTTTCCCTAGAATTTTTATTTGTTGGTATAATGTGATTCTGATAACCTTAAAGAGATGGTGCTCTTGACTAGAGGGTCTGTTTTGAGCTACAAATCTCTTTTAAATGTGACCTGAAGGTAACAGCTTATTATCACTATATTTAGACAATATGTTAATAAGGTTTGAACTTTCGAGTGAAATCAGGATATGGGCCAACTGGCATTTATAGCTTGTAAATTAACCCATTAACATTGTGTTGATGTAAAAACTGTGGTACAAATTAGCTATGCCAAAAAGGTTCTATAAGGAGAAATGTCTTAAAATGACTGCATAAAACTTTCATGTTAACATATATTTTTGTAACATAAAAGTATGTTTATGAAATGTTTAATACATAAAATGTAATTGAAGCTAAATTAATTAATTAAAACTGAATCTATTATATGATCCCATGATGCGAAACCCTAAAAAGTTCAATACACTACATGAAGCGCCTGACAGAGCCCTTTAATATTATATATATAGAATCTTTTCGCAAAAAATAGGCAAATGTTTAAAGCTAACCGAAGACTGACTTTGCTTTTATATTAAGGGGGCCTCTGGGGACAACCAGTGCGCAATATAAACTCTCTAACCGAATTTGCAAACGCAAAAGTCTGCTGAGGATGAAACAGACTCTGTGTTAGCTTTTCTCAGTTGCACATATCTGCCCTCTGAGGCACACTGAGAGATGTAGTGGTATCTCAGAATAGCTGTCGAGGCACAAGACAATGAGATTCGAGTGCCGAGATTTTGCGCCGAACCGTTGAGAGATGCGTGAACCGTTGAGAGATGCTTTTCTGCTTTCCCTGAAACTCAACAACCTGATACAGAAGCGCTGGGAACAGCTGCGTCCTATTTATGAGTCCAATTATGCGTCTCGTATTTGAAACTCTAAAATAGCTCAATATACTTTTGCAGTTCATTGCTTCTATTACCAAAGGGCTTAATAAAAGTATTTTTTTGGTCCACATGATTTATGACAAACAGTGACAACCAATCATTCTGTAGGAATTCTGTAGTGGGATTTTTTTTTTAGTATAGTCTGAATTAAATTAGCTTTGAAATGAAAATTCTGTCACGAATGGCTGAGTGTGTTCGAAACCCATCTTTAATGGGCAGTCGCGCTGTTGGAAGGAGAAATATTTTTCATAACCTGGTGAGTCTAAAATCACTTCAGGTTCTGAGAAACAAGGCTTCAATCGTACACATTCATCAGCAGCCTATTAAATAAGAATGGATGTCTTACAGCACAGCTGAGATCTTCCTAAAATGATTGATCTTATCAATCCCACAGTCTGGTTCTTGGATCTGAAATCCTCCAAAAGTCACCCTAGGCTCACAGGAAAAACATGTCTTTATACCAACATGTTTGCAAAACTCCAATTCCCTGCATTTTCCAGCTGAAATGAACAATATATATGTAAAAATATTGAAACATTGATTTTTGCCATTTGGGAAAAAAATGCATTAAAACCTAGAGTTGAAAAAGCACACTCGTACTGTTAGAATGAGTTCTGCTGTAACTTAAAATGACAGCAAGAGCTGCTTGTAGAGATAATTTGAATACATTTATACACTGGTATACTAAGTAATCCACTTCATGAAATTTTCATGTCCCTTGATGCTATCGCTGCTCCTCAGATGTCATGCCACACTCCTGTCTGAAGCCTCAGAATGAGGATGAAAGACGTGCGAATGTATTCAATTTATAAAAGTTTCTCACAGTTTGACTATTTTAATAATACTCATGATGGTCAATTCTGAACAACATGAATTGATGCACTTGCACCAAGGGCCAATTTGGTGGAGTTTGATTAGGATTTTTTGTTTAAAGCACAATGAGGCACAGACTTCTAATCTATCAACTGATTTCAAACTAAATTAAACTCATTTTAGTTGACAAAAGTCATAGCTGGTTTTTCAAATTTTCTGTGAGAGCAACAGGTAAAGCTGAATGAGTTTGTGATGCAAAAAGTGAATCCATAGGTTGAAAACCAACTGAGATGAGGAATGTGTCCTTGTAACCTGAAGCAAACAAATAAGAGCAAAATATTTTGCATCAGAAGAAACCAACATTGTTTAGATAAAAGGAGAAATAGGGGACAATGCTGCAACATCAAAAGAACACAGTATGAATTTTGGAGTGTCCTAGTCAGAGTCCTGACCTCAGCGAAATTGAGATGTTTTTGTCATGGTCTCAAAAGGGAAATTCACACCAGACATCGCAAGAATATCACTGAACTGAATTGGAAGATACTGACTGTTGTGCAGGTCTGATGTTAAAGTTACAGGAGTAGTTCACTTTTCAAAAAACTTTTGTTGATAATTTACTCACCCCCATGTCATCAAATATATCCATGTCTTTCTTTCTTCAGTCAAAAAGAAATTAAGGTTTTTGATGAAAACATTTCAGCATTTTTCTCCATAATGGACGGTTCAAGGTCCAAAAGACAGTTTCAGTGCAAACTGCAAACTGTTCAAAGGGCTTTAAACGATTCCAGACCATCGTCTAAATAAGGGTCTAAATAATCGTTTAAATAAGGGTCTTATCAAGCGAAACGATTGCTCATTTGATAACCTTTAAGTTTCATAAGCTCAAATGGTCGCCTTGCTCTGTACTGCGATACACGTTTGTGACTCTCCTGTTCGAACTCATTCATCAAAATGAACGAATCTTTTTCTGAGTCAATTCGTTCCTTTCGTTCGTTGAATGAAGCAAATGACTCGGAAAAAGATTTGTTCATTTTGATGATGGAGTTCGAACAGGAGAGTCAGAAACGTGCGTCACAGAACAAAGCAAGGCGAGCATTTGAGCTTATAAAACTTAAACTTTGTTATTTTTTTATTAAATGAGCGATCGTTTCGCTTGATAAGATCCTCATTCATCGTCTGAAATCGTTTAAAGCCCTTTGAACAATTTGCAGTTTGTACTGAAAGTGTCTTTTGGACCTTGAACCGTTTGGTTCCCACTGAAGTGCATTGTACTGAGAAAACTGCTGGAATGATTTCATCAAAAACCTTAATTTCTTTTCGACTGAAGAAAGAAAGACATGGACATCTTGGATGACACGGGGGTGAGTAAATTATCAGCAAAAGGTTTTTCAAACGTGAACTATTCCTTGTGGTGATTATGGCTGCTACCAAACAAGGTCAACCAGTTATCCAAGGGTTCATTTATATATCACATATCATTTTGAAAGGGTTCACATCGTTTTCTAATATGCACTGCGTACGTTTATGTTCGCTATTAACACGAAAGAGTTAAGATCCAAAGAGTTCACATACTTGATACTTTCTCTACAGAAGTTCAAATTCACTGGTATTTCACTTGAGATTTTCTTGCACAAAATTGCATCATTTCAATGACCAACTCAAGTCGCATCCTTGCCACCCACGGTGTAAATGACGCCCGGAGATGTGGAAGATTTCACAGCCTGAAAGCTTCTAGCAACATGAACACAAAGAGGGAAACTTTTGATTCAGAGTTACACTGCAAGTAGTCATTTGCTCAACAATTTGCTTTAAATGCCATTCTATTTAATCTGTTGGTGATTACTTTTTTGATCCTATTGATTTGTGCAATGTAAAAGCAAAGACGTACCAGGCTCACCATCCGTTGCTGAAATCTTCAGTCAAAAATCCTCAACAAATCCCTTACAATGGCTGTCACGACTAGCTACATAGAATGATAACTGTCCTCAGCACATACAAAAAAGATTTCCTTTTGTCTTCTCAGAAACTGAAGGACGCAAAAGTTACGAAGTTAGTGTAGAAATACAAGAGATGTGACGAGTGGTGAGCTTGGCCAAATGAAAGATTCATGTCCCTTCAATGACCTAGATGACATTCTGGAAGCGTGTGCTTGTGATAATCCGACAGATGTTGTCAAGGGGAGAAACGTGGACTTGCAAAGTGATAAAGAAGAGTGTTTTGCACACCATTCGACATCCACACTCTCCCTTGTGTTTACACAGTAACCCAATACAAAATGATAGTGATTAACCTCAGTTTCAGTGGAAAATGGCACTACTTGTAGAAATGGATCAATCGTCAACACTGGTTGTGACTGCAACAGATTGTTTCACTGTTAGAGGAAAGTTCTCTGTCTGCAAACAAACACAGATGTGTCTCTTCTCATACTTGCACTTCACAAGTTTTCCACCAGATGCACTGCAAACATGACTTCCTAATGAGTTTTAATAAGTCTTTTTTGGCATGTCTTCCTGTTAACCCCCTGGGGTCCACGGTATCCAGGATACCAGCTCACAATTTTTTTTCACAAACCACGCATAAACGTCATTATCTCAATACAACAAATTTTACATACATGCTGCTGACATATTATAGTAGCAGAGTTTGTGCTGAATACAATGTAATAATATTTTAGCCATGAAAATGTCACAAGTAACAGTAATAAACACAAATGTCATATCAGAGCATGTCGGAACACCACCAGGACCCAGAAGGGTTAAAAATCCTTGAAACATGAAGCAGTGTTTCTTCCCAAGAAACAATATAATAAGACCTACGCTATTTCACGACCAATTCGTATTAATTCGACAAATGATTAAAAAGTGTCTAATTCGTACAACCTCACTCGTACGAATTGGTACGATTTGTCTAAACCCACCTAAACCCGGTTTAGGTGCGGGGTAAGGGGTCATTCGTACGAATTCATACGAATTGGCCAATTCGTAAAATATGTACCATTTAGCAAAATTCGTACGAGTGAGGTCGTATGAATTGTTATCATTCGTCGAATTCGTACGATTTGGTCGTGAGATGGAGTTGATTAAGACCTGTTTTCATAGATTGTGTGTTGAATATAAGCGTGTTTTGTGTCAGTATTGCATTGGCATGTTTTTGTTTTGTTTTTAACTTGTTTGTGCTTAAAGTAGTAACCATCAAATCTGTCAAATACTCTCAAAGTTGTATTTGACAGGCAAATCTTGCGAGATGCCTTTCCACCAATTATGAAATGTGGTTTTGGCAGTATGGCATTTGATATTTTAATCCATGCTGCAGTTGTCTTAAACTGACTTTCATCATAGTCAGAAATGATAGACTGCATGTCAGGAGAGACATAAGCACCCACATTTCTGAACACAAATAAGGCAAAAGCGTATGTGGGCATAATTCCAGTACTTTTTTGCTTAGGTGGAAATTCCTGCTTTTGTGATAAACGCCCACATACTGTAGCTTTTAGGCAATTAACCATTAAGGAAAGCTTCAGGATGTCTAAAACAGAACCACTAAGCCTTTGTTCAAGTCATAGCCAAATGATTTGTCATGCTTTGTAAGAGCAACATTAATAAACTACATAGACCAACGTAGTATTGCATTTGGTCGCTGCATTCAAGACCAAGCTGACAGACACAAGGAATCAAAATGAATATAGGACTCCCTCTAGAGTGCAACATATGCTCTGCAGGCTGACATATTAAAGGGATACTCCACTTTTTTTGGAAATAGGCTCATTTTACAACTCCCCCAGAGTTAAACTGTTGAGTTTTACCGTTTTTGAATCCATTCAGCCGATTTTCTAATATTTAGTAGAATATCAGTAACCAGACAGTTTCTGGTCTCATTGACTTCCATAGTATATTTTTTCCTACTATGGAAGTCAATGAGACCAGAAACTGTCTGGTTACTGATATTCTTCTAAATATAAAAAAAATTGGCTGAATGGATTCAAAAACGGTAAAACACAACTGTTTAACTCTGGGGGAGTTGTTTAATGAGCATATTTGCAAAAAAAAAAAAAAAAAAAAGTGGAGCATCCCTTTAAAGATTTGCATTAGTTTAAACTTGCCCTTAAATGCCAATCTTAAACAGTGTAGTGCCTCAAATACCAAAAAGAGGCAAAAAAAATACAATAAATACAATAATTTACAATAAATAAATCATGAAAAATACTTGGACAGTGTAAATATATTTAGATTGAATGTTATAGAAATATTGTCTGACTTCTCAAAGTAATACTAAAATAATGGAAAATATTCACTCAATGTAAAAAATTATTGTTGTAGAAACTAAAGTAACGTGGTTGCTTTAAAATTCATTTAAATACAATGAATGAAAGAGATTTCAACAGAAATCCACAGAAACTAAAAATATTAAGTAATCTGAACCACATGAATGATCTAAGTTGATTTGACAAAAGAAAAACTGTTGTGATAACAAATCTTCTAGGGTGACAACTAGCCCCGGTTGTCTCTACAATGAAAATGCCATAGTCTGGAAGAGGAAGCACAAAGTGTTTCAACGTGTGTGGCTGCATCCATGTGGGCTTGAGATCATGGATGAACTCACTTTTGCAGCCGCGTCTGATCTTTGTTCATGTTAGCGGCTGTACAGTGTGTTAAGTGCCCCCTTCAGCTGTCTACGACTCTCCCCTGAGCCCCAGCCACTTACCGTAGACTGGGGAGGCCAAGCTTGACTGGCTCTCCACACCCACTGAGTGCTTAACCACCAGCGGCTAAAAAACGTCTGCATGTTAAATTGTAATGCTACTTCTTTGGTTGGCGCTAATAACGCTGGTGTCATTGATTTCTTGTCACGCCCCCTCAGCCAGGCGAAATACTAATGGTGGTGGTCAATAAAGCACATGAACTGGAAGTTCTCACTCCTTGCTTCTATCAAATTCAGGTCTAAAAATAGCCCTCACCTACTGCATCACCACCAACTTACTTAAAGTCGGCCTGAAATGGAAAAGAACCCATCTATTTTCTAAATGCATCTTAATAATCATTATTTGTAAACAATTCAATATCCATGTATTTATTTTTGACCTAACAAGTTTTTTTTTAAATCCAACATATCATAACTCAATCTTCTTTCTGGTGAAGTATGCTGGACTTTTCCCAATAATTTTGTCTGCTTAAAGGGATACTCCACTTTTTTTTTTTTGGAAATAGGCTCATTTTACCACTCAGAGTTAAACATTTGAGTTCTACCATTTTCGAATCCATTCAGCCGATTTTCTGATATTTATAAGAATATCAGTAATCAGACAGTTTCTGGTCTCATTGACTTCCATAGTAGGAAAAAATATACTATTTAGAAAAATTTAGATCTGTCGCTAATTCCGTAACATTGTGACTTTAAACACACAATTCTTCATCTGGTGTCTTCAGTGGGAACTTTTATTCTGACTGAATTTTAAGAGCCACAGTTGTATTTTTTATTTGACAGTTATTTGATTGTAAGCACAAATGCTTAAAATATGAAAGATTGTTTCCGCCACAGAATATAACTTTTTAAAAGATAATTGCTACTTTTTATCTCACAAATCTCTCACAAATGCTAGATAAAAAGTTGCAAATACCTTTTTTAGTTTTTTATTCTGTGGCGGAAACAAGCTTCCATACTTAAATATATACATTCATTTATAAAATAAATTTAATCTAATAAATTTAATCTAATGTATTGACGGATATTCAACAACAACAAAAAACAAACAAACAAATAGGGCACTGCTTGATTTTATAAATCAAGAATTGATTGGATCGTGAAATAAAGGGAGGACACTTTGATTCATTCTCAGATATTGTACAATTTTTGACTGTCACATATCATTTTGAAAGGCCCCTTTTGAGTCAGGTATTGATCTGTTATATAAAAGTTCAATGCCACTTCCTGCCAAGAGGATGAAGTGTAGATATTGCTCTATCACTTGTAGTTATGAAATTGCTTTGTCTTCTAGTTCCTAGAAACATTGATACTGCCAGTTTACAAAAGCCTTGTGTTTCTCATTCTTTTCACACATTCAAGATTCCCACCAGGGTGGCGATGTGACAGCTATTTTAGAGAGCCGCATAACAAATACTGTTTTCTTTTAATTGAGCAACTGTTTGGAACTTTGCATGAATGGTTTCATGAAATATGCATGGAAATGGACATATTCTGCAGTTATTGAGGTACAACTTCAAGTAAGTCCTGCAAGGACATCTTTCCTCGTGAGCAGTGCAATTTTAAGTGATGTTCTAGTAGCGTTTTGTCAATAAAGTGGGCTCCAAGCTGGCCTTCTACAATTCTAAACCACAGATTTATTTAAGGATGCTACTATTTACTTCCGACAGATAAAATCAACCTGATCAAAGGCCATTCTCCTATGTTTTATAAGTAAAGGAGAACAGAAACAATTGCAAGTATCACTGTTGTGTCTGTTTGCGTTTAGTTTATAAAATATGGCTATACATTCACACAGTATTTGGGGCTGACAACAGCATTGACTGTAAATGCAATTAATAAATAAGAATTGTGTAAACGTTACCATATTTCTGGCTACCTATTATTCAGTCGAAAGCCTTGGACTTTAAGCACCCAATTAAAAAAAGGCCAAAAATGGTATTCCAAGTTATAAACAATAGGTCTATATCATGGTACAACTCTATCTTAGTAATTTTAAGAAAATTGAGCAATTGTAAGGTTAAATCATTAATTAGTAAACCATATGTTACTCAAAGTCTAAGTTATATAGGCCTATATTTTAGAAAAGTACTTTTTCATGAATTAAATTACTGTGAAAAATGTTTAATTTGACTAAAAAGAATGAATTCTAATTTAATGTGAAGCTAAATTATATTTACCAAAGCAAGTTAAAAAGTTAAAATACAGGAAATGTAAAAAAGAAACTTGGAGACGTGATTACATTTCCTGTATTTTTAACAGGACTTTTATAGATTTAAAATAATGTGTATTTATTTAACGTGACATTTTATGTTGTTTAGTTAATGTTTATTGCATCAGTTCATGTTTATTCATTTATCAGTCATTGTTTGTGACTTTAAAATGCCTTTTTAACAACATTAACGACCCATTTAGACACTATACTCCAAAAATGCTGGGTTGTTTTAACTTGTTTATGCTGTCCATTTTTAAATATGTACAGCATGGGGTGAGTAATTTGACTTAATTTTCATTTTTGGGTGAACTAACCATTTAATCGTTTGGGTTTGTACATTTTTGACCAAAAATTGGGATAGAACAACCCCAGCATTTTTTTAGTGAATGGCACATTTCGACCTTTTAATATTTAACTAAATTTCCAACTGCCATTGGTAATAAAATTAAATAATAGACTGTCAATCCACATGTTGTCCGCAAAAACAGCACTTCCGTTAGGAGTGGATTTGTTCGATCAAGACCAAATTGTATAATACCCGGATGTAACACAACAAACAGTATGTGTCGCTTTGCAAACGTCCACTTTGTCCAAAGCACTCGTATTTTACTCCGTGTTCAGAGGCTCAAGTGGACCATAAACGTCTAATCCTTTTCGTTGTCGTGTTTTTGTTCGGGAACGAGAGTACTCTGACGAAAACTGAAGTGTTTTAGTCGACCCACGTCGAGTGTAGGCCCGATAGCTCGCGTTGGCCACTGGGTGTCGCTCTGGAGCAACAAATGGAGCGTCGTCTCCCCCACCCCTTTAAACATCACTTCGACTGTGTGTATGTGTGCGAATGTGTATCGCCGAGAAAGTAAGTCTGTGTTTCCAGCTGACTGCTCGCTCTCTCTTAGTGTGTGTGTGCCCGTGTGTGTATGTGTGTTGTCATTATTATTATCCAGTCTGCTCCCAGCTCAGAATGGCCAGATTCACTCAGACTGAGACAAGAAGGGAGCAGCACCCACAGCCGCCCCATCCCGCTTACTCCAGCCTGCTTTTCACTGGACCCGGGGCAGCACCGACCCAACATCCACTCCTCCTAATCCCGCACCAGCACCAGTACGCTCAGATCCCATTCCTTAATCCCATGAACGGGTCAGAATCCATCTCCATTCATCAGGAGAACGGCACCATGAAAGACCAAGATGCCATAAAACTATTTATCGGGCAAATACCGCGGAACCTTGAGGAAAAAGACCTGAAACCATTATTCGAACAGTTTGGAAAAATCCACGAATTGACAGTATTAAAGGACCGATACACCGGCATGCACAAAGGTAAACTCGTGATTCCCCTTAACAGAGTCTGTGATTTTTGGGTGGTTAACACTAGCCTATAATAATGTTTTCTTTCTTAGTGACACATTCATAATTAGACGTATGCATATTTTAATACTGTCTTCTGCATTATCCATTACGAACCATGCATTTTGTAATATTTAATATAGACTAAATCATACGTGCCATTTTGTGGCACTGTCTGTCATGTCAACATTAAACCCTTAGCCTGCTGTTTAGGTCCATTTACACGAGCCACTGTTTACACGTGCATTGTTTAGAGAGAACTTATTTTCCCAGTTCTGAACCTTTGCATTGTTGCTTGCATGCATGCTATTATGTATAGTCCCTCATATAGCATGTCTGGGGACCTTGCATTTCTCTATGGCAGTTTGATTTTGAACGCTTTCATTCGAAACTGGGGCAAATAGGCTTAGAAAATTCATAATTAAAGAGTCTTTCTTTATCGTCTTACTCCCACCACCCCCAACGCTTCCTTGTGCAATCTGACATATGCAGTTCTCGCTGATGAACCGGAGTTTTTATTATGATTAAATGCATATTAATAAGAAGAATGTTCATCACGAACCTAGTTTTCCAAAATATATCTGTAAAATTAACCAAACAGGTGCTAGAGTAATGAAACACGTGAAAATATTAATAGTAGCCAACAGAAAAAACGCGCATATTTACTTATCTGATCATATTTGCTCTTACAACACGTTCAGTTGTGCGTCACGGAACTAGAACGCGTTACACTGTGGCGTGACGTTCCACTGGACAACTGACATTGAATACGTCATATCCCACTCAAACCAGAAGACAAAGACTAAAATTAAACCTCTATTTTGGAATAATCTCGTTCTTGTCGTTTATTCTCCTCAAGCGATACAGAATATTCACATTTGTCTTCGTTAGTGTCAGTTACTATTGGCTTCATATCAGTGGTGTGTTTATAATTATGCTAATAAGGCTCTATTTGCTCAAGCGTTCATCCACGTTATTTACCCCTTGAGAAGCCCTGCTTCATGTGGGGGTTTAACTGTGTTGAACATGTCAGAATAATGAGACTATGCGTTGACTTAATGTGCAAGAGTTGTTCCGTTTTCATTTGGGTATATTGAATTAAACCAAACGGTTTAGGTCCAGAAAACAAGATGAAATGTCAAATTTATTCTTGATTTTTGTTTTAGGTACCTATAACAAATGATAAGCATGTCAAAATTGGATTTAAACTTTTAGAGGGAAGTTAACTTTAATAAAGTAGCTAATTACAATCGACCGTTATGAAAGCGCGCCATTTCTGACAGGATTTCTACTCACGCGTCTATCCTTCTTTGATCAATTTGCGTCAATAGTGCAATGCAAATTATTGTATTATTTGAGGTAATAACTTATGTTGCAAATAATACAACACAGGGAGCTATCTGAGCTGACTGTTTCAATTGAAGGATAGTCCTCTTGGGTATTAATGGATGTCTTACGTGCTTATGTGGATACACCTTTTCTCGTGCATTACTGTGGACTGGATAGTCCATCAATTAGACGTCTAAAATATAGAGCTTTTCATTTTGTATTTTCAAACCCATGGAGTGAATTTTCATTTTGGAGCCATTGGGTTCCCTCAGGAATTAACAAGGGTTTTATAATGGTGATTTTCCATTAATAAGTAAAATTAGGTAGCCTATGTGTTAAATAACATCAAATGCAAATTTTGCGAGTTTTATGTCAAAAATGGTGGCCAATAAAACACAAGGATGTGAGTTTACAGGCTCGTTTAATTTATAAAATGAAAGCTGTTGTTCTTAAAACCTAGGTAATTCTTGAAGAGTTATATAAATTGATGTTATTACTGTTGTTTTCATGAATATTATGGTTGGTTGTGTACATATTAGTTGATCTTGCTGTCTGTGGCAGAGTACAACACCATAGGCCCAGTTCTTTTTCATCCTAAACTGCCTGATTGTGCTTGTGATGTAGCTGCCTTTGGGACAGGAACTGAAAATGAGTTCTAAAGCATCGTACAGAGAATTGGTTCTTCAGGATGGAATTTCTTTTCATCTTATGTATTATTCTATGAGGGGATGTGAAGATAAGAACAAGTCAGCAAATATTTACATACACTTTTTGTCCGCTTATAGAGATTGTGCAGTCTTGCGAGTCTTCTCAATATGGACTGCATTGGTGATGTAGACCCCAAGATTGTTTAAATGTTTGGCTAAAATGTCGCTGAGGATGCTAATGTAATTTTTCATTCAAACCGTGATGGAGTGCAACAGATTATGCAACAAAATACGATTCGCAAAATTGCATCGAAGATAAGCGATTTAGTTGTGAAAGCAAGACATTTGTGCATCTGTTTTTAACAGTTCTTCAGACTAAAGGGATCATATGTTGGTTTCAGAGGGAGGGAACATGTTTCGGCGCTAAGTCAGCTCGCTAATCCACATAGGAAAACACAGCATTAGTTTGCTAAGCGTGGTAAGAAACCATGACCGTAATGACGGAGGAGGATTAGCAACTGTAGTTATTGTCTGAGGTTGCTGTCGCTCGGATCACTTGGTTTGTCCCTCTACAGTGGCTGCTTCTATGCAATTAAAGCATGTTGGAGTCATCTTAGCCTGCGGTGTTCATAATGAACATTACTATGAGGTCTGTTCCATGGGCCTAACAATTGCTGTCTCTTGATTTGTATTAACAGGTGAGCTTTTCCCCTTCAGGCTTTTCACCTGTGATCAGTTGAGCTCAGCATTTTATTAAAGTTTTTATATTTAGTATGGAGTTGAAAATGGGTTTTATACAGACCACAGATGTGCCTGCAAAGCTGGAGACACTTGCTATGCTGTATTTGTAATCTTACATGAGCGTGGTGTATAGATCCCCAACTGCGTTTAGCATAAATAGACTATTGTTGCATTGCTTTGAAAGCCTCTTACGCACATTTTGCACTCTGCAGGTGAAGATGTCCAAGGATAAGCTTGCGTTGGCTTACAATGCAAGAGGCATGGAGAACACTATATACAAACGTATCCAAGGTTCTTTAGACTTTAGACCTTATGCTTACTGAATGTCTGTGCTTAATGCCACCACATTCACATATGCTAATTTAGATTGTCCTATTGCCCTTTAGATTTAGAAGGGGCCTATTTTGCTAATGCATATTTGGCCGACAGAAATAATCTGAGAAAGTAAACCGTTATAATGTAAAGCCAGGCTATAGAAAGGTTCAGTACATATAAATGTAAAGGTAACCTTGTTGAATAGTGTTTTGAATAGTTGTATTTGCAATATTATAAAGGGTTTGATTGAAATCGCTCTGTTGCCTTTCAGCAAATTACATCATAAATTCCCTATTAATTGAAGTTAAAACCTATTTTGTTTGTTTTACAAAGAACCAATGATACCTTGCTAGCATATGTAATTCATTTGGAGGGGTACCCTTCTTAAAGGCACAATATATATCCACAAACCACCATTAAAACAATGTTATATATTTTGTTGACTTGTGTACTTATGTTAACCCAAATTTATCCAACAATGTTTTAAATCCAGATAAATATGCAATTTTAACCAGTGACACAGCCTTTTATTACGTCACCTGTCAGTGACATCATATCCTCCCTACCCTCAGCTGTTGGTAGAAAGGATTGAAAACTGCACTTGTCCTGTGATTTTCATTTTTTTTAAAAACTGGAGGTCATTGGTTCTGCTTTGAAAGTTAAATATGTCCTCTGGCTTCTTTGTGATATAAAACGAGTCTGACAGTCCATAGACCCAAACATCTGTAAATTCTGTAATATGCAACAAAGCCAGGAACCCTAGCTCTGAATGTCAGGATTAGATGTTTCCTCTTCTACCAGCGAGCTTTGCTTTGAGCTACTTGTCTTTCCTGTGACCCGGCCACTTATATCCCCTTTACCTGCTTTTAGATGGACTTTCCTCCATGCAGAGAGGGTTATTTATCTTTTTTTAAGCTGGAAAATGTTTTTTAAGGCCATTACCATTCATCAGGAGATGGCACTTACAGTTGAGTATTCGAGACATCCTTCTGAGGAAAGAGGTTCAGTGACCTTACGTAACATGTCCGTTTTGTGGTCCGAACATAAAACACAAAAGCGAAATTATTGATGCGCTATTCTAAGATGCGGTGAATCTCTCCCTTGTGACCATTTTTACGGCAGATAATAAGCTGGTCTTCAAATGTGTCATAATGTGTGCTGTGTTTGCTAATAGAAAGCCCACCGACTCCCTCTGCGTCATGCTGCTTCCCAGATTGATCTGTAATTTGTAATCTCACTGCTGTAGGATCCAAGAAAATAAATGTATTAAATATATTACGTTTTTTAAGTTAAACTAAAGTGATGACAATTATATAATTAATGTTACTGTTAGGTGAAATCATTTGTTTGTATGTGTATTCTTTTTCCATTTTAAGATATTTTCTTCTATCACAGCTTAATATACAGATACAACTAAAAGTTAACCACTTGTTACTCAATTTCTGTGAAAAGTGCAAATATTGCAACTGTGGCGAATTCATTTCAGAACATTACTTAACGCTATCTCACGACCAATTCGTATGAATTCGTACGAGTGATTAAAAAGTTGCTAATTCGTACTAATTCATACGACCTCACTCGTACGAATTCATATGATTTGTCTAAACCCACGTGATGGGTAGGATTAGGGGCGGGGTCAGGGGTAGGTCATTCGTAAAAATTCATACAAATTGGCCAATTCATAAAATATGTACGATTTAGCAAAAATCGTACTAATTCGTACGAGTGAGGTCGTACGAATTGTTACAAATTAGCCACCTCGTAAAATTCGTACGAATTCCCGTGAGATTTCTTTGTTTGTTTCTTGACTTGACTTGCTTTTCCTGTAGAATGATGTAACTTTTTCGCATATCCATTGTTTTCACCTTAGTCGTTTTCGCGGATCCGTGTGAACAGGGATTGTTTTGACAATGGTGTTTTTTATACACGGAAAGCTCAAAGGAAACACTTCTCAGTTTTGAACGTATCCCTAGATTGTCTCTCAGACTATTTATAGTGAAAATTTTAGAGACTGTATGATTCAAGATGCATGATTTATTATTTTTAGTGACGCAAGCGGCGCATAAATTACTCACTTCATTTTTAAATTGCTAAATTTTCCCGATCCATTTCAAAATGGAGGTCAATTCTTTTGTGATCAAGATTATTAGTTAGTTGCTCTTCTCTGTTTAGTCTTTTGCGCAATACATTTTTTACAAGGTCAGTTCAGAGGTGCTGTTTTCATGGAGGGAAAAAGAAAATGATGGCAGAGAATGAAACGCACGATACACCGGCATGTCTGTTCTTTCCAACATTTCCTGCAGTCGAACAGTTGTTCTGGTTTTTCAAGCTTCCTGAACGAAAGATTTATTGTCGAGAGGAAAATAAATCAACACTCAGCACGGTTGGCTAATGAAGAGCGAAAGAAAGATTCTGTTGGCGTTGATGAGAACGGCTTGGAAATATGTAAATGCCTTGTTGGAATTTGAGCAGAAAAGCCTTTTTCCACTTCCTTTGATCTCAGGAAGGAGGGCATGGCCATTATGTCAGTCAGAGAGCTGTGACAAATGCCATGCACACACACATAGGCAGCTCGAGTGGACAGGGAAAAATGACAGTAAGGCAAAGGGCTAAGCACAATAGATGAACAGACTGAGAGAGATGGAGTGATTGTCAGAACCACTGAAAACAAATGGTGCCTTTAATCCGGAGGCACCGGTGGAGTGACGGGCCTTTCTGACAGGATGGGAGAGCCAGATCCACTCCGGCAGACAGGAGAGGGTGGAAACAAAAGGATTTAATATGAAAGGGGTGGTGTGGCGGGGCAGATGTGGGACGCCGTCATGATGTTGAGAGTACGACAGGATGAGACTGTGCATAAACATCAGGTTCGTGTTAGTATTTAGGTACTCGTAAGTGAAGTTCTATCAGTAGGTCTGTACTGGTTTTGCTGGACATGGAATGACGACACAACAAAGTACCAAAGTTGTTTATTGTAACGGTTGTTTTAGTATTGAGTAGGTCTAAAAATATGTAAAGTTATTAACATTACAATAGCAGAAAAGTTTGGTTTCTACATTCACTGTAAAAAAGAATTTGCTGCCTTAAATTTTTAAGTACAATCGACTTGGATATTTCAATTGCGTTAAGCTGACTTAAAAATGAATTGAAATTTGTATAACTTATAAAAAAAGTTGAAAATTGCTTAACTTTTTTGGTGAGTTATATCGCCATTGCATTATTGATCATATTATTATTTACAGTGTTGACTTGGTGTGGTTTTCAACCTGAAAAACCCATTATTTTTAACACAGGGTCTTTTATTTGGTGTAATTCTGTTTGTTTTTCTAGAGTGTTGCAAAAACCGTCCAATATCAGTTTGACTCCGTTTTCTTTACCAATGGCAGATAATTTTTCGCAGAATACCGTTCAATTAGATCGATTAGTTGATTAGTTGATTTGATGCTTTGACGTCCGCAACAAAAAATACGGAAATAAACTTGCAAGTTGAAAATAGAGGATTCGTAAAAATTTGTAAGAGTTTATGTTTAAGAAGATTGACCGTATGTTGATATTATACATGCATTAGTGTCTAACCAAACATAATTTCTTTTTAAAAAATATAATGAATGCCCCCTAGAGTCAATTTTGCAAAATACTACTTAGGTGGATTTAATTATTGGTATAACAAATAGGCCTATGTAAGCCCATTTATGTATTTACATTTTATATATATATATATATATATATGAATTAACCAGGCATTGTTGAAGAATTTGACCAGAACTTTTCCCAGATTGTTTCATCACAATATCCTCTACGGAATATTCTTGTTGTTTTTATTTTAGTATTGAGAAGTGATGCTGTGACATGAGCATGGATGAAAGGTGATATGGGAGAGGATGTTATCAGTGGGTTTGTGGGACCCGTCGGGGATGTGCAGAGAGGCCTGCTGCTCAGCAGGGCTATTAATAGAAATCTGTGGCATTTCCGAAAATAGGTTAAGCTGCCACTGCTGGCATCACTGCTCGTATGCCAGCCATCCTCTGAAGACAGAAAGAGAGGGAGAGGAGGAGA
Source organism: Cyprinella venusta (assembly GCA_038021265.1). NCBI lineage: Eukaryota > Metazoa > Chordata > Actinopteri > Cypriniformes > Leuciscidae > Cyprinella > Cyprinella venusta. The sequence continues at coordinate 9,216,885 of CM075887.1, read as the reverse complement.
AACAGATGTAGCCTACTGAGGAAGTGTCTTTGTTTCGCCATACCCTTCTTACACTCAGCGCAGCATCAGAGTTTTCTGGCTGAGGACTTCCCAGCATGCCGCAAGACACAGTGTCACCCCTCGATATTTTGAATTCACAACACAAACGCTGATCTAGACCTATTTGAATCTTGCCATGACAAACAACTCTTGCATATGTATTAGGAAGCCACTTTATTCAGTATGCATATGCACTTTCCATTTCCACAATTTTCCACTATTTATACAGTTGCTGATTTTGTTTGCATCACATTTTTCAGAACTGCTATACATTTTCAGTGTGCAAAGCAAGGCATCATTTCCCACAAAGACTTTTAACTTGAATTCATAAGCTGAATAATGGCAACTATGTGCATATAGTTTTGCAGAGTACATGGAGGTTGAGCACATTTAAAGGTGGCAGGCTTAATTAAGGTTTACAGGTTACGCTAGCTCACCGCTTATATTACAATACTCATTACAAAGTAATTAGACAAGGGCAGGGACAATATTGTTGTCTGGACAGTGACTAAGAGAGAGGTTCGGAGGAAATCAAGCCCATATGCGTTTTTTTACGGGAGGCAGTGAGCGCATTAAGGTGTTTTACATGATACGCGCTAACTGCGAGTGACACTGAAAGCGATACCACTTGCCGAAAGATTTCACAAGAAACATTCACATGTTGTCATGCATGATTAGTATGATTTTACCTGCAACATAATACACTATATTAACATTATTAAAGACAACACACTTTAATAGGCTACATATGAATGAATTCAAATATAGACAATACAATTCAATAAATTGTAATGCATCATAATATTACGAAACATTTTCTTCCTGTTTTTTCCTCTTGCTCTCAACATGACAAAGGTTGTTTTTTGACAAAAAACACGTTGCTCACTCTTTCTCTGGTCATCCCATAGACCTTATTCAAAAAACAGCCCCATGACAGGTATGAAAGCATGGCTGTGAGCGATAGAGTATATTCAATGGCATCTGTAAAAAGCTGTATAAAGCTCCTATATCACTTATAATTTTCCACAGGTCATCAAATAAAAGATGGCGCTGCTGTGAATAAGGTCTATTAACCATTTAATATGCAGAATCTCTTACACATCATAATGCAAATGTGATTCAAAACGCCATAGATTCAATCGCAATCTATTTATAATATTGCATAAAATGACTATGCAATTAGAAATTACTTATGGTAACTAGAGACAAATACAAAAGAAGTGAAGGCAAAATTACAGGATGTTGTGATTATAACAAAATAACATTCACAAGGCTTCTTATGCAATATTGTAATTGAATCTTGAATGAAACCGAACCAAATGCAAAAGTGAATCTGTTTCATTGTGCTTTGTTTAGACTTATTTTGTTATATATATATATATATATATATATATATATATATATATATATATATATATATATACATACATTGTATATACTGTATATATATATATTTATATATATACTGTATATACATAGTGAATGTCGATATATGATTGAATCAGTACAGCTTTATTAAAAACATTTTCTGAGTAACTGCACAACAGTTTTAAGTTCAGTCTTTTGTTCTCAGAGCTAAACTTGAACGTGTCGGGAACGAGTAGGAGGTGTGAGGGACGGGAGTGTTTGCGAAGTTGCAAAGTGCTCAGGCGAGAACGTGGAGAATGGGGGCACGGAAGCAGATTTAGCACCAAGACCTTCGCACTTAACAGGCACCTCACAGTTCAGGACTTGCACACAGTTATGAAGGGGGGCAGGAACAGTGGTGTGATGGCTCGGCTTTTACTATAAAAAAAAACAGCAAATGGGGGCTGTCAGGAACAGAGGGAGGGAGCGGCACCTTCAATTCAGCTTGCTTAATTACTGCTAAGCCTCTCTTCCTCCCCATGAAGCTCTAGTCTACGCCATTCCTCAGACCCGCAGGCCTCATGGGCCTCTGTCTGTGTGATTGCTTATTAGCAGGGGGGTTAGATGTCATTTTTATCCCGGAGTAGAGAGGCACATTTTTGCTGCCAGTAGCTACTTTTTTGTGGATACCTTTTTGTTTTGGTGATTTAGGAGAAATACATAAAGTACATCTGAAAGTATGAGACCACTAGTGACGATGCCTCTGATTGTTAATTTTAATTTATTTTAAGCATTACATTTTTCATTTTAATTCTAATTAATTCATATATTTCACACATTTTTTGTGTGCGTGCAAATTTTTATTCATTTAAATATCAGAATAACACATTAAGAAATGTAATTACAGTAAAACAGTTTATTAATGAATTAGAAATAATGCAGAATATTTTGTCTACATTTTCCTAAAAGTTTCCAGGTTTAAATGAGGGAAAAATCCCAGATTTTCTAAAGTTTTGTCAGGTTTTTGAGCCACCCTCTATTAATATTCCCATTCAGGGAAGTGTTTTTTATCAGGAACCTTTCAGCTACATATAAAAAAAGTATTATATGAGCTCAAAATTTAAAGTAAAATCCATTACCTACTAACTGTCAGCTTCCTTTGTTAATTTTAAAATCGTATTTGATCAAACAATAGAGATTTTTATCAAACAATGCGGTAGATCATTTCCACACTCTGTCCTTAGGGAGCTGCGTCAGCCATTTCCATGGCTGATACTTTTATGTCGAGTTTCAGATAATTTCATCATGCTGCCCAAAATTGCACGGCTGGTATGCAACAGCAGGGCAGTAATTTGTACGTGTTTGGATTTCAATTGGTGCCTATGGGCTGCAATAACACTATGCATTAAAGTGAAGGGATTAGAATTAAAATGCTTCTCTTGCTATCTGTTTTACTGTCACTTTCTCTCTCGCTAATGGACACACACTATTCCTTTGCTTATATTAGTGGAGCAACTAATTTACTCTGGATATATTTTTTTTGTGAATGCCTTGTGAATATATCCAATTTGGTTTTTGAGCATTTGCAAGATAAAGTTTGCCACAAATTGAAAAGAACCTTGGTGGTAGAATTTGAGACATAATAAAGCTTTGATGTATTTGAAATCAATGCAGGGTTAGTGGGACTGATGCAATAATAAATATAAAAGAACACAAGTGACTTGCTTGTTTGTTTGTCCAAGTCTTTCTTTGAAGATAATGTTTTCGTGAAGACATGAACATTACCTGTTCATGACCCTTAGTCACTTGAAGTACTCATATAGTGGGTTTTGATGAATTATTAACATTTATTCATCATTATCTTCTGTCTTTTGAGTTAAATTGGCCTTAGTGAGAATAGATGGCTCATTTAGTTGGATGCAAATAGGAAGAAGTCTTGATGTTTCTTGGTTGATGTTCTTCGTTGATGATCATACAGCTTACAAAACATTGAAAACTCGGAAAAAAAAATACAGGTGGCCTACCGAGAAAATATGACATACCAAACTGCCCGCGTTCTCCACCACCATTTTTGTGTTTGCATCAAATTAAATGGAAGATATACTATCTGTAGTCAAGAACAAAAGTTCACTGAGTTTTACAATAAGCTCATATAAAACTCTTAAATTGTTAAGATTGGATTGTTGGATTGTTTGTTTGAGCTTGACCAGTGGTGTGAGTTTGGGGTTTGTACTATATGTATTTGTTTGACTATATGTATTTGTTTTGAGCAGATGGACAGTGGAAACATGTTTGGAAACAATCTAACTTTTAGGAATTCTGTTTGGTGACGTTGGTTACGTTATAAACTTAGTGAGAATAGATGGCTCATTTAGTTGGATGCAAATAAACAAGTCTTGATGTTTATTTTAAAACTTTTGATGTGTTGTGTTTTTGGTTGATAATCATACAGCTTACAAAACATTGAAAACTCTGAAAAAATACAGGTGGCCTACCAAGAAAATATGACATACCAAACTGCCCGCATTCTCCACCACCATTTTTGTGTTTGCATCATATTAAATGGAAGATACACTCTAAAATGTGTTAATATTGTGGATTGTTTGTTTGAGCTTGACCAGTGGTGTGAGTTTGGGGCTTGGACTATATCTATTTGTTAGACCAATAGCAGATGGACAGTGGAAACATGTTTGGAAACAATCTAACTTTTAGGAATTCTGTTTGGTGACGTTGGTTACGTTATAAACTTAATGAGAATAGATGGCTCATTTAGTTGGATGCAAATAAACAAGTCTTGATGTTTATTTTAAAACTTTTGATGTGTTGTGTTCTTGGTTGATGATCATACAGCTTACAAAACATTGAAAACTCTGAAAAAATACAGGTGGCCTACCAAGAAAATATGACATACCAAACTGCCCGCATTCTCCACCACCATTTTTGTGTTTGCATCAAATTAAATGGAAGATACACTCTAAAATGTGTTAATATTGTGGATTGTTTGTTTGAGCTTGACCAGTGGTGTGAGTTTGGGGCTTGGACTATATCTATTTGTTTGACCAATAGCAGATGGACAGTGGAAACATGTTTGGAAACAATCTAACTTTTAGGAATTCTGTGTGGTGACGTTGGTTACGTTATAAACTTAGTGAGAATAGATGGCTCATTTAGTTGGATGCAAATAAACAAGTCTTGATGTTTATTTTAAAACTTTTGATGTGTTGTGTTCTTGGTTGATGATCATACAGCTTACAAAACATTGAAAACTCTGAAAAAAATACAGGTGGCCTACCAAGAAAATATGACATACCAAACTGCCCGCATTCTCCACCACCATTTTTGTGTTTGCATCAAATTAAATGGAAGATACACTCTAAAATGTGTTAATATTGTGGATTGTTTGTTTGAGCTTGACCAGTGGTGTGAGTTTGGGGCTTGGACTATATCTATTTGTTTGACCAATAGCAGATGGACAGTGGAAACATGTTTGGAAACAATCTAACTTTTAGGAATTCTGTTTGGTGACGTTGGTTACGTTATAAACTTAGTGAGAATAGATGGCTCATTTAGTTGGATGCAAATAAACAAGTCTTGATGTTTATTTTAAAACTTTTGATGTGTTGTGTTCTTGGTTGATGATCATACAGCTTACAAAACATTGAAAACTCTGAAAAAATACAGGTGGCCTACCAAGAAAATATGACATACCAAACTGCCCGCATTCTCCACCACCATTTTTGTGTTTGCATCAAATTAAATGGAAGATACACTCTAAAATGTGTTAATATTGTGGATTGTTTGTTTGAGCTTGACCAGTGGTGTGAGTTTGGGGCTTGGACTATATCTATTTGTTTGACCAATAGCAGATGGACAGTGGAAACATGTTTGGAAACAATCTAACTTTTAGGAATTCTGTTTGGTGACGTTGGTTACGTTATAAACTTAGTGAGAATAGATGGCTCATTTAGTTGGACGCAAATAAACAAGTCTTGATGTTTATTTTAAAACTTTTGATGTGTTGTGTTCTTGGACGATGATCATACAGCTTACAAAACATTGAAAACTCTGAAAAAAATACAGGTGGCCTACCAAGAAAATATGACATACCAAACTGCCCGCATTCTCCACCACCATTTTTGTGTTTGCATCATATTAAATGTAAGATACACTCTAAAATGTGTTAATATTGTGGATTGTTTGTTTGAGCTTGACCAGTGGTGTGAGTTTGGGGTTTGGACTATATCTATTTGTTTGACCAAGAGCAGATGGACAGTGGAAACATGTTTGGAAACAATCTAACTTTTAGGATTTCTGTTTGGTGACATTGGTTACGTTATAAACTTGATCTTTAAGGCATAAATACATAGTGTTAATTTCTGTGCAGTTGAACATGGCTTAAGAGAGAAAGGGTGACTAAGGGAAGTGACAGCGAAATGACTGACTGCTTAGCAGTTATACAAAGTGTGATCCCTGCATTGCAGTGAGTCGGTTATTGTGCATATCTGAGAGTTGCTTAACTGTAAATACATCTATCAGTTAGCACTGTTAACGTCACAAAAAAAACGAATGGGCTCATGCATCTTTTTCCTGCAAAGTCTCCTCTTCTGCAATACTTTCGGCAGAGGGGTTATATAATCGGGTGTGTATGTGCATGAATTCACATCTCTGTCTAGGAACCCGAGAGACTCAAAGTTTCTCTTACTAGTTCTCCAGCACTGTTCGCCTCTCTGTCAGGGTGTCAAGGGTAGTCGGGGCTTATTCCAGCCAGCCGAGATCTTCGGACAGGGACTGCTGGCTGATCTATGGACTTTGCTCAAACACACACACACGCACAAGCACACATACGGATAAACACACACAGGCACATCCAGTGAAAAGCGGACTGGACAGGCTCCCCCATGTTAGAAAATAGACTGTCTGTATTTAGCCTGTCTGCAGGGACTCCTCACAGCACCTCTGGCCCTGTCATTGTAAGGGACGCGGAGGCTTTGTTCTGGCTCGTTTTCCTGTGCTGCCGATCAGTGATACTCGATGGGAACACAATGCTGTGGGTAGACTTGAATCTTGAATGGAATTAATCTTGAATGCTTTTTGCTTTGCTCGAATTAAACCAGTCTATCTGATTCAAAGCAAACATCTTGGGCCTCTTACCTAAACTTATTTGCTCAGATTATTGTTCCTTCCCTGCTCAATGTTGGTCAGTGAATAGCTTTCAGAAACCTTCACTTTCACAGTTCCTCTTTGGTGGAACCGTACAACCTTCTTCTGAAAAGTAGAAGACATTATGATCTTATAAAAACAGTAGACGTAAACCCCTCATTCAAGCAGTTGAAGTAAAGTCGAGACTGAAACTCATTGTCCTTATTTTAGTAATTGGAGAGTTAATGCCATTCTGGAGCTGTAGTAATGCCAGTAATACTTTCCAATTTTCCAGTCACGTTTTTATTTATAATCTGAAACATGCTGCGGCTTATATTCCAAAGCAAATTATAATACAATTAATGTCAAGCACTCAACGTAGCTTGTGCAATTTTGGATTTGTGCCGAATGAGAGAAGTGAGCACAATTTTTATTTGTATAGCTCATTTCCCATATGTCCGTAGTATCAGTATCACTTTATATAAATTCATTTATGCGTAGCATTTATAATTAATCTTGTTTGTAATGAATGCCACTATAATAATATTTGACTGATGCTACTTATCTGTGTATTTATTTCTCTCTCAACGATGCAATTTTGACCCGACAATAATCAGTTGCGACTTGTTTTCTGGGAAATAAGGTAGTTGTTTAAAACTCGAGAGAAAACAAGAACCTGAATGTATGATATTACTCTTGTAGTGAATGAAAATTTTCTGCACTTAAACTTCTGCTCTAATTTGGTAAGGTTCCTGATGGTCAAAGATTTTTGGACACTTTCTGGTTGGTCAGGCTGGGAGACTGTCTTAAGCCAGTAAAGAACAAACCAGCAGCATTTGTATTGTTTTCTTGCTCACTCCATTGCTTCTACTTAAAGTGTACTCATTTGTAATTTAAAATCTGCTCTAAATGAATAGATGTAAATGTCATGCTGATGTTTTTGTCCTAATGAGGCTGTTTGGTTACTTCAAATGACTTTGGCCTCCCGCCGATATCAGGCAGTATAGAGTTCAAGACCACTGTCTATCCAAGTCATTGAAAGTCTCTTTTCCTTTTTGTCACACAGGCTGCGCGTTCCTCACCTACTGCGCCCGTGAGTCGGCCATCAAAGCCCAGAACGCTCTCCACGAACAGAAGACACTGCCGGGGGTAAGTCCGCTTCCAGCCTTTCGCCTCACCTCTTTAAGAGGACCACCATGCCAAAGCTAAAGCTGTATGTTTTAGACAGAGAGTTAAAGCCTTTGGAACAGAAATCAGTCGATAACCCAGCCTTTTAAGATCAAGCTTTGAGCCGTTTCATGGTACTTCTCCCCGGGGACATTTGCAAGCATTGATCCGATGCTTTCAGCACTGGGCTTGGGGATGCAGTGATAGCAAATGTCAATTAATTTGTTCTCTCAATTTTTCCAAACTGCTCCATTTACGCAAAAAGCCACTGAGTCATTGTTGCCCAGTTGCACAAAAGTATTCCAGATGCACAAAAATAAACATAGCGGGGTGCATCGAGGGTGTTTCCATTGAGAGTTGTGTGCATCTGAGTTTTGCTGGCAATTGCGACGACATTCAAAGCACAAAACTCCCAAGGAGGTCTGACAGTAGTCTGCGCGGCCTTACACAACCATTGTGGATGGTTTGACAATGACGCATTGTTGCCACGCTGCCAGTCCAGACAGTCATCTCCTGAAGTAACCTGAAGGAAACTCAGATGAACCGAGAGCAACATATTTGGCATCACAACTGCAATAATGGCAAATTATAGCGTGGGATAAACTGATAGAAATTTCATAATTTCTTAGTATTTTAAATGTTTCCTCTTGCGATGGTCTATGTTAGTCGTACACTGAACTTGTAGGATTGCCGAAATCACACAGTCTGTAGCAGGCATAAGGTTGCTGTTTAAACATTTATATAAGAAGACTTTTAAATGACAAGTGGTGTCCAATGTTTGATTTAGTGCCACGTTGGATTCAGGGCAACCATGTCAAACACACACCCACAAACGCTTTTACCTCTAATAAAACATTTGAGCCTGAAAGGAGAGAAAACATATGAAGGAGAGGGCACTCAGAATGTGACACATGCCATCCAGACCTGTTGAGAATACATCTCACTATGGGGTGACAGAAACACACACGCACATGCACACAGACTTGCTGCATGTGTGACATCATTGCATCAGCTTCACTTACCAGTGTTGTCATCCCCCGAGACAACTGCGAATAAGGTAGTAGGTGTTTGTTGAAGAGTCTGAGAACTAGAGGCGTGTTTTTATGTTTGCCTGCTAGGAATAGGACATGCTGGTTGACTCATTTCTTTCTTTTTTTGCCGTATGCATTTTTTAGTTTAATATTTTAGTGGTGGTGCTTTAATTAGCATGCTGACAGTGTTGTGTGCGTTAGCTTTTACAATTTGCACTATAAAATCCTCTCAGGAAAAGGTGCGTCTCCTAAATTTATCACATTAAAAACACTGCGTCCGCAGCCATACAACTTTAAACAGACATCTTTGGCTGTTGCATCATGTCTCACACAATTTTTTTGGGGTGTGTCAAGTTTAAATGGTAAAAAAAAGCTTCACAATTTATTTTTATTCAGTTGCGCTCTGAACACAAGAACACATCTTAAAAACCTCATAGAAAAGTGTCCAATCTGGGTCAGGTGAACCTGAAACCAGTCAAATTATTCAGGGCTTTTCCTTAAAGAGACAGTTCACATAAAAGTCTTTTGTTTCTTTGTTTTTGTTTCAAACCTATTTGACAATCTTTCATCTACGGAACACAAAAGATGATATTTTGAAAGTCAAATAGTTAAATTTTTCTTTGTCAATTCAAAGAAAGTCAATGGAGTTGTTTTGGATCCCATTAATATTGGGGGAGTGTATATAATGACAGAATTTTCTTTTTTGGCTGAGCTATCTCTCTTTAAAACTGATTAGCCACTCAGTCAACTCACAGCTAGTTCATTTTGAAAAGAACACTTTTTTTCCTCCGTGTACAGCTGCTAAATTGATCTGGCCTGCAGTGAGTCTTGGCCAAACGGCCTGTCCCTAAATCTTTCCCCAACAACCCCCCTTCTTGCTACATTGATGGTAAGTAAATATGGCAGTTGTTTGTTTGCTAAATCCTGCTTGATATGCAGATTGCCAGAGGCTACAGAGTAATTCATGTAAACAAGGGTTCTTCTGGAACTGACCTATAAGTTATTTATGCTTGCGTTTTGTCCTTAACTATTGACTGCCCATCCCTCTTAGCACCTAGTATTAGTATTATGGTATTAAAGACTATTATAGTTGCTTGAATTAGATTTTCAGTTATTGTATATATTATAATATATAAGTTTTAGTAATTTTGTCATTTTTATTATTTTGTTTGTTTGTTTTCAGTTTTATTTTTTTTACTTTCCAATTAGTAATTAAACTTATTTCATTCCATTTTTTCTTTAGAACAAGTTTTTCCATGTAAAATTTATATTTTATTTTATTTCGGCTTAATTTTAATGATTGAATAGTTTTAGTTAACGATAATAACCTTTTTGGCCATTTCCTATCCAAACCTGCTAGTTACACTTTAAGGCCAGTTTTACATGGTTGTTGGTTTTATTGGTAGATATTATTAAATAGATGAATATCTATCAAATTAAATAAGTGTCTTTTGTGCACCCCTAGTGGCATCAAGCAGAATTGCATTTTTTTTTAGAAGATCGTTTCCTGTCAATGTTATTGTATTTTGAGCTGTACAAAAATAAAAAAGAGTATTTTTTTACTTTACCTTTATTTTAAAAAAATAATAATTTTGAGATAATTGTTCATGTATAATTTTATTAAATAGTTAGTGAATTTAGTTTATTCCTCATTTAAAAAATCACAGGAAAATATCGTCCAGTAAACGATACGGTACTGATATACAGTGTTGGTGAAGCTACACTCTAAAAACTGTAGTTTGACAAGCTACAAGCTACTCTTAAGTTAAAGTAGTTAAGATACAGTCAAGCAGTCAAGCTTTTTTTTTTGTTTTTTACAATGACATTGTTCTGTATATTACATACTGAATAATTGTTTTGAGCTTGTTTTCGATTGCCAGATGCTTTGCCAAAGCAATGGCGCAAAAAAAAAATGCTGGTGATCTTTAAGGTTCATTACAAAACTGTGGCGGAACAAATTATACTATAACGTGGTCATTATAAAATCAGATATAGACATTTGTGATATAGAGTGCAATAAAGAAGGACAATTAATCAATTTAAAAAATCTATCATTCACCTGTATTTGCTTGAAGTCTTTGACGCAGACTACGTTTTAATATTTGTCTTGCATACATTTCATACAGAAGTGCAAACTTTACTAGTCGATTTATATGAATTCTTAACTGTCCTTTACATAATCATTAGACGATCTCTTCTCTGTGAATTAAGCTGCAAGATGTGTGAAGAAACAATAGATGGTGGTAATGCAACAATGCACTGCAGGCTCATCAAAACGCAAAACGGAATATAGCTTTGTTACGCTACACTGCTTCTTGCTGGAAAAATAGTTAGCTACTGGAAAAGCTACACTGTTGTAAAAACAACTGAGCTACTGGAAAAGCTACTAAAACACTCCCCAACACTGCCGATATACTGTGTGTTGTATCGTCACAAAATATCGTTGGGGCTATTTTGTGCACAGCTAGGAGTTGTACATGAGAAACAATAGCTAACTGAGTAAATGCCTTTGTTTTTGTGTATGGAGCATTCCCAGAGCACATATCACATGTAGCAACTGCCAAGATTGATCAAACGACATAGATCCTCCCAGTTGAATTCCAGCTGGGATTTCACAGAGCCTTCATGTTCAACGTTCTGCTAAGAATCGCAATGACAGGAAGGCCACATGTGAGCCCCATGATAGGAGTGGTCGTGTCTGTCGGAGGACAGAGGAGGAGCAGGAGGAGGAAGTTGGGCGAAGGCGAGGAAGGCGTTCTGACAGCTGTCTGCCTCAATAGTGCGCTTCCCCATCAGTGACCTCTGAGGAACATCAGCTCCGCAATGTGTGAGATGTGGTGATAACATCACCATGTATACATGGCAGCTTGTCAAGATCATCTAGGGCTAACGGCAGTGATCTGTGTATGTTTGTGTATAGTGGGATGGATAGTTGATTTTGTTTGTGTACGTGGCTGGTCAGAGTCAGGGTTGACATTTTAAGTTAGGACTTAGAAATGGACTGAAATGTGTGGAGAAATATTATTAACCTTATCTTCATGAATTTTAGCTAGGTGATGTAACGTTCGGCCAACCGATTTAGGAAGTGAGCAGAATAAGTTGTACGATTACTGTTTACAAGTTTGTGACCAAACAAAACTCAACTTTTAAAACTTAAAATTTACTGAGCAGAAAGTAATAGTTTTTTTTTTCATAAAAAGGAGTTGGATACATTTGCTATTGCCTTAAATAAAACCAATTAATTAATTGCTTTATTACTTATTATATAAAAATAAATAATAATAATACATTTTCTGAAAGATAGTCTCAACTCTGCCTTCATTTCCATCCATATATATATATATATATATACCCCTTATATAAACTAAGTGACTAAAGAATGTGTGACTAACATAAATCAAATGTACCACTATGAATCAAAATGTCATTTTATGAAAATTTAATTGGTCACTCAACATATTGATGTAAAATGCTAACAAGAAAGAATTAATCTCAGCAGTATTTTAAGTGTTTTTATATAAAGTGCACCTTCGTTTCCAAGCAGCTGGTGAAAAAGATGATTCATAACTGCAAATTGAATCTGTCGCATTATAGCAGCTAACCATTTTTAGAATCTATCTATATTACTTTTAATTCCCAGACATAAGTTGCAAACAAGGTTACAGTGAAGATTCGAAATGTATTGAAAGATCTAGATGGACAAATATGGGAAGATATTTACGTTCCACCTTCCAGGCACAAAAAGTATGAAGGGTTTTATATTCCTCTTAATTGCAGTATGGCAGCGGCTACATCCGTCTACAGTGTTTACAGTCAAACCAATGTGAAGACGAAGAAAACGGTCTGTATTGACACACACACAACACCTCTCTCAACCCTGCCGTGCAAATTAAAAAGCGGCTTCACCATGTTTCTGTGTGTGTGTGTGTGTGAGCTCATGCTGTCCGCGGGGCTCCACACCCCTGCTGGAATTGCAAATTCACCTGCTCCTCTGGAGCCGCGGCAAATCCGGTGTAATTTAAGGTGTGTGTTTTCCGCCCAGATTCATTGCTTGTTATCACATCCGTCCGTGGAAGACTTGTGAACAGGCCAATTTTGTTTTTGCCAGGAAAAGAACACACTGTTAAAAATAAAGGGTTCAAAAGTGCTAAAGAAGAACATTTTTTGGTTTCCCAAAGAACGCTCAGTCAACAGTTCTTAAAGGGAAAGTGTACCCAAAAATGACAATTCGGTCATTATTTACTCACCCTTATGTTGTTCCAAACCTGTATGAGTAAAAAGAGGATGTTTTGAAGTATTTTGGGAACCAGACAGTTGACGTAGCCATTGACCTCCATAGTATGAAAGACAATGGGCACCATTAACTGTTTGATTGAACATTTTTCAAAATATCTTCTTTTGTGTGTTGTGAAACTCATACAGTTTTGGAACAACATGAGGGTGAGTAAATGATGACCGAATTTTCATTTTTGGGAGTATTTAAGGTTATTTATTGGCATCCATGGAACCTTTCCAATGTTTTTCATAGTGGAAAAAGGTTCTTTAGATTTGTGTTCTTCACACTTGGTTCTTTTTTAAGAATAGTTCAGGGAGATGATTCTTTGGGAAACACAAAATGGCCTCCATTTTTGGGATCCGTAACTGATGAAGTCTTGTTATAATAGCAAAGCAGCAATAATGTGATTACTAACTCTTGTAAACTAACAGGGCTGTATTTTTAGCTTTTGATGGACATGGACTATGTAAGGAACGCAGAAGGTGTTACCCTGAGTGTGAACACTGTGTGTGCTGACAAAGCTTTCTGTTTTTCTCAGAATAAACGCTCTGATAGGATGCTGACGGCCACTCACATCAAATCAAATTAATGAAGCGTGATGGGCATGACTATTATAAATACAGAGGGGCCTGAAATCTAATTATATCCGGAAGTTTGCAACAAAGAAAAGTTATTATGTACAGTGAATAATAAATAGTTCATATTCTGCACTATTTCTTGATCACTGATCAATTCTGCTGGCATTAAAGTGGGAGAAAACCAAACTCAGATGATTGATAATAGAAGCCCTTTTACTAATTTAATAAATATATACTTTACAAATATTATACAATTGTAATTCAATTCAATATTATTATGTTTTGAATTACAAGTTTTATTAATAGTTGCAATGCTTTTGGATTCCACTTCATTTTTTTAAATTATAATTTTCAAAAAGTATTGTTGTTGTTATTATTATTATTAGTTTAATTAATAGTTGCAACATTAATATATACAATTGTCTAAAAAAATAATGCATTTATATTTTTTAATTATATTTTTATTTTAATACAGTTTATTATTTTTATTTATATTTTACTATTTTATATTATTTTTATAATTGCATATTCCCACTGCAGATCCCCATTGTAAATAATAGTTGCAACGGTAATATATTAGTAGTTGCAACTGTAATATATAATATTGTCTAAAAATAAATAAATAAATAATGCATTTATATTTTTTATTATATTTTTATTGTAATACAGTTTATTATTTATATTTTACTATTTTATATTGTTTTTATAATTGCATATTCCCACTGCAGAGCCCACTGTATTTTTTAAAATAATTTTATTTTATAAATAATATCATATTTTTATTTGTATTGTTATTTTTTTACTTATTATTACTTTTATATTAACTGTAAGAGATACTACGGACTAAAAAACAAATAAATATATTCTTGAAAATTACAAATCATTTTCAGTGAGCACAAAGTCATAAGCGACGTGTTCAGAATATAAATACAGCAGTTTTTGTTGAATATTATGTAACCGCATTGAAAATGGATTTTCAAGTGGCAATGCACAAACAACAGCACAGCAAATCCCCTTTGTTTAGTCGTTGATTTTTATCTACAAGGCAAACAGTGATTCTACGTGTCTCTGATAATCTCTAATATCATTTTCAACATTTGTTTGCCTTTGGATTTTGGAAAATGTGAGCATGTTTCCCACTGTCTGCTTGTCTTTCTCTGTCTGTCTGTTTCTCTCAAACCCGCTGATTCATTGACTTGACAATGAAGTGAGCGTGTGGATTGCAGTGGATATTTGTGGTAATGCAGTTACATGGCCAGCAGTGTGTGATGAATAGAAAGTCTCCAGCGCTGTCATATGAGAAATCACAGCGGAGATGCACACGAGACTGTGCTTCTCACTTCATGAACTTTTATAGTGCCGCTTCCGCTGTTATGGCTTTACCACAATGGAGGAGAGATGCAGACGTATGACTGCAGCGTTACACGGTGTGTGTGTGTGTGTGTGTGTGTGTGTGTAGGTGTGTGTGTGTGTGTGTGTGTGTATAATGGCACAGGGCTGTAATGTACATAGTAAAAAGCCATTGCACTAGAGTGATCCTCAGGGATTTCACTCCCCACAATCCTGAGACAAGAGATACAGCTGGATTAACATAGTCCATCCTTCCTTCCTTCCTTTCTGTAAATATCATGACATTAAATATATAATGAAACTTTTTAAAATGGTATTTACCCCTGTATTCTTTACGGAAGCCCTCATAATTATGAGACTAAATGTGATGATTATCTAAATGTCATGATTATGAGATAAAAAGTTTAATCATAATTATGTTGTCAATTTTGACTTTATATTCCAATTTTGATTTTTTTGTCAATTTATTTTTTGCCAGTTTTGACACTTTGTATCCCAATTTCGACTTTTTGTCATAATTATAATATTGTACCAATTTTGATTTTATTATCTCATTATTTCAACTTTTTATCTCATAACTGTGACCTTTTTATCCATAATTATGTTGTCAAGTTTGATACTTGTATCCCAATTTCTACATTTTGCAATAATTATGGTATTATAACTCATAACTGTGACCTTTTTATCCATAATTATGTTGTCAATTTTGATACTTGTATCCCAATTTCTACATTTTGCCATAATTATGGTATTATGCAAATGTTGACTTTTTATCTCATAATTAACACTTTTTATGTCATAATTGTTTTTTTTTAAACTGCGATTCCCAATTTCAACTTTTTGTCAGTATAGTTAGGTAATTATGCCAATTTTGACTTTTATTCCATAATTTTATTTATTTTTTTGTCACAGTTGTGACTTTTGTCATAATTATGTTGTCAATTTTGACTTTATATTCCAATTTTTACTTTTTTCAATTTATTCTTGGTCAGTTTTGACACTTTGTATCCCAATTTCGAATTTTTGTCATAATTATGGTATTAAGCCAATTTTGATTTTATTATCTCATTATTTCAACTATTTATCTCATAACTGTGACCTTTTTATCCATAATTATGTTGTCAGTTTTGACTTTGTATCCCATTTTTTTTTTGGCAATTTTGACACTTGTATCCCAATTTCTACATTTTGCCAAAATTATGGTATTATGAAAATGTTGACTTTTTATCTCATAATTATAACTTTTTATGTCATAATTGTGATTTTTTTAAACTGCGATTCACAATTTCAACTTTTTGTCAATATAGTTAGATAATTATGCCAATTTTGACTTTTATTCCTTAATTTGAACTTTTTTTGTCACAATTGTGACTTTTTTTGTCACAATTATTGTGTCAATTTTGACTTTCTATCCAGTTTCACCATTTTTGTGGTAGACTTTTTAATCTCATAGCTTTTACTTTTTGTCATTTATTTGATTTTGTCAATTTTAATATATCCTAATTTCTAGATTTTGTCTTTCTTTTCTTTTCTTTTCTTTTCCCATTTGCCAGATGTTTAGCCAAACCTCACCCTCCCATGAGCCATTTGCTCTTTTTAAGGTATTTAGTGAAAAGCTGGCAGTGCACTTTGGCACATTCCTGTGAGAAGGAACAACAAAAACAGCACATAAACAAGCTAATGGCTTCCTTATCTACACTGCCGAGGCTTTCCTTAATTAACTAAGATTGCAGAACAGTTCCGTTACCACAACTTTTTGCCAGGAATCTCTTGTTCTTACCTTCTGTTTCACTCTTAAGCACAATTTACGCTAGATATTGAAGTGGAGTTCTGCTGCCTGTTCGAGCCCTAAATGTTCTCCACATATCCGGGACGGTTGCCAATTTCTGTCTTCCATTACAAATATGACCCACTTAGTTATGGTAAAATGCCTTGAAAACAAAACAATCTTCCAAAACGGGCTAGGCGCTCTTGTGGCACAAGTACTTTTTTTGTTGGCTTTATAAGTTGGGGGAAAAAAAGAGAGAAATATTAATGTGTTTTATTTTGGTATTTTTAGTCTATTTCAGGTTGTAGCTGGACCGGGGAGCAGCCGTCTGTGGGATTGAGTCATGTGACGATGTGATCTGGGTTAGCCGTGCGTAACGCGTGTGTATGTGTGTGTGTACACGAGCCGGAGTTGTAGTGGTTGTACTTACGGCACAGTGCTCTCTCTCTGGGGTCTTGTCTGAAGGAGTCTGGCTTCAGGACAGGAGGAATGAGGGCTGAACGAGGGACCCGGTGAAGACCCACATCTCGCGCCTGCCAATCTATCTTCCTGTCCCCTTAGCTAGTTTGTGAGCGCAGGTGCGGCCCAGCGAGCTCTTTGAAAGAGCGAAAAGGTGGGGAGGATGTAGGAAAGACAAATAGTGGCCAGTGGTTTCTGAAGGCTTTTGGAGCCGGGATACTGGAATAGATGAAGTGTTGACTTTTTTTGGGTTAGGTTTGGGTATGAACATACTGTGTGACTTGAAATGTGTCCGTTTATATTGAGGTAGATATCCACACAGCTGTGGAGTGAATTGTTTTTGTAGGCTAAAACTAGGAAACTAGCATTTTAGCAATTCCAGTTCCATTCAAGGGGTCATTTTTGGTTAAATGCTTGAAATTAGATATGTGGTAAACAAAATCCCAGGTTATTTTGACTATTCGCTATAAAATACATCAGTAATACCCTGTTGTGATTTAATGAACCCGTTCTCATCCTTTGGCGTCATATAGGTGACGCCATATGACATTTCGTCGAAATACTACGCACAAGGCACCTGTAATGATTCACGAAGCACAGAGGAATCCATTTGCAGCTTTTATTAAACAAGGTCGTACAGGCAGGGTCAAAACGAGGCAGACAGGGCAATGCAGATCAGACAACAGGATAAACAGGAGACAGGCAAAGATCAGGGCAGGCAGCAATAATCGTAGTCAATAAACAGTCCAAGTTCAGGCCAGGCAGATATCAGTCGTAGAATAATCAAACAGTCCAAAGTCCAAAACCAGAAAACCAGAATCAGGATACAAACGCTCAGAAATGATCACCGGGGCAAATCAAGACTTCGCACTGGTGTGGTGTGTGGACGTGGCTTTTATGTGTGTGTGTTAATGGCGTGCAGGTGTGTGACGCAATCAGTCCCAGGTAAGCGGCATGATGGGAATTTGAGTTTGTAGCCAATGATCAGTACTCTGGTGAAGGCTCCCTCTGGTGGCGGAGAGGAGACAGAGCGGGAGCCTCCACTGTAACAGAGCCCCCCCCCCTGCGAGCGGCTCCTGACGCGAGGAGGCGGTTGTCGTCGGGGTCTCCCACGGGGTCGAGGGGCCGGTTTCTCCGGGTATGTCCTATGGAACTCTTCAGTGAGAGTGGGGTCCAGGATATCCCTTGAATTGACCCAGGACTGTTCCTCCGGACCGTACCCCTCCCAATCGACCAGATATTGGAGCATGTTACCCCGACGTCTGGAATCCAGCAACTTGTGCACTCTGTAGGCCTCCTCGCCGTCAACCAGAAAGGCAGGAGGGCCCTGAGAGGCGGCCCCCTCCTCCGTCTCTCCCCTCGGACCACCAGCGGGTTTTAACAGGGAAACATGAAAAGTGGGAGAGATACGATAGTTAGCGGGCAGGTCTAAACGGAATGAAACAGGTGATATTTGTCTTATAATTTGGAACGGACCAACATACCTGGGACTGAGTTTGCGACATGGAAGTTTGAGGCGTAAGTCTCTGGTTGATAGCCATACCCATTGACCACTCTGGTATTCTGGAGCTGGGCGACGACGACGGTTGGCCTGGTGTTCCTGACGCCTGACAGCATGCCTCAGATGAGTGTGTGCTTGGTCCCAAACCTCTTCACTTTTGTGTAACCATTCGGTGACTGATGGGAGTTCAGTGGGCTCACCGGACCATGGGAAGAGAGGAGGCTGAAAGCCCAGTATACATTTGAAGGGAGTGATACCAGTAGCGGGTTTGACCAAAGAATTTTGAGCATACTCAGCCCAAAATAAATATCTGCTCCAGTCATGTTGGTGTTGCTGGCAGTATGTTCTCAGGAAGCGGATGATGTCTTGATTAAGACGTTCGGTCTGACCATTGGACTGAGGGTGATAACCAGAAGTGAGGCTGATGTTCACGTTTAGATGTTTGAAGAATGCGGACCAGACTCTGGAAGTAAACTGAGGTCCTCTGTCAGATACTATATCTTCGGGTAGTCCGTAAAATCTGAAAACTTGGTTGCATAGGAGTTCAGCTGTTTCGAAGGCAGTGGGAAGTTTAGTGAGGGGAATGAGACGGCAGGCTTTGGAGAATCGATCCACTATTGTGAGAATTGTCGTGTGTCCTTGAGAATTGGGGAGATCTGTGATGAAGTCTACGGCAATGTGAGACCAGGGTCGTTGAGGTGTTGGAAGGGGACATAGAAGGCCTGCTGGTAGTTTACGGGTGGATTTGGAAGTTTGACAATTGATACAGTTCTGGACATGTTTGATGGTGTCGGATGAGAGAGTAGGCCACCAAAATCGATTCTGCAGTAGTTGAATTGTGGCAGAGATACCAGGATGACCGGAGCTAGGGGTGGAGTGGACCTGATCGATGAGGCGAGAGCGTAGTGTTTCAGGGACAAAGAGGAGATTGGCTGGACAGTTGCTGGGGGTTGGAGTCTGGAGGTTGGCCTGTTGGATTTCGGTTATGATGTCCCACTGGACTGGAGCTACTAAGAGGTTCTCGTGGATGATGTTTTCGGGGTTCTCCTTGTGGACTGCTTCTTCTGTTTGGCGAGAAAGGGCATCGGCTTTGACGTTCTTGGAGCCTGGGCGGTAAGTGACAGTGAAATTGAAACGTGTAAAAAACAGTGCCCATCTTGCTTGACGAGGATTGAGACGTTTGGCGGATCGAAGATACTCGAGGTTTTTATGGTCTGTGAGAATGATGAATGGTTCTGAAGCTCCCTCCAGCCAGTGTCGCCATTCCTCTAGAGCCAGTTTCATAGCTAACAGTTCGCGATTCCCCACATCATAATTCCGCTCGGCTGGAGAAAGCTTGCGAGAGAAGAAAGCACACGGGTACATTTTGGCTGGGTTTCCCTGTCGTTGAGATAATATGGCCCCCACTCCTGTGTTCGAAGCATCTACCTCCACAATGAACTGACGCTCTGGATCGGGATGACGTAGGATGGGTGCAGTGGTGAATCGGGTCTTCAACTCCTGAAAAGCCTGCTGCGCTTCGGGATTCCAGGCAATTCGAGAGCTATGACGTTTGGTTAAAGCTGTTAGTGGAGCGGCAATGAGACTGAAGTTTCTAATAAATCGTCGATAAAAGTTGGCAAATCCCAAGAATCTCTGTAATTCTTTGACTGTTTGAGGTAATGGCCAATCCAGCACTCCTCTCACCTTCTTGTCGTCCATGGCCACTCCCTCCTGACTGATGATGTAACCCAGGAATGAAACGCTAGTTTGATGAAACTCACACTTCTCGATCTTGGCATACAACTGAAACTGAATCAAACGTTGAAGTACGGATCTGACATGTTGAATGTGTTCCTCCAGTGAGTTTGAGTAAATCAGGATGTCATCAATGTACACGATCACCCATTTGTCCAGCATGTCACGAAACACATCGTTCATGAAGGCCTGAAAGACGGAAGGACTGTTAGATAAGCCGAAAGGCATGACCAGATATTCATAGTGCCCACTAGTGGTGGAGAAGGCTGTTTTCCATTCATCCCCCTCTCGAATGCGGATCAGGTTATAGGCATTACGTAGATCGAGCTTGGTGTAATATTGAGCCTGTCTCAGCTGTTCCAAT
This sequence comes from Cyprinella venusta, assembly GCA_038021265.1. Taxonomy (NCBI): domain Eukaryota; kingdom Metazoa; phylum Chordata; class Actinopteri; order Cypriniformes; family Leuciscidae; genus Cyprinella; species Cyprinella venusta. Next base: position 9,196,129 of record CM075887.1, on the reverse strand, counting down.
GCGGCTGGCACCAGAGGTAAGGGGTAACGATACTTGATGGTGATATCATTTAACCCACGATAGTCAATGCATGGCCTGAGTCCCCCATCCTTCTTCTTGACGAAGAAAAACCCAGCAGCGGCAGGTGAGGTGGAAGGTCGAATGAACCCTTTGGCTGTTTCTTCCTCAATGTACTTTTTCATGGCTTCAGACTCAGGCTTTGATAGGGGAAAGATTCTGCCTTTAGGGGGTGTGGCGCCGGGCATTAAATCAATGGCACAGTCTGTTGAACGATGTTCTGGAAGTTGAGAAGCTTTTTCCTTACTGAAGGCCTCTGTGAGGTCGGAATAAACTGCCGGTAGCTCTCCTAGCTCATGATTTTGGGTGTCTGGTTCTGGCTTGGAACAGGTCACTCTTTTGACTTTAGACAGACAATGGTTGTTACAGGCTTCACTCCAACGAATGATTTGTCCCTCCTTCCAGGAAATGTGTGGATTGTGAGTGTGCAACCAAGGGTGGCCGAGAATGATGGAGTGATGTGGAGCGTGAATGACATAAAATTTGATCTGCTCAGAATGAAGAGAACCAATCTGCATTTGAACCTTCTCCGTTTCAAACTGGATTTTGCCGTCTCCGATGGGATGGCCATCTAGCGCCTCCACTGACAAGAAAGAGTGACAAGGATTAAGTTTGAGTTTGATTTGATTGGTGAATGTTTGAGAAATGAAATTTCCAGCTGCTCCAGAGTCTATGAGGGCTGTGGTTTCTATGCATTGGTCTCGTATAGTTAAACGAATGGGGAGAGTGAAACTGGAGGAAGATCTTTGATATTGGTTTACAGAACTCACCGAAAGAGTGCGAGTTGGGGGTCGGACTGGACAGGAGAGCTTCATATGGCCGGATTGACCACAGTACATACAGAGACGGTGTTGCAGTCTGCGTTCCCGTTCTTCTGGAGTGATGTGCGTGAACCCGATCTGCATAGGTTCGTGAGCGGGAGCTGCCTCGAGTGATTGACGGATAGGTGCCCGGGTGATGCGTCTGGAACGCACGAGATTATCGACTTGAATGGCCAGACTTACATACTCGTTCAAGCTCTTTCCTTCATCTCGACAGGCTAATTCAGATTGAAGTTCAATAGAGAGTCCCTTCCTGAACAGCGTCTTTAAGGTGTCTTCGACCCAGTTCGTCTGTGCAGCGAGAGTGCGAAACGTGAGTGCATACTCGGCGGCGGTACTCTTTCCCTGGGTGAGATTTAGAAGCTGCTCTCCGGCGTTCCCTTTCTCAGAAGAGTGTTCGAAGACTTGACGAAACTGTTGAAGGAATTCTTGAAATGTGGTAAATGAAGACCCCTCTGGTTTCCAGACTGCCGTAGCCCACTCCAATGCTTTGCCCGTGAGCAGGGAACAAACAAATGCAATGCGACTGGCTTGAGTGGAGTACAATGTCGGTTGCTGGTCGACAAAGAGTGTGCATTGCAAAAGAAATCCCTTGCATTTAGTCGGATTACCGTCGAATTTGTCAGGAAATGCGAGTCGGGGATTTACTGCTGTACTCACGGCTTCGGTGGGAACACTCGGTGGTGGTGTGGGTGTAGCAGGTGCGTTAGGCACAATACCCACGGCAGTGCGAAGCTCCTGCATACCCTGTACGAGCTGTTCAGTGAGCGTGGTCAGGTGACTGAGCTGATGGTGATGTAAATCCAAACGAGAAGCTTGGGAGGTGAGTTCAGACGTGAGTTCCATGACGGCTGCTGGATTGTTTAGTGGCGAAGTCTTCTGTAATGATTCACGAAGCACAGAGGAATCCATTTGCAGCTTTTATTAAACAAGGTCGTACAGGCAGGGTCAAAACGAGGCAGACAGGGCAATGCAGATCAGACAACAGGATAAACAGGAGACAGGCAAAGATCAGGGCAGGCAGCAATAATCGTAGTCAATAAACAGTCCAAGTTCAGGCCAGGCAGATATCAGTCGTAGAATAATCAAACAGTCCAAAGTCCAAAACCAGAAAACCAGAATCAGGATACAAACGCTCAGAAATGATCACCGGGGCAAATCAAGACTTCGCACTGGTGTGGTGTGTGGACGTGGCTTTTATGTGTGTGTGTTAATGGCGTGCAGGTGTGTGACGCAATCAGTCCCAGGTAAGCGGCATGATGGGAATTTGAGTTTGTAGCCAATGATCAGTACTCTGGTGAAGGCTCCCTCTGGTGGCGGAGAGGAGACAGAGCGGGAGCCTCCACTGTAACAGCACCCTTAGCGTCAATGTAGGTTATTTTTTTAAACTGCGATTCCCAATTATTTTTGTCAATATAGTTTGGTAATTATGCCAATTTTGTCTTTTATTCCATAACTTTAACTTTTTTGTCACAATTGTGACTTTTTTTGTCAATTTTGACTTTGTATCCAGTTTCGCCATAATTGTTTTTTTATGACTTTTTAATCTCATAGTTTTTACTTTTTGTCATTTATTTGATTTTGACAGTTTTGATATTTCCCAATTTTTACATTTTGTCACGTAAATTTCGACTTTATCTCATAATTTCAACTTTTATCTCATAATTATCACTTTTTAACTCATAAATTTGATTTACCAAAGCATTTACAGCTTCCTTGAAGAAGTAATTCCTCAAAGTACTTTGGAGTAACCTTTAAATACCATGGTATATTAAGGTAAACTAACTTTTTTTGTTAGTATTTCTTTTCTTTTCAACATTTCGTCGAAATACTATGCACAAGGCACCCTTTAGCGTCAATATAACATGCAGAACCCAAGGCGTCATACAGGTGAGCGTCAATATGAGACGCAAACCCTACCCAGACCTACCCATAACACTGCATGTTATATTGACGCTAAAGGGTGCCATGTGCGTAGTATTTCGACGAAATGTCATATGGCGTCACCTATTTGATGCAAAAGGATGAAAATGTGTTGGATTTAATGTACTTGTCTTGATAGCCCCACTACATTAATATGGAAAATAAATACTATAGAAGTCAATGGTGCTTAAATACTGTTTGCTTACCAACATTCTTCAAAACTTCTTCATTTGAGTTCAGCAGAACAATACAGGTTTAGAACAACTTGAGGGTGAGTAAATGATGACAGAATTTTGATTTTCGGTTGAACTATCCCTTTAAATGACTGTTTTTAAAGATGACCTAGATGTTCTAGTTCAATTGTAATATAAAAATAAGGGAAATGAGTTACATAATTGTTCATTATCACATGGTTATTTAACATAAACCATTTCCCCCATTGAATTTTCAGCTCAAACTGTGATATAGAATAACTCATGACATGTTATGACACTTTTCCGGCCCTAATTGTTTCCGACACGAGGCCCCTTCCGATCACGACGGAGAGGGAATGAGAGACGCCCGGTGCTGCGGAGCTAGAAAGATTGTTTAGAATTAGAGAGATAAAGAATGACAAACAAAAAGAAGCGGGGTCTCTGAGGCAACGGATCCAGCGAAGACAGATCGAGCAATAAGGAGTGGGAGATTAGCACTAGCTGGAGGGAACGACTAAGAGGAAGGAGAGAGAAATCAGGAGGAGGCGAGGACATCGGGTCATGTCGACAGCTTGAAGCCATACTTTCAGCGGGGTGTGAGAGCAGTAGTTCACGTTAAAACCAGAGAGAAACCCCTCCTCTCTCTCATTATATCTCTATCTCTCTCGATCCCTCTCTCCCTCGCTCATTTGAAAGGCAGATCTGCCCTGGACGCAGAAGGTAGGGCAACGCATTTGTCAGCGGATATGAGGCCCCCCGTCCGACTCGCTGTGGGTTGTGTCATTACGTTTGATTGACAGGAGTCGTGATAAGGGACCGTCCGTGATCCCCGGAGGTTAGATCAGGGTAGCGGGGCCGTCAACACTCACGCGTGGAGCATGCGAGGTCGTGACTCTGAACATGGGCACGTGGGCAAGCGCATCGGAGGTTGTAGAGTTGAAGTCATTTGCATTGAACGCTGATCCGGATATAAAGGGCACAATTTTGTGGATGCCTGTTGATTGGAATATTATCAAGTCCCCATTCCCTCGAGAACTGAGTTCTTGTCGATCATGTTGAGCCGGTTTAGAACATATGCCATATGGAAGTGCGGAAAGTGTGACTAGATGTCTCTGTTCTCCTGGAAAGGAAGTTTAAATCCAGTTGTTGACTGTAGCTAATGCCTGTGCTAGAAACGCAAGGGTCTGCAGGTCACTGTCCAGCGCTGAAATGATGGATGATTGAGGAACGAGTGCAGCTTGGAAACATTCATGATGCTCTGAGTCCGTTCCTTTGTTCTTTCCGTCGTTCGTGTTCTTTCTTTTGCTCTTTTTTTATCTAACATTCTTATATTGATCTAACAGATCACTCTAATATTTTATTATACTTTTCTTTCATTCTCTCTATTGTTATTTTTTATCATTGTTTCTATCTTTTGCTATTTTTATTGTTCTTTCTATTGTTCTTTTTTCTATCGTTCTACCGGTGGTATTTCTGTAATTCTGTCTCATTTCATCTATCTATCTATCTATCTATCTATCTATCTATCTATCTATCTATCTATCTATCTATCTATCTATCTATCTATCTATCTATCTATCTATCTATCTATCTATCTATCTATCTATCTATCTATCTATCTATCTATCTATCTATCTATCTATCTATCTATCTATCTCATGTCTTAAACCTTAAAATTCAAAGCTTTTTTTAATAATAATGATAATAAAAACTTTCAAACGAGGCTATAAGCCTGCATTTAAAGTTTAAATTGAGTAACTTTTCTTAAAGGAGTAGTTCACTTTTAAAAGAACTTTTTCTGATAATTTACTCACCCACGTCATCCAAGATGTCCATGTCTTTCTTTCTTTAGTCGAGAAGAAATTAAGGTTTTTGATGAAAACATTCCAGGATTTTCTCCATATAATGGACTTCAATGGGAACCAAACGGTTCAAGGTCCAAATGAGACTTTCAGTGCAGACGATGAATAAGGGTCTTATCTAGGACTCTTCGAGTCATGACTCGAAAAAAGATTTGTTCATTTTGAGTCACGAATGCTCATCACAGAATAGAGCAAGGTGACCATTTGAGCTTATAAAACTTAAAGTTTTTTTTTTTTTTTTTTTTTTTTAAATGATCGATCGTTTCACTTGATAAGACCCTTATTCATCGTCTGAAATCGTTTAAAGAACCTTTGAACAGTTCAGTTTGCACTGAAACTTTCTTTTGGACCTTGAACCGTTTGGTTTCCATTGAAGTCCATTATATGGAGAAAAATCCTGGAATGTTTTCATTAAAAACCTTCATTTCTTTTCGACTGAAGAACGAATGACATGGACATCTTGGATGACATGGGGGTGAGTAAATTATCTGCAAACGTTTTTTTTGTGATTCAAAACCATCTAAATTCTAATGTTGCTTATATTGAAACTGAAACTGAGGATTATATGGAACACAAAAGAAGATATTTTTTGTGCATATAATAAAATTCAGTGGGCTTCGCTGTTGTTTTGACCCCATTGACTTTTATTATATGGACAAAAACAGTTAAAATGTCTTCCTTTGTGCTCTACAGATGAAAGAAAGTCATACAGGTTTGGAATGTTCATTTTTTAGATTTCAACGGTAAGCAAAATAATCAACACTTCTACACACTCTCAAACACATGGTCGCTGTCCAGTGCTGAAATGCATTACTGTGCCGCTCTCATTCCTGCAAGAATACAAAATGTAGAATTGCAGAAGTAAAGTTCGACTAAAGTTTAGAGGAACAAAGGCTAAACATATTTAAATTCTGATCAAACCCTAACTGCGTGTTGTGAGGAGACATCAAGTGACACAAATGTCATTTGTTCGCCTCGCTGCTGGCAGGGGAGTGGGCCTCGGTATCTAGAGATCTCCTCCTCGAAGCATAAGCGCGGATGCCTCACAGCTGGGGCCAATCCGCCCGCGGCGCGTCGGGGAGGCAATTTAGAGCCCAACCACTCCGTGTGACGAGCCGATCAACATCTTTGAAAGCCGCTCGCCATGTTGTCCACTCTCATTAAGGAAAGTCTGCCGCCCAAAGTTAGATAAAAATGAATAGCGCATTGGTCAAACTGCTTCTCTTTGTCTTTGTCTGAGGGTGGTGGTGGGGGGGGGGGGGGGGCGGGACTTCACAGCCTACTGCGGCTTCTGACCGTGAACTGCGCTGAGCGGCGTGCCACGGCGAACCGATCCATTATGGAGAACCATGATGAACACCAAAAACCTCCCGGGGATAATCATTAAGATGTCAGCGTGGCACTATACGGCGCACAGACTGAATATTGTGGTGCTCTTTGAGGGGGAAAGAAAAAGGAAAGCAATCACGCTGCCCTTGTGCCTCCAGATAGCACGTAAACTTCCGGTGATGCATGTTTTTCATATAATAGTGGCGCATTGTCCGGCCAAGAGGGTCAATACATTAATTTAGAATTGTAAAGGGGCCGATAAAATTGCCTGTAGCTGAAACACACCCTTTTGAAGCAATACTTCTATCGTAAATCGGCCCTTTGGGGTTAAACGAGCTGTTTGTTGCATGCGTGAGAGCGTATATATTTTGTCCATGCGTGTGTGTCTTCGCTCTAAGGCCCGTTTCTGAGTTGTGTGTGCATGTGTTTGTGAGCTGAATTGAGTTGTAGCTCGCCGTCACCTCTTGCCTCCGGGGCTGGCTGGCCAGTCGCCATGGCAACAGTGGAAAACTACATACCAGACCGATGCACAATCCACGATCCATTAGGTGAGAGAACGGGAGGAGGGGGAGACAAGACAACCACACATTTATTTACTGGGTTTATTTACCCTATTTTCCCCTTATTTATAATTTACAATGTATCGATCTGTGTCACTGTCGGGCAGAAGGCAGTCTTCCACATGGATATACTATCCTTTGTTCCCTTCGATTAGAAAAGGGAAGATTCAATCACAAGTTTGGGAATACGGCTGCGACCCACTGCCCACTGGCATCTTTAAAGGTCCCAACTAAAAAGTGTATATCTATATATAAAATAAAAATATCTATATATATTCATATTTTCACTTTTTATAATTTAAATTTAGTTACATTTTTTGTCGCTTAGTTGTGTGCTTTATTAATATTTCTATTTAGCATTAGTTTTAGATACTAATTTTAGTACTTAAACTTAAACATAAATAAAAAAAAACATAAAAATATATATGAAGAGTTCAGCTGTGGAAGCCTCTAAGTGCCATTTGAAATTTTCTTCTAGAATGATAATTTTTATCAAGCTTGTATATTAACGTTCAGTAATTTCACTTAAAGTGCAATATTGAAAAAAGTGCAAAATTGCAGATTACATAGTAATTGTCATTTAAGTGAAATTACTGAACTTAAATATAGAAGCTTGATATATATAATTTCAGCTTTATGTCAATGAGCAAAAAATATTTCTATTAGTTTTAGTTAACACTGATAACAAAACCATGGTGCCCTGGAATAAACAAATAATATAAATAATAAATAAAATGACTTATGAATATGGTAATTAAATGGTACCGTGATATTATGCACTATGGTATTACCATTTTCTTTTTTTCGACAAGGTATTAAAAAACTATTAAGTACCATAATGATGTACTGTTACAGTTAAAATTTTTCCCCCTTGAAAGTATCTTTAAGTATAATTTAAATACCATGGTATGTATGGCAAACAAACTGTACTATGCATATATAATACAAAAAAACCCAAAAAATCTCATGATATGTTGTTCCATGGTATTATTATTATTTTTTAAAGATTCACAATTTTCAATTGTATAGTAAAATTCTGTTAAAATCGAATTGAATAATCCTTACTTATTATATTATGAATTCAATTTATAGCTTTAAATTAGCTTAAAAGATTTTATATAAATCTTCTGATTCATATTCACATATTTAAAAAAATGAAAATATTTTATATTAATATATTACAATTGAAGTTTGTTATTCTAAAAAAAAGGCTTACAATTTTGTTTAGTGTCCCATTGGTGCTAGTTAAATACTGTAGTATATAACTATTGTAAAACAATAATACTGCCAAACATTATAACACATGAAAAGTTCCTTTTTGGACATGTACACTGGTATTCACTGTAATATATATATATATATATATATATATATATATATATATATATATATATATATATATATATATATATATATATATATATATATATATATATATTTTTCAAGATTTATTATCACAACATTTTTTCTTTTGTCAAATCAACTTAATTTATTTAGTTCAGATTACTTATGATTTTGAGTTTAGGATGATTAAATCAATCTCTTTCATTGTTAACTCACTTTTTTCCAGTTCAATCAACTTACAATTTTTAAGCAACCAGGTTACTTACTTTTTTAAGTTAAATCAACTATATATTTTTTTACATTGCAACACCCATGGTACATGAATTTCAGTTCCATTGTATATTTCAAAGCACCATAGTTTAACCACCACTGTACTATGGCACGCCATAGTTCACGTTTTTACAGAAAAGAGTTCATGTTATGCATCCAATCAGTTGTTCAACCCGCATCACTTTCAGACATAAACAGGAAAAGATAAAAAGATGTAAACCCCCACACAATGTACACTGGATATATGCTTCCAGCTTATTATATTTCACTTTAAACAGGCCACAGACTGCACGAACCCCCCTGTTCACACATACCGCAGCTCTCGTCTGTGTTTAAGGGCTGCCCGGTGTCTAATAACACCACATTCATTGTATGTGGGTGGATGCGCAGTAGTGGCTCCTAAGGGTCAGCTTCCTCCAAGGCTTTATTTTTGGGTTCTCCATAGAGAGGCACCATAGACTGTAATTTCACCTGCTTGCCAGCTCCTGTGGTCATCCATCCTGAGACCATCCATGCTTCAGCGCAGCACCATCGTGGCATTAGGAAGAGCAACAGCCCATCACAGGGTTTGTCCAAGTCACTTGGCACTTTCCCAGGGTTCTGCAATGGAAAAATGGCATGCATGAGTTTCCGCACCCTGTTTCTCAGGGTAGGCGAAAGGTAATTAGATCTTCAAGCAAATGTTGAGACATTAATAGCAAAGAATCACAAAAGGAGCTAGATATATTTCATATTCTGTCACTAATCACATAATCAGTTTTAATGTTCTTTTTATTAAAGCACTTTGGATCATTCCGGATAACATGATCTTCAAATTTGACATTACAAATGTGATTACAAATTATTATTTTTTTAATTCAAGGTTATAAGTATTTTGTTTTTTCATAATCATTTTAATATTTATAATACAGATTTTCAAAACGGCTTCACAGAAAATGCATGTTTGAATGTTACCAGTGAGTATTCTGTTGTCAGTCAGAGATGAGTGTCAGATATATGATATTCAACAAATATAATATAAAAAAATCTATAAGATATAAGGCGTTATCAGATCCGGTCTAACGGAGAGATTCAACGACAAGCAGCGACTTTAATCGAAAGCAACGACTTCAATCGAAAGGGCATAAGTACTCGTTCATTAAGTACTCACTTCCTATTAGCCCCATTGTGTATCATCTTGGTTGCAATTCCATTAGAATTCCACTGGAGGTGATGGCGGGCGAGTGCTGAATGAATGGGAGTCTATGGAGCTAAACGGCTAAATGTGTCTCTTTCTCCTGCTTGTCGTTAAAATCAACATAGATTTTATTGTTGATTCCGCAAGTTCAATATAGATTATAGGCTAAAAGTCGAATGAATGAGTACTTATGTCCTTTCGATTGAAGTCGTTGCTTTCGATTGAAGTCGTTGCTTGTCGTTGAATCAACAGATTTTATTGTTGATTCCGCAAGTTCAATATAGATTATAGGCCAAAAGTCGAATGAACGAGTACTTATGTCCTTTCGATTGAAGTCGCTGCTTTCGATTGAAGTCGTTGCTTGTTGTTGAATCAACATAGATTTTATTGTTGATTCCGCAAGTTCAATATAGATCATAGGCCAAGAGTCGAATGAACGAGTACTTAAGTCCTTTCGATTAAAGTCGTTGCTTGTCGTCGAATCAACATAGATTTTGTTGTTGATTCCGCAAGTTCAATATAGATTATAGGCCAAAAGTCGAATGAACGAGTACTTATGTCCTTTCGATTGAAGTCGTTGCTTTCGATTGAAGTCGTTGCTTGTCGTTGAATCAACAGATTTTATTGTTGATTCCGCAAGTTCAATATAGATTATAGGCCAAAAGTCGAATGAACGAGTACTTATGTCCTTTCGATTGAAGTCCCTGCTTTCGATTGAAGTCTCCCATTCATTCTGCACTCGACCATGAGCGCCCCAGCATGGTCGGAGTCATGTTACTGCAGCCAGTCCAGAAACCGGAAGTAACCAGCCAGTGCCAATTCTCTTCAATTAGACATTCTCTGGTTACACTTTGGACTCGCGCACTCTCGTAGACTACAACTGGTAGACTAGGCCTAGAAACGCAACAGCGCCATCTTGTTTCAGTTTGTAGTGAAAATGACCTCAATCATTGGTATATATTACTGTCTGTGTAATAGTACAGTCGCCTTTTGGCGAAGCTGATGTAAGTGGTTTGCCTATATTTATGTAGGCCTATGTGTTGAACTGCTTTTTTGAAATGTAGGCTATTCTCTTTTATAGTGTTATTGTTTGTCTATATCCAGTTTTATTGCAGAAAATATTGCTATTTATCCTACAGTGTGTTTTTGAAGGAAATTAGCTATACAGAAATATGCCATGCTTCAGTTTTTCCTCTTCGAAAACAGTATTTGCTGTCAGGGAGGACAGGGTCTGTTAGTGCATCACGCTAGAGATGTCCCTCATTATAATGTGATAGCGACCAGATTGTATCCCATTAGGGAAAACAACACAAGGTGTGCAGCATATGAAATGCTTTATCACTTTGGCAGTTCAAGTGTAGGTATAAGATAGGGCCGTATATATTTCTGTGGAATTTTAGCAATCATTTATGAAGTGTAGGGCTCATTTATTGATGGGGCTAATTGTGCTTAGAATTACATTTTTCGATTCATGATCCATCATTAATCAACTAATGAACAAGCAAATAGACAATACACACAGTAATGTCTTGAAATAAATAAATGCTTGTTACAATTATCAATCAATTTACTCGCCCTCAGATTGCTCTGAACTTTCATTCAGTGACAGTGAAAGGACCCTTCTTACAGGTCCGTTGTTCTCAGAAGCCGAAGTAGTCATAGTTGGGTAAGCATCTATTGCCCACCTACTTTTTCAGCGCCGCTGGTTCTGTAAATATTTTTTTTTCCATTCATTTCTCCCATAGGGATTTCAAAATAAGTCTTTGTTAAGACGTTATAAGCCATTAACCAAGCTAAGTTTTTGAAAATCGGACAAAAATACAAAGTACTTAAAGACTTTAGTGAGGGAAAGAACTACAATCCCATGAAGCATTGCGAAAAGATGAATCAAACTAAAAACAACTACTCATTTAAAAATGTGTATTATACATATAGATATACACAAACAATATATTTTAAGTTTATTGCAAAATATGAACATATACAAATGTTTAAGTATTTCGAGAGCATAGAGAGACCATTAAGTCATTCGCAGTGCTTCATTATGTAAGTGGGCGGAGCTAATGAGCTCTTTTGGCCATTTTGATGGTTTCGACTCTCTGATTGGTGGAATTTTCTGTACAGCATCAATCGTAATGTAGTTTTTCACCACAAATTCTGCTGTTAAACACTATTATTTTAAGAATAAGTTGAAATAATTTGGGGTGACGGCTTCAGGAGAAGCAAATACCAACGATTAACAACATCGCACCTCACTGAAGGTTGTCGTTATTGTTAGAAATCAGAAGTTATCGTTAAGAGAAGAATTTCCCAATGGAGAAAATGAATGGGGTTTTTACTTTTTTACCCTCTATAGTAGTTAATGAAATATACAATTTAAATTTGCATTCCCATTTGCTCTAATATCAAATGAAAGGATCATGATAGCGTTTCTATAACTTAGCCAACAATATCAAGAGATTGATTACGTCATTGGCCAGAAGAGAAAAAGATGTCAAATTTGCCACCACTCTATTCAGCCGTTGTGTTAGAAACACCCAATAGCTGTACTAGTTTTATATGCAGGTAATATAACACAAAGCATAATCTCAGTCTGTGAAAATGATTTTGACCAATCAGGCTTCAGACTCCAAAAGCTCCTCCTCCCTTCTCCTTTTATGGTCAATGAAGACAAAAAAAGTCAGTTTGCATGAGGGTGAGTTAATGATAATTAAAAAAAAATTAGCATACTACTTCTCAAAGAAAAGATGTTGTCATAATCATACATTTAAAGATTACATAATCCAAAATGAACAAAAAGCCATCTCTGCTGGATCTCCTCATTCTTATCTGTGAGGAAACGCATCTGAAAACAGACCATGCATTATTCATTACCGAGAAGTTACACGAGAATAAATGAAGCAGTCTGTCGTCATTTGCACTATGAGACTAATTGGCTACATTCAAGCCCCTTTGGTCCTGGGGATGAGTTTAATTAAGTTCAGGTATCGAATTAAGATCATGGCACAGATTTAAATGGCTTAGCCTTGGCTAAAAATAGACAAGTGCTCCATGAATCTCTGTGCGGTGCTTTAAGTAAGGGCGGAGTTGGAAACACATTTTCTAGTGAGAGAGCTGCAAATTAGACCGTCTTTTCCTTTACAAAAAATGATTAATATATCTATGTGTGTGTATAAATATTTTTAATTTTACCTTTTTAACCAAACCTTGGCTGTTGATAGTTTTAGACAATTTATTAGCATTATAATTATTAATAATAATAATAATAATAATAAGCTACATGATGGATGTTAGATTAAAATCATAATTGCTTCAATTTCTAATATTTGTTGGTCTGGGTCTGAAAAAAAAAAATTCTTGTGTTCCCATTGCAAATGGTATTAAGTAAACGTCCATTTTACAAATTTAAATTGATTGCATGCGAATGGAATTAATTTGACAAAATGTTGCATTAGCTCATCCACAGTATATTTGATTTAGTAAGGCTGTTGAGAACTAATCGATGTGAAAGAGAATGAGTAGTTTTTTACTCTGATAAAAGTTGTGCATTATTCTGAAATGAGGAATTCCAGGGTTTTAGTGAGGCCACCACCCGCAGGATTGGTAAGTCAGTAGTGAGTTGTCAGTAGTCCTAGCTCTGGGAGCAGCAGCCTGAAGATTACATATCCTGTTTTAAAGCGCCGCTTGTAGCCGCACTTACCCACGCACTACCAGACGTCAAGGCCACATGTTTAACAAGGGAACCGGTTTGCCTTTGTTCTCCTCATGGAGTTTCTTTCTTTCTTTCTTTGCTTTTTTGGTTGCTTTTTGTTATCATGTGTAGGTAGGTACAGTAGCTTAAAAGGACGTTTTTGACAGGATTATGAGTGCTCTGTGTAGTACCACTTTAGTATATTTATATGTTAGGTTTATTTGGTCACATAGATTGTAGGTTTCTATGGTCATATCTGTGGTTTAAACTTTTTCAAATAAAAGGGAATAAATATCATTATTATTATTTATGGCAGTATTATTATTAATTGTTCCATATATTTTTATTTTATAATTTATCATAATAATAATAATAATAGAAATACAAATATTATCATTAACAACAATAACTGTTATTAATATTTATAAAAATAAATATGCAATATTTATATGTAGTAAATATTAGAGCCCGACCGATAAAGGATTTTGAAGGCCAATACCGATACAAATATTTGTTGGTTTTTAAAATCCGATATTCCGATATATCGGCCAATATTTATTTATTTATTTTTCAGAAATGCACAACATAACATTAACAAAACAGATTTCCCTAACATTAGTTATTTGTAGTTATGTAGAGTTTTAACTAAAATATCGGCTGATAATATCGGCCTGCCGATCGGTCTGGCTCTAGATATGTATAATAATACTTTTTATTATTATTAACATTAACTGCTATTAATATTTTTAGTAATAATAATAGTTGTTGTAAATGTAATTTTATTATTGATGATATTTATTGTATTCGTCGTATAGTAAATTATTATAATAATAATAATAATAATTATCGACAATATCTTGTTGATATATTATAATAGTAATAATAATGCTTATATGTATATGTTATAGGTATGTATAATAATAATAAAAACCTGTATGGTTATTATTGTCAACAATAACTGTTATTAATATTTTATTGTTATTTTTTTTGTTGTTGATACTTATTTTATAATAAATTATAAATAAAAATGAGCCATAATAATGTGTTATCATATTGTTGCTTATATTGTACATAAGTATTTTAACTATATTATTAACAGTAATTGTTTTTCATATTTATAATAATAGTAATTATTATTATATTTATATAATACTGTGTGTAATATTGTATATAATGTGCACACTATTTATATGTAATAAATAATTAACAACACTAATATTTGTAATAATATTAATATTTGTTTTTGTAAAAGTTAGTTTGTTGTTGTTACTTATTTGATAATAAATTAGACAATAAAAAAGAAGCCATAATACTAATAATTATAACAGTACTATATAATTATAATAAATTATTATTGTTGTTGTTTATATTCATATTTAATAAATAATGGTTATTTTATTGATTTGATAATTTATGATCATTTGTACAATTATGTTGTTATATAATATATATATATATATATATATATATATATATATATATATATATATATAACCATTTGAATAATAGTCCCCACTTGCACATATTGTCTGTCTGCCATTGTGCCATTGTTAGTTCCCATGTCTTCAGGCTGCCAATGTTGCTGTCCAAGGTGCTGATACTGGTTCAGCCGTTTGGTCCTTGTCTTTAACACACTCGCCAAAGGGCATTGTTGAGAGCAGATGAAAATTCAATTGTGTTGTTTTAAATTGGCGTAGCTTTTGCATTTTATGCATTGGATTCAATTGATTTTGTTCCAGTGAAGAAATCTGTCCGTGGGCTTCAGACAGACAGCCCTACCTGCCATTATGGAACACAGTCAACTGCTTCAGCAGTTTGGATGATTGTAAATGCATTTCTTTTAACAAATTTGACTTTCAGAGGAAAACAAATAATTGCTTTCCCATCCTCGTGCATTGTGAGCCCGACTAAATGGGAAAAAAAGGTTCCGCTCGCGTGTTATTCAAACGTTTGACAGCGTGCCAAAGCGTGTGCGTTCTGCATGTGAAAACAAACTCATCCTGCTGAAAAGCATCGCCTTCCTCGATTGTTCCTCACCTCAGTGCGTCGCAATACAATTAACGACGGATGCAAATCAGGAGCAAATCATTCTGTTCAACACCGAAGCGTCTTCTTACCTGAGCACACATCCTTCAGGCTATTTAATGACTGCTTTGCCCGTACTAATCTGTTCATCCATATGACAAAAATACTCCCAAGATTTACTCGCTCGAGTGCCCACTCTCTCTCTTTAATGCTGTGCTTCTTTTGAACCCTCCCTCGCCCCTCGCGCTCTACATATTTTCCCGCGTCTCGCCATCCCGTCCCCGTCAAAGGTTTTTTCTCCTGAGACTGGAAGCGGGGTTGTGCCTAAAGCTTCCCCACAGCCAGTTTGCAGCCTCCCTGCATGACCCGACCGGCCTTGCCTGCCTTTTAAATATAGAACGTTCACCCCGAAGTCTTTATTGCGAATGAAAGGTGTGAATTCCATTTGGCTGCTTTTGCGAACCTCTAACTCAGCTTGAGTTCCACAGAAGTCAGGAACGACACGAGTGTGAGAAAATGATGTCAGAATTTTCATTTTCGTTTTTTTGGGTGAACTGTCCCTTTAAGGCATCTCACGAAGCATCTCAGGCTAGGGTCTCTGAGTTAGTATGATGGTGTAGCTCAAACCTAAACAAGGTATTTTAATTTAAAAGTCCTGTACTTTTGGCGCAAGTCAGCCTTTGTTCTCGGTTTGTGCATAATTGTAATGGGGTCTCATTATAAACTATCTGCATAAATGGAGCAGATAAAAAAGATAACAACACATTCTTGGGCTTATGATAGGAAATAACTGCTTTGGTTTCCAATTAAGCTTGCGCTTTATAATTAGCCGAAAGGCTCCTTCGACCCCTTTTGCTTCAAACTCCACTTTATAATCACCCCCTCCCACACACACACACACACACACACACACACCAGGTCCACCCCAGTTTTTTCCCAATGTTCTGCACAGCAAGAGGAATTAGATCACTAGCCCATGCATTCATGCAGAAAGCTCACAATTTCTGCTTTAATGCAGTCAGACATTGAAGTCAGTGTCAGCCCTGGTATTGACTTTACATGCAGTAGATGTTCTAAATTCAATCATCCATGCCATCTCTTATAACTGCACTCTGACTTCCACGAATCTGCTATTGTTAGGAGAGTTTTAGAACTTTTGTTGTTGCTTTTTAACTGGAGTGTTTTTTTTTTCCTGAAAAGGTTAAAGGTGCACTATAATATATATTTTTTGTTGCTAATTATCAAGTTTTACACTTATATGTTAGCTTACCAATTAATGGATGCTGCTATGTTGAGATCACATGACCAGATATTGACTTGTAAAATTAATAAAGATCATTTAGAATTATTGTATTTGTATCATAACATTTTATTTGTTTTGATTGTCTAACTGCCAAAGCTCAATCAAGGGATTCACTGTAAAAAAAATATTGTTGGTTTAACTTAAAAAAGTAAGTAACCTGGTTGCCTTAATTTTTAAGTTGATTGAACTGGAAAAATTGAGTTAATACAATGAAGGAGATAGATTTAATCATCAGAAACTCAAAATAATAAGTTATCTGAACTAAATAGATTATTTAAGTTGATTTGACAAAAGAAAAAAATGTTGTGATAATTATTGAAAATATTTTTTACAGTGTATGATTATGAGGTATTAATGTGTTGTTAGTTATTATCATTATTATTTACAAAAAATGTTAAAAAGAAACAGAACACAAGATAACACTGATATTTTATATCATTACTTCTAATAATATTGTATGTATTTTCATTTTTATAATAATATATTTAAAAAATCTGTTGTGAGAAAGTATTAAAAATAAACAATACACAACACAAAGTCAGTAGTGTGTGTGTATATGTATATATATATGTGTGTGTGCGTATATATATATACGCATATATGTGTATATATATACATATATATACATACATATACACACACACATATATATATATATATATATATATATATATATATATATATATAAAGTCAAGTCACATTTATTTATATAGCGCTTTTCACAATTCAAAGCAGCTTCACAGTGATAACATGAAAGTAGTACAACACAGATCAAATATATTGTTGAATATTAAATATCCCCGACTAAGCAAGCCAAAGGCTGTCACTTTAACGTGTTATTAACAGCGTTAACGCAAACCCTTTTTAACGGCGTCCATTTTTTTTATCACGCGATTAACAGTCTTTTTGGCCTAGCAAACTTAGTAATTTTTTTTTCATAAGCTTTTGCAACAGGACGCAGCATGTGCGGCGCTGCGCTATGAAACCCATTCATTTCAATGGCTTGTGCTGTGCGAGGACGTTTTTTTTTGCTTTGTCGACCAAAGTGCAAGTGGATCTAGCTAGACCGGAAACAAAACAAGCACGCCGCACAATCGTTTGGGCTTGCGAGCCGGCCAAATAGTTGGTTAACGTTATGTTTTGAGTGGATGACGAGCGCGAGACGCCGAAATGGATCCCAATAAGATTCTAAATGGAAACTTTACTTTACTAAAAAGTAGCCAAATGGTTAAATTGACAAGACCAAAGTCATCTGTGTGTTTTGTCGTGGTGAACTGAGGTATCATCATCGCAGCACGTCCAGTCTGAAATACAGGTACCAGTTGTTTGCCAAGCACACACACACAACTGATGCGAATTCTCCGCCCCCTCGTCAATATCAGGACCTCGTCGGTATTTCTTTCACCCTTTTATTGATGGACAGTGTTACATTGTGTGAGAGATTATTTGCTCCAAGTGAGAATGTTAGAGTGAATTTGAACACTGTATGTCAATGTTGTTTTCAATAAAAAAAAAACGTTTGCACAAAGCAAGCCGATCCACTTTTCCATGTTGATAAGAGCATTAAAATGAGAAAAAATAAAAATGTGCGATTAATCGTGAGTTAACTACGACGCTAATGCGATTAATCGCGATTAAATATTTGAATCGTTTGACAGCACTGATATATATATATATATATATATAGACTTAAGACCAAGCTGATTGTAAACGCTGAAATGTAGCAGTGGTCACACGAGTTGAAAAGATCAAGCAAGAAGCGCCATTCATTTTTCATTTCTCCGCTTCCGATATGAAATCTTTGGCTCTGACATATCGAAAGGAGATATGTCCCATCAAAATCATTAACCATTGCCTTGACAGCCAAAGGTTCTCCCTGAAACCATTGCAAGTCGTTGCCAATACAATTTGCTATGGTGGACAGCACAAATGCTATTTTTTCCCCATAATTACCCAGACCTTTACTAACCAGGGGCCTGCTACAATATGTCAAAGCAGCTACTCAAGCAAGAGAGTGGTCATTTCGAATCTGCTTTCATCTGCCGCACCATCATTGGCCTTGAGAGTGAAACTGAGAGTGGTTTCTTTTTCCAAGAGTCCTCTTTCATTTTGCTGAGGAGAAAGACCATTAATATTGTCTTGCCTTGCCATACATCTAATAGACCGATAATACAGGCATGGCCCCCAGATGAAAAGAGAGCACATTACTTTCTGTCAGAGAGATGAGACATGAGGGTAAGCATAGAGCCTTGATGTACTCCATGTTTGGCTATAAGATACACTGTTTCACAGGCTGATACATCTCTGATAGCTTGACTCTGCACGATAGGGGGATGTGGGGTAAGATGTGCCACTATTTAACTTGTCTTACAGAAATGAGACTGAGGTAAAATGTACACGCCAAATTATATTTCAGGGTGTCTGCTGACTATTGGAATATTATATATATATATATATATATATATATATATATATATACTGTATATATATATATATATATATATATTTATATATACGCTAAACAGTTTTTAGAGATAAAACTCTTTACATTCGATTATCATGAAAACAAACCTCAGAGAACGGTTGACTTGGTACCAATGTTTTATTAGACCAAAGGTTCATTTTGCACTGGAGTTCAAGTTAAAAACTTAAATTACTAAAAATTAGGGCTGTCAAACGATTAATCGCGATTAATCGCATCCAATATAAAAGTTTGTGTTTACATAATATATGAGGGCGCACTGTGTATAATTATTTTGTATATAAATATATATAAATACACACACATGCATGTATATTTAAGAAAAAAATTATTTATATATAAAATATTTATATTTATATATAATATAAATTATATATAAATCTATATACAGTATATACATGAAAAATATTTCTTAAATATATACAAGCATATGTGTGTATTTATATATACAAAATAATTATACACAGTGCACCCACATATATTATGTAAACACAAACTTTTATTTTGGATGCGATTAATCGCGATTAATCATTTGACAGCCCTACTAAAAATTATATACATGCACACACACACACATTTTTTTTTAGTCAGTAGCACATTATTAACCTTTAAATACCTCAATCACAGACAGCTGATGGGATGCGTGTTATATAGTTTTGACAACGATGGGGGTAAGATGTGCCACCCCTCAAACTACACAACAAATCTAACCCCACTGTCTGCTCCTGTCGCTCGTTATAAAACAGATACAAAGCTTTTTGTCACTTGTGTTTTATAATGAAAGATGACAGCAGCAGAGTTCATTGTGCTCAAAAGTCTCATGAGGACTTTCGATGAAAAAGGGGACCCGATAAAACCTCATTGCCACCATTAAAATCCTCTCGTTTCTATTTCTCGCTCATTCATTTCTGTCTGTTTTACTGAGTCTTCAAGTATTTATGATGAAGCTTTCTTTCTGATCGTTCGGCTCAGCCAGGCTAGCCTGACTGACGGCTTAATCAGAATTAAGAGGACAGTCGCTCGTTTCAATCTGTTACTCCTCACACCCGCTCATGGGTTATTCATTTGTGATGTCATAATGCAAAATTTATATTATTAAATAATGGACTGTCAGCGTGTAGGTTAGATGACTTCATATATAATTGGGGGGTATTTAGTGTGTAATTGGCAAATAATTTATGTAACAATGCTGGAGAACAATGAAATGAGATGAATACAACATTACTCACATCTTATTGCTTTAATGGAGAAAGAAAACGTTTGTCAATTTAGATCTGGCATAATAAGGATGCCTAAGAATGCTGCTATTGATAGATGATCTATTTAATATGAACACTTGCTTTTAGTAATTCCATTTTTAGTTTTATTTTTGACCTTTTTGCTACATAAATGGAATGGTAAATGTTGCAAGCCGGGTTTGAACCCTCAATCACCCATACGTCGCCAACATCAATTGATTTTATTTTGAATTGTGCCCTCCATATTACATGTTGTTTCCCCATAAAAAGACTTTTCGGGCCCTTGCTTACTGGTTTGCTTGTAGTTTCTTAACGTCTTTAGTGGCTCAGCATTGATAGGCTTTGAGTTTGAGACTTATCTTCTGCTTAGCTTGATGGGAAAACAGGAAGGAGACAAAAGACCGGGAAACATTTCAATGGCTTCAACATGCCGGGATGAAGAAAAAAAAATCTAATTTATTTGTTGAATTGACACAAAATTACTTTTAGCCTTAAACAGCCACGCACTCAAACGGCGAACAAAAGATCCCATACAGCTCATTTGAGAAATAAAAACATGACTTCAATTGACGCGGTTAAGCCGCGATTCTATTCCGCTTCCTTGTCCGACACAAAAGGGCCTGTGCTTATTGCTCGAGAGCCGACCATCTGAACATCAATGTGATAAAGAGTGACGGCTGCGTGGCACAATCAACAAAACGTCGTGTTTTGAACAGACAAGTCGCGAATCTTAACACTTCTATGCGCACACACATACACGCACATTCTCTCCCTGCTTCAGCCTACGATGCGACGCTAGGTTTTATTTCCCTGGTGGAAATATTGGACTGTCAGAGGCAGATCAATTGCCAGTGTCCGGGGCACTTCATGGTTCCTCTAATTATAATCTCCTGCAGCTGGTGCAGGGCCTCTTGTAGCTGTGGGGCAGCCATTGTAATAGAGGCATCACTTGGCGATAGATTGTCAAGGAGGCTTCTTGGCACCCCGTACAAGGAGACTTGCAGGAGTAGGGAGCCAGGCAGGCCTTATCTTCCCGCTGCATGTGTTTGCGTACTCTCTGGGGAAGTCCGTTAGTGATCACAAGCCCGACACTGCCTGTCCACATCCAGCCAGAGGACCCTTGGTATCCTGCCACGGCACTGGAGGACCAAGATTCCACATTAACTCAAGTAGAGGACTCGGTGGAGGTTGGATCGCAGTGAGTTAGCACCCATTTTGTCCTCAAAAACTAGTGTGTGGATTTGATTTGGACTTGCTTTTGTGCACCAAGTACTATTCTCACTGTCCTCCATCATTGTAAGGCCCACTATCACTATACTACAAGATTAGGGATGTATTATTATTTGGAAAGTGCATTTTGTTTACATTTTTTTGGGCTCACTCTGTCTGTATACTTAAAATCGACGTACAATAGGTTGAATAGGTTGAACGTGTCGTTTACTAGCACTTTGTAACTTCTGGTTTCAGGTAGGAACCTGAGCAAAAAAAGAACTACAAAATTCGACCGCTTTACGGCATACGTCACTTCCCCCCACCACCCACAACTTCCTCAGATTCTGACGTCAGTGCTCAGCTCGCGTTTGATTGCCGTCTGTATGTTTTCGTCATGGCCGAACAACAGCTACAAGGAAGAAGGCAACGGTTTTATCAGAGGAAACTAAAAAAAGAAAGGGGGAGAGTGACAAATTAAAAGCCAGGACGAGGATTAACATAGTTAATCAATCCAACCCGATCTCACGAGAATCGTACAAATTTTACGAGGTGGCTAATTCGTCGACCTCACTCGTACGAATTAGTACGTTTTTGCTAAATCGTACATATTTTAAGAATTGGCCAATTCGTATGAATTCGTACGAATGACCTACCTCTGACCCCGCCCCTAATCCTACCCATCACGTGGGTTTGGACAAATCGTACGAATTCGTACGAGTGAGGTCGTATGAATTAGTACGAATTAGCCACTTTTTAATCACTCGTACGAATTCGTACGAATTAGTCGTTAGATAGCATAGATCAATTCCGCAATTTGTATGTGAGAGATATTTTCTGCAGGTTACATTTGTACGCCAGTAGGTGGCGACAAGCGACTGCAGCTTAGTCACTGAATCATTCGCTCTAACAATTCAATCAAAAACACTGGCTGAATCCGAAATCACCCCCTTTACCTTCAAATAGGGCGTTAATTGAGGGGACAGCCATTTGTAGTGGTGTCCAAAACCATAGTGGACTTTTTTGAGTGCACTTATTCAATCCTACATTGCAACCGATGTCCGAAATCGCTCACTTATTTTCGTTCACTCCTTCAAGTGAACAGTATTAGTGGACTAACGTAGGGAATAGTGAATGAGGGTTTAGGGTGTGATTTTTGGATTCAGCCACTGATTTATTCACAACCAAATCTTTTCTGAGTGAGTCATTGAATCATTCAATCAACCGTTTTGTTCAAAAACACTGCTTCATACAGGAATCAAAGAAGTGACTCTTTATCTGTTCAAAACACTGATTCATTCGGAAACTTCTTAAATCTTTTCTGAGTGGGTCATTGAATCATTCAATCAACCGATTTGTTCAAACACACTAAGGCTGCACCTGACTTTATAGTACTATATAATATTATATAGAATAATATATAATACTTCACTACTATAGTAGGAAACAGTATACGACTAGAGTAAAATGTCTAAATTCACAATACTCATAAAACAGTTGGAAAAAAGTATCTGCATGACCAATTTCCAGCGAGGTAGGTCACATGACATTGACAACATAGAGAATGTAGTACGTCTGGATAACATTCATACTATATAAAAAATACTTTTTATTGGTCGTGAAGTATTTACTTATTTAAAATAAGTAAGAGAGTATGCAATTTTGAATGCAGCCCAATTAATTTCGAAACCAAACAAATGATTCTTTGAGTGATTCATTGAGTCAATAGGAGTCTTCGACTTAATGTGATGTTGCGCAGACCAATGCGCATGACTTCAAAGCACCGCAAGAGCGATTAGAGAGCCGACACTTTTCTTTTGAATCACTTTTATGGTACTTCAATGTCATACATCGAGCGCTGCTTCAAATTAAACTCTTCTATTCACTCAATTGATTCATTGAAAAACCTGGATTTATTGAGAAATGAAATGAATCAATGAATCATTCAATCAATTCTTTCAAAAATGCTGACTCATTCAGGAATGCAACATGTTGCTCAGAAATATGCAATGGCTCTGCTTAATATTTCAAACTATTTACATGGGCGAAAACAGACACAGTAACTGTGAATATGCAAATGTAAGTTACGCAGTAACAACTTGTTGAGGCAACGATTGCTATCTCGCAGTTGCCTGATTTGTGTGACACTCTCGTTGCTGTGATTTTGCTCAAATGACGTCGAGTTTGTATGTGATGTCGAATGTGATGTATGCTCTTAATTATTTGGTGTATCATATACAGTACAGGCATATTATTCACAATACGGGCATACTATTTTATGTTCTCTGGTAGTAGTAGAACCCATAACCTTGCCATTTCTAGCACAATGCTAAGGACTTATTCGGAACACATTATTATTGGATCCCTTCAGAACAGAACAAAAGGACAGAAGAGATGTTGAGAGAGAGGAAAGGAGAGTAGAGAGAGATGCCTGACAGTTCGGGCATAGATACTTCAAATTAAACCAAGTTATATAAGCAGATGTTGGCGGAGCGCTGTGGGCTATGGCTGGAGATGAGTAAGACTCCCTGTCACTAGGTTGAAGGGGGGAGGGAGAGATAGAAAGAAAGGGAGAGTGTGTGTGTGCGAGAGAAAGCGCCTGAGGGGTTTGGGGAGATGGGGAGGGGTTGCGGCTGTCAGCCTGCCAGGGGTGGCTGAGAGCGGAGAGAAAGATGGTGAATGTCAGAAGAGGGGAGGAAGTGAGTGAATTACTTTAAGAAATTCAGAGAGGGAGAGAAGGATGTAAGGATAAAGAAAGAGAAAATAATGATGCTGGTGAGAGACGCCAGAGGTGTGTCTTGCATGCGTGTCGTCGTATTTGCTGTGGCGCGCCTTTGGGCAAATATGTACTCTCCCCTTCCACGCTGTTCTTAATCATCTGAAGCTCGCCCAATGAGAGTTCCTGGCTGTGAATTTAAAGACGCAGCTATTATTACTCGTCAGGATGACCTGATTCTTCGAAACCTTGTCTTTTTTTATATAATTGTTGTGATTTTTTTTGTTTGTTTTGTTTGTTTGCTTTACTGAAGAGATGTTGCTGTGAGATTGGCTCATCTGTTAGCCTAATTTTAATAGTGAGTGAATGTCAGCTTATCTGCTGCCTAAATGAAAATGTACATTTCATTTAATTTAAACATTGATTTCAGTTATTATTTTTAATTACTGTAAAATACTAAAATGCATACTAAAATTATAATTTGCTACTAGTTTTTAGATACTGTTATGTCATTTAATATGCTTGATGGACATGGATTTTAGCTCATTTTGCAATTCTCATTCAAGAGCTAAAACAATGAACAAAGCAAACTATTTTTGAGATAATTCACGTATGATTTAAAGCTATAGCTACAAATATTCTAACGTCTTCTATAAAGGAATGAACTACTAATCCAATAAAGCATTGTGAATGATGTGGTTGATTTACTGTAAGCTACAGTCCAATATTAAACTCTCATAAATAGAACTGAATCCGAAACATTAATTATTTAATTATGTCTTTATGTTTTCAGAAGAATATCTTCAAGAATATATTGGGTAATAAAACCTGACATTTGGATTATTTTTTGCATAATGGCTTATTGATACTCTAAACTATGGGGTTCCACAGGGCTTTACTATTGGACCATTCAAATTTGTATATTATATATGAAAATTGTGTGTGTACTTTAAATATATATATATATATATATATATATATATATATATTAGGGCTGTCAAATGATTAATCACGATTAATCGC